>OX326964.1:24874175-25219175 GCA_946800305.1 Medicago arabica | reverse complement strand
CATAACATCTCACACCCCACAATGCCAAGGCACACAAGCATATGGAAGCATCCAACAACGCCGACTCCGCTTCACTAAGCATGAAAATTAAAGAGACGCACAAGTTTTTCCAATAAGGGACCAACACGGCTATGTTTATTGACCTGCACTGCAACTCGACTCAAACACAACAAAGATGTTGAGGACGTAAATCAACCTAAATTCAATGCCACGAAAGAGTTTTGTGTGCAAATTCTAGTCACCCCGCAGAATTACAAGGGCATAAGTTTTCCGATAAGGGACCAACACGGCTATGTTTATTGACATGCACTGCACTTAAGCAAATGCTAGTCGCCCTGCAGCGTTACAAGGGAACGATATTTTCCGAGAAGGGACAACACGACTTTTTGACTAGCTACCCTAGCCACCCTGTAACACCCCGAAATCCCGACTTTAAAATTTCATTCAAGTAATCAGAGTATAACACATGAAATCAGGATGTCACATTTCATTAAATATTTAAAATCAAATTGAATAATAATTTATTCTTAAACAATATTCAAACATAGCAGCGGAATTCATAAACGTCTCAAAATCCTAAATAAATAGTTCTCGGCACAAAAGCCTCATAAAACGTCTCAAATCAAATTACGTCACAGACTTCATAATTAATCAACATGATACATAAAAGGAATAGAAATAATAATAATCCCCATCCCGTTACGTATCAGAGCTCCTAAGACTCCACAAGAACCTCTCACATCGACGAACCTAAGCTTGGTCACCTGCACTTGCCCACAAGGCGGCAATTCCAACAGAAGGGGTGAGATTCACAACAATTATATTAACATATAATTCAAATAATCATGCTTAACAATAACAACATTATTCATCACATAGAACAGAAACGTCTCAAACATCCACATAAACAAATCATCTTAGAACATCTTCATAAAACAACCGTCTCAAACATCTCAGACACATGACTCGACAAATGCAACTCTAACATCTTAACATCATGCATGTGGTACCAATATTTTTAGCTTTAATAAGCTTCATCGTCGCTTTGAGCAAATGCTCCACCGTCGCTTTGAGCATAAGCTCCACTGTCTCAAAATATGCAAATGCATGGACTCGACTCTTTAATTCTTAAACAAGATATTACAACGTCTTAACATCAAATACGACTCTTTATCGACACATGCAATTATACAATACATGGCAGCAGCTCAGCACACTTAACATATTTATTTACAGCACATAGTTATCATCACAAACATCATTTGTACTTCGTTCATAAACCTCACTTAATAATCATTTTAATCATAGATTAACGCCAACGTCTTAAAATCATCTTACAGCGTCATTACAGGTTCTAATTTAGGTCTTAAACATCTCTAATGCTATCCAAAAGTCTACCCTCAAAGCCTCGCTCAAAACAGAGTTCTAAAACTCAAGTTATAGTGGTCTGAGACCACATTGCTCGCTGTGGCGAGTGGGACTGCTCGCCACGGCGAGCTACTTAAATTGCGTTCTGCCACTTGCTCGCTACGGCGAGTGATGTTGCTCGCCTCGCGAGCACTAAAGGGTTGCTCGCCACGGCGAGTGGTGTTGCTCGCCTCGCGAGTTAAACTGTTCTGCTCGCCACGGCGAGTAGGTCTGCTCGCCACGGCGAGTAGGTCTGCTCGCCACGGCGAGCGGTCGCAGAACAGGCTGCGGGTTCGCTCAAAACCTCGCCAAAACTCGTCCAATTCTTCGTTTTATGCTTCTAATCTATCAGAATTATAGTCCTAGTGATTAATCTAGGTTCTGTAACAGGTTTCTACACCAATTCACATCATTCTAACATCAATTCATCCAAAAATCCTCTAAACCCTAGTCTATGAAATCCCTCAAAATTACCTCCTAATTCCTTCGTTAATCATAAATAGATGAATTACAGTAATATAATTGAAGCTAGACTCACCCTTACCTGGTAATATTGCAGAATTGGGGTTCCCTCTTCTCTAGCCACTTTTCTCCCTTCTTGCCAAAAGTCTGTAACGTACTGACTGTTTCTTTCTAAACCTATCTCCCTTATATAATTCTTTCTATTCTCACTTATCCCCACAAGTCTATCTTATTTATGAAAACAACCCCATCTCTCAAAATATTTGTTATTATATCACATCTTAATTTTCATCACATATTTTATTTTATTAAACAATAAAATAAACGTCACACCACAACATCATCTCATACGTCACAAACATCATAAAAATCATATATTATATAACTATATACTCTAATAAAATAATTAAATAAATAAAGTGGGCGTTACAACTCTCCCCCACTTAAAGGATTTTCGTCCTCGAAAATCTTACCTCGATTAAACAACTCTGGATATGACTCCAGCATCTTACTTTCAAGCTCCCAAGTTAAGCTTTCACCGGTCGCTCCACTCCAAACAACTCTCACTAGAGGTATCTCCTTGCCTCTCAAAATCTTCACCTTGCGGTCATCGATCCTTAAGGGTAGAGTCTCAATCGTAAGGTTGTCCCTTACCTGCACATCGTCACTTTGGATCACATGAGATGGATCCCGAACGTACTTCCTCAGTTGCGACACGTGAAAAACATCGTGCAAATTCGATAAATGCGGTGGTAATCCAACGCGATAAGCCACCGTCCCAATCCTCTCTGATATCTGATACGGACCAATAAACTTTGGAGTCAACTTCTTCGACTTCAAGGCACGACCTACACCGGTCATTGGAGTAACTCGTAAAAACACATGATCTCCCTCTTGGAACTCAAGGTCCTTTCTACGCTTGTCATGATAACTCTTTTGTCGACTCTGCGACGCTTTCATATTCTCCTGAATCATTCTTACCTTCTCAGTGGTTTGTTGCACAATCTCCGGTCCTAAAACCACACTTTCACCCGACTCAAACCAACACAACGGAGTTCTACATCTTCTTCCGTACAAAGCCTCGAAAGGTGCCATTCCAATACTAGAATGGTAAATGTTATTATAAGTGAACTCAATCAACGGGAGATGACTATCCCATGCTCCTCCTTGTTCAAGTACACACACCCTCAACAAATCTTCCAACGATTGAATCGTCCTCTCGGATTGACCATCTGTCTGTGGATGATACGCCGAGCTCAACTTCAATTGAGACCCTAAAGCTTCTTGCAAACTCTTCCAAAATCTAGAGGTAAATCTTGGATCTCTATCTGACACAATGCTCGAAGGAACACCATGTAATATTACTATCTCTTGAATGTAAATCTCTGCTAACCGAACCATAGGAAAAGTGATATTGATCGGTAGAAAATGAACTGACTTGGTTAACCTATCAACAATCACCCAAATAGCATCGTTCCCTCTCGGAGTAGTTGGCAAACTCGTCACAAAATCCATGGATATACTATCCCATTTCCACTCTGGCACATCCAACGGAACCATCATACCAGCAGGTTTCTGATGTTCTATCTTCGATTTCTGACAAACTAGACAAGAGTACACAAAATGTGCCACATCGCGTTTCAATCCAGACCACCAAAACAACTTCTTCAAATCATGATACATCTTCGTAGCTCCTGGGTGAATACTCAAGCTACTTCTATGGCTCTCTTCAAGGATTGCCTTCTTCATCTCATCGTTGTCCGGAATACATATTCTACCTCGGAATCTCAACACACCGTGATCATCGACTCTAAAGTCGCCATCTGTAGTCTGGTTATTTGCAACAAGCAAATCTACAAACTTAACATCTTCTTTCTGCGCTTCCTTAATAGTTTTCAGGAAATCATTGTCAATTCTCAACATTCCTAGCTTTACACTCTGATGTGATCTTTCACAAACCAAACTCAAATCTCTGAATTGTTCCAATAGTTCGAACTCCTCCGCCATCATAGCAGACATATGTAACGTTTTCCTACTCAAGGCATCAGCAACTACGTTAGCCTTACCTGGATGGTAACTCAAATCAAAATCATAATCCTTCAATAACTCGAGCCATCTCCTCTGCCTCATATTTAACTCTTTCTGATCAAACAGGTACTTCAAGCTCTTGTGATCACTAAACACTTCAAACCTCGAACCATACAAATAGTGTCTCCAAATTTTCAACACAAACACCACTGCAGCCAACTCAAGATCGTGGGTAGGATAATTTCGTTCATGAATCCTCAACTGCCTGGATGCATAAGCAACTACTTTACCGTCTTGCATCAGTACACCACCTAAACCCAACTTAGATGCATCACAATACACCACAAAAGGTACTTCAGGCTTTGGCAAAACTAAAACTGGAGCTGTCGTCAACCGCTTCTTCAACTCATTGAAACTACTCTCACATTGAGCATCCCACACAAAGGCTTTACCTTTACACGTCAACTGCGTTAACGGAAGTGCCAACTTAGAAAATCCTTCTATAAACTTCTATAATAACCTGCCAATCCCAAAAAGCTTCTAATCTCCGTAACCGACCTCGGAGTCTCCCATTGCGACACTGCTTCAACTTTAGATGGATCAACTGCTATTCCATCACCGGAAATAATATGACCGAGAAAACTAACTTCCTTCAACTAGAACTCACTCTTAGACAATTTAGCATACAACTTCTTTTCTTTCAATACCTGCAAGACAATCTTCAAATGTTCAGCATGTTCTTCTTCGGATTTGGAATATATCAAAATGTCGTCAATAAACACCACCACAAAACGATCCAAAAATGCCTGGAAGGTCCGATTCATATACTCCATAAATACTCCCGGCGCGTTCGTAACACCGAAAGACATCACCTTATACTCATAATGACCATATCGAGTTCTAAAGGCCGTCTTCTGCATATCTTCATCCTTCACTTTTATCTGATGATAACCCGACCTTAAGTCAATCTTGCTAAACACATGTGCACCCACTAACTGATCCATCAAATCGTCAATTCTCGGAAGTGGATACATATTCTTTATAGTTACCTTGTTCAACTGACGGTAGTCAATACACAACCTCATACTCCCATCTTTCTTCTTTACTAACAGCACAGGCGCTCCCCAAGGTGAAACACTTGGTCTTATAAACTTCTTCTCAAGCAGATCCTCCAATTGCTTCTTTAACTCAGCTAACTCAGAAGCTGACATACGGTAAGGTGTCATAGACACAGGCTTCGTTCCAGGAACAAGATCAATTGCAAATTCAACTTCTCTTTTAGGAGGCACATCAGGAATCTCATCAGGAAATACTTCAGGAAAGTCACACACCACTTGCAATTCGTCAATCTTCTCTTGATTCTCAAAAGATAAGGATGCCATCAGAGAAAACGTCAAAACTCCATCTCGTCCTAATTGTTTCAGCTGCTTGGTAGATAAAAATTCTGCTCCACTTTCTTCCTTTCCAGACAAGAAATACACCGTCTTGCGAAAACAGTTGATAAGCACACGGTTGTACTCTAACCAATTCATCCCGAGAATTACATCCATACCAGTCAAAGGTAGGCAGACTAAATCCATCTCAAAATTACGATCAAACATAGACAACAGACAACTCAAACACACGCGAGAAGTAGTCACCGAACCCTTAGCTGGAGTTTCGACAACCATCTCTCCATTCATAACAGACATAACAAGACCCAACTTAACAGCACAATCATAAGCAACAAAACAATGCGTAGCGCCAGTATCAATAATAGCAACTAAAGGTATATCATTAATATAGCAAGTACCTCTGATCAAGCGATCCTCATTCTCAGTCTGAGTACCGGTCAATGCGAAAACCCTTCCAGTAGTCCTAACTTTCTTTGGCTTCTTGCACTGCGAGCCAATATGTCCTTGCTCATCACAGTTGAAACACACAACATCGTCAAACTTGCAGTCTTGGGTAATATGTCCTTTCTGCCCGCATCGGTAACACCTCTTCACATCAACAGGACATGCATTACTCTTGTGGCCTTTCTGCCCGCAATTATAGCAGATAATCTCAGCAGGAGCATCCTTCTTCTGTGGTCGCCTCTCATCATTCACTCTTTGCTTACCCTTATCTCTGGGAGCATCATAAGGTTTGGGACGACTCTGCTGACCCTTAACTTTTCTATCATTCACTACCTTGTAGTGAGCCTTGGTATCCTCCTCATAAATCCTGCAACTACTCACCAGCTCGGAGAAATTTCGAATCTTCTGATAACCAATCGCCCTCTTAATCTCAGGACGCAAGCCATTCTCAAATTTGATGCACTTGGAAAACTCAGCATTCTCAACAGTATAATGGGGGTAGAACTTTGCCAGTTCCACAAACTTCGAAGCATACTCCGTCACAGACATATTTCCTTGCTTCAACTCAAGGAACTCGATCTCCTTCTTCCAGGATAGGTCGAATACCAACCCACCAGTCATCAGCCTCCTCCGCCAACATATGGGTACCAAACCGTACCATCTGACCATCTTCGCACTGCATCACTCTAAAGATCCGTTCAACTTCCTTGAGCCACGTCTGAGCCCCGTCAGGATCATATCGCCCTTTGAAGGTAGGCGGGTGGTTCCTCAGAAAATTTTCCAACATCCTCGTCCCGTCGTTCCCACCAGCGTTGTTCTGATTTCCCACAGCTTGGGCCATTGCTTGCAAAGCAGCAGCAAGAGCAGCATCATTTCTTCCAGCCATCTTATTCCTCTACAAAACAAACATAAGTTAGAATAATATAACCATAATATTCTAACTCTAAGACACCGTCACTCGACTCTCTAATTGGCCGGACGGACCGACCTGCTCTGATACCAATTGTAACACCCCGAAATCCCGACTTTAAAATTTCATTCAAGTAATCAGAGTATAACACATGAAATCAGGATGTCACATTTCATTAAATATTTAAAATCAAATTGAATAATAATTTATTCTTAAACAATATTCAAACATAGCAGCGGAATTCATAAACGTCTCAAAATCCTAAATAAATAGTTCTCGGCACAAAAGCCTCATAAAACGTCTCAAATCAAATTACGTCACAGACTTCATAATTAATCAACATGATACATAAAAGGAATAGAAATAATAATAATCCCCATCCCGTTACGTATCAGAGCTCCTAAGACTCCACAAGAACCTCTCACATCGACGAACCTAAGCTTGGTCACCTGCACTTGCCCACAAGGCGGCAATTCCAACAGAAGGGGTGAGATTCACAACAATTATATTAACATATAATTCAAATAATCATGCTTAACAATAACAACATTATTCATCACATAGAACAGAAACGTCTCAAACATCCACATAAACAAATCATCTTAGAACATCTTCATAAAACAACCGTCTCAAACATCTCAGACACATGACTCGACAAATGCAACTCTAACATCTTAACATCATGCATGTGGTACCAATATTTTTAGCTTTAATAAGCTTCATCGTCGCTTTGAGCAAATGCTCCACCGTCGCTTTGAGCATAAGCTCCACTGTCTCAAAATATGCAAATGCATGGACTCGACTCTTTAATTCTTAAACAAGATATTACAACGTCTTAACATCAAATACGACTCTTTATCGACACATGCAATTATACAATACATGGCAGCAGCTCAGCACACTTAACATATTTATTTACAGCACATAGTTATCATCACAAACATCATTTGTACTTCGTTCATAAACCTCACTTAATAATCATTTTAATCATAGATTAACGCCAACGTCTTAAAATCATCTTACAGCGTCATTACAGGTTCTAATTTAGGTCTTAAACATCTCTAATGCTATCCAAAAGTCTACCCTCAAAGCCTCGCTCAAAATAGAGTTCTAAAACTCAAGTTATAGTGGTCTGAGACCACATTGCTCGCTGTGGCGAGTGGGACTGCTCGCCACGGCGAGCTACTTAAATTGCGTTCTGCCACTTGCTCGCTACGGCGAGTGATGTTGCTCGCCTCGCGAGCACTAAAGGGTTGCTCGCCACGGCGAGTGGTGTTGCTCGCCTCGCGAGTTAAACTGTTCTGCTCGCCACGGCGAGTAGGTCTGCTCGCCACGGCGAGCGGTCGCAGAACAGGCTGCGGGTTCGCTCAAAACCTCGCCAAAACTCGTCCAATTCTTCGTTTTATGCTTCTAATCTATCAGAATTATCGTCCTAGTGATTAATCTAGGTTCTGTAACAGGTTTCTACACCAATTCACATCATTCTAACATCAATTCATCCAAAAATCCTCTAAACCCTAGTCTATGAAATCCCTCAAAATTACCTCCTAATTCCTTCGTTAATCATAAATAGATGAATTACAGTAATATAATTAAAGCTAGGCTCACCCTTACCTGGTAATATTGCAGAATTGGGGTTCCCTCTTCTCTAGCCACTTTTCTCCCTTCTTGCCAAAAGTCTGTAACGTACTGACTGTTTCTTTCTAAACCTAACTCCCTTATATAATTCTTTCTATTCTCACTTATCCCCACAACTCTATCTTATTTATGAAAACAACCCCATCTCTCAAAATATTTGTTATTATATCACATCTTAATTTTCATCACATATTTTATTTTATTAAACAATAAAATAAACGTCACACCACAACATCATCTCATACGTCACAAACATCATAAAAATCATATATTATATAACTATATACTCTAATAAAATAATTAAATAAATAAAGTGGGCGTTACACACCCTACCATACCTAGGTGTGAGAAAGAGGGAGAAATTTGCTTTACCATGACCAAGACAGTGTTTGGCCAAGACGAGGCATGAAAAAACGTTGAACTGCATGTTTGACCTTTGCCTGCCCAAGTCACGAACGGCAAGACGACCCCCTTCCCACGCTGGGGGACTGGGCACCGATAGGACGTGGAACAGTTGCAGCAATCCTACTCTTGCATGGCAAAGTCAGTGTTTGGCCAAGACGAGGCATGAACAAGTCAAGAACAACAAGATTTCCTCCTCTTTCCCACCAAATTTGCCCCAAATTCATCCAAAAGACCGAATTTATCAAAAAAATTGATGAAAACGGCTCAAATTGTAGAAAATGGGGCAAATTTGGGCTGAGCAGCTTGCTGGCGGATGACTGGAGGTGCCTGGGTGCGCCTCAGACAGTCCCCAGCCATGCCCAACCATACCCAGTCAAGGTGCTCCCCCTATATATGCTTGATGTGCCATTTCCAATTTTGTAGAAAAAAGGTTCAAATTTCTCGGCTGACATAAAGTCCCGAAAAGTGACCTAGAGGTTGAATTTTTTCACGAATTTTTGGCAGGTATGTTAGAGACATAAAAAAAAACGTCTCCCAGGGACGGATTAAATATGAATTTTGTACGCGTCAAAATATTGAGTAACCGAAACATCAAAACATCGACCTAGAATTTGAATTTTGAGATGGTTTGTTGCGGACACCTCAATAAAAATACATCTAGAGGATCTGCAAAGTTTCGTAGAATTAAGACAATTTTTCGATTTATTTTGATTTTTCGACCGATACGCGCAAAATCGAAATTTTTTTTCAAATGCGCATCCATCCACGGGCAAAATTTTGTTCCCCAAAAATTCAGGCATGTTTAGGACATCATATAATTTTGGCGTTTTTGCACGCGGGATTCGTTAATTACGAATATTTTATACGTCCATAGCCGGAAAAAAAAAACCCCAGTTTGCCTCCCGAATTGCAAAACATCACATATGCCGCCTTGCCATGGCTTGGCATGGGCAGGGGAAGGTCGAGTCCCAGTCGTGAACAAAAATTTCAAACCGGTATTACCTCGCAAGGGATTTCGGCCTACGGGACCCCTCCCGACGTGGTTTGGCGTGAGCACGGGCAGGTCGCGTCCCTCCCGACGTGATTTGGCCTGCCGAGTCTCAGTCATGAACAAAAATTTCAATCGGTATGACCTTAATAATACAGGCGCGCGAGAGATTTTTGCCTACAAATCCCCTCCCGACATTATTTTTCCTGGGTGTGTGTGTGCCAGCCATGCCCAGCCATTAGGCAGCTCCCCCTATATATGCTCGATGTGCCATTTCCAGTGTTGTAGAAAAAAGGGTCAATTTTTCCTGCAGGCATAAAGTTCCGAAAAAGTGAGCGCGCGAGAGATTTTTGCCTACGAATCCCCTCCCGACGTGATTTGGCCAGGGAGCGTGCAGTAAACCCCACAATCGCGCTAGACCCCCCAGCCATGCTCAGCCATGACCCATCAAACAGATCCCCCTATATAGGGGTGGCAATGAACCAAGCTAACTCGAACATAGTTCGGAGTTCGACTCGACAATTAACTCGTTGAACTTGGTTCATGAACCAAATGAGCTGAACTTGAGCTAAAAATTAAGTTCGTTAATTAAATGAGCTGAACTTGAGCTATATATAGTTCGGCTCGTTTGGTTCATAAATTAACTCGATAATATGTAAGAGAAAAATAAAAGCTAATGATAATAGTGTAACACTATATTCTCTCAAAATAAAAATAAAAATAGTGTAACACTAAATGTTCACACAATGACATAATCTTTATAGTTCAAGCTTTTAAATTATAATAGTCCCACATCGGGGAGTTAGTAAACAATAGAGAGGAGGTCTGTCTATATAACTAAAGCGCATCAGTTCACTGGAGTAAGCTTCTCATGGTGAGCACTACAACAAATGTAAAGTGCAACTTCGCTTGTGAGTTCGCTTGGGGCTCGCTTAAGCGAATGGGCCCCGTTTTTTGACGATTTCTCACCATTTTTCACCCAAAAACCCAAATTTCGACATCCCAACTCCCAAAATTGATAGGAAACATTACCTAGGAGTATTCTACAACCTAAACATCAACTTTTACATTAATTCATGTGATTACCTCTGTTTTTAACAATTCTAATTTGATTCAACCCTAATTTCTCCACAATCTTCAATTCAACAAAACATGTTAAATTCAATTTCAGAATTATATAAACTATAATCATTGAGAGTTAGCGTCACCCTTACCTTAGATTTTGATGAACAAACTCTACCAATTCTGATTCTTCCCACTTGGATCTTCTCCTAGCTTTCTCTTGGTTTTCTTCCTTTTTCTCCCAAAACTGAATTGTACGTTCTGTATAATTCTAAACCTAGTTTTCCCTTTTTATATCTCTTCTATCTATTCTATCTTATTTCACTTATTCCCTTATAACTCTATCTAATTTCTAAAACAGCCCCACAACTCAATATTTATTTTATTTCTAAATTAAATATATCTCTCCCCCACTTAATAATAATAACAGACCAAATAACAAATATATTTCTATACTAGATAATATATATATTTCCACACAAAATAGCAACATATAACATAACAAAATATCACTTCATCAAAATAAATCGACTAAATTATAAAAAGACATCTAATCTCAATAAAATAATAAATAATAAAAGTAGGGAGTTACACTTTTCTTCAGGAGCGCTTCTCTTCAGATGCTTCCTTTTTGTTGATTCCTTAGCTCTCTTTTGTTCTTTCAAAACCTATTTAAGATGACAAATTTTTGTCTATGGTCATGTACACTTGAACAAATATTAGCATATCCAATTGACAATTTTTAATACCTTGTTATCATCAAAACTCTCAAAGGGTAATGTTAAACCCATTTTGTTCCAACAGATGTTTGAACATTAAACTCAACATTCGTCTTTTGTATCTGATGTTGGAACATCGCATAGAACATCTGAAAGCTAATGTTGTGGTTTCTGAAAGTCGGACTAGAGTCAAGCTCAACAGGGTTTTCTTCACCCGCTGATGGTTTCCCTGGAGAGTAGACAGGGACAGTGGGAATCTTGTTAATCCATTCATGCGCGTCACTAATTAGATGATGAAGCATTTGGCTACCTTAAGAGAGTCATAGTTACTCCCGTCGTTTACCTGCACTTGGTTAAATTTCTTCACTTTGACATTCAGAGCACTGGGCAGAAAAAGGACCATCACAATGCATTGTTTTAATTAAACAGTCAGATTCCCCTTGTCCGTACCAGTTTTGAGTTGATTGTTCGATGCCCGGGGAAGAGGACCAAAAGGTCTTATTCCCAGTCTGTCCCCCGACTGGCACGCGTCGACCCGCTCTTGCCGCGGGAGCAGCTCAAGCAGTCCGCCAACAGCTGACAGTTTCGAAACTGAGACTCCTGTGTAACACTCCGTTTTCCCAACATAAAAATTTCATAACAAATAATCAGAGTTTTTTTTCCCACATAAACGGAATGCTACACCTCTTAAAAATCATAAATGGAATAAATGACAATTTATCCTTCATAAATTGGTCAACATAAATATTCAAAACTTCGCAGCGGATTTTAATTCAACAATATAATTAGTCTTGGCACGAAGGCCTCATCAAAACATCTCGTAATAATCCAAAAACTAAATCATAGTCATGTAAAGTCATAAGCAATACGTAAGGAATAGAAAATAGCCACAAAAGTTCCCATCCCGTTACGTTTCAGAGCACCTAAAGACACAGTGAGAGATAGCCACTCCAACAGCAATCAACAGTTACTTATTCTCGATCACCTGCAAATTACTCATACGAAGAGCAACATTTCAAAGCAGAAGGGGTGAGATTCACAAACAATAATGTTAAGCATATAATTCACCAATTATATTTAACAACATAAACATCATCAACATATCATAACAATGTTCATATAACATCATTATCATCATCAATATCAACTTCATAAATCAACTTAACAACTTGACTCGACAATGCAACTTAACTCGACTATGCAACTCTATCATTTTACTCATGCATGTGGTACCATTCTAGGGCATAAACCCTCGTCGCTTTTGAGCATAAATATACTCCTAGGGCATGAGCCCTCGTCGCTATTGAGCAAAAGCACCTTGGGCATGAGCCCTCGTCTTTATGGAGCAAAAGCTCTTAGGGCATGAGCCCTCGTCTTTAAATGAATATGCATGGACTCAACTTCTTACAACTTAGACAACATGAACGTCTTATATGACTCCAATAATTTGAATCAACATCTCACATCTTAGACCGACACATGCAACTTTAATCAATAGTAAACAGCAACATGGCAGCACATCAAAAATCTCAAGATATAACAAAGTCAAAATGTATTCATCGTCTCAAAACATCACTTATAATTCACATAATGCATATACGATTATATATATATCATCAGTAACAACATTAAATCATCTTATAACAACTTCACAGATCATCATTAATATTATATTCAAACATCAACAATTCATCATATAACATCGTATTCAAACATTAACAATTCATCATATAACATCGTATTCAAACATCAACAATTCATTATGCGTTTTTGAAACAACATAATAAATTATACATAACATATTTCCATGTCAAACCAAGGATACTAGAAGGATATCAAAATTATCAACAACTTTCATGTTTATACCAAAGACCAATTTAAAACAGAGACGTGTGAAAAAGACGCAAAAACATGAAACAGAGAATGTTGTCACCGTACAATTTCACTAAGACCTCCTTGGAGTATTTTCATCATAACGCAAAAACTAAATGTCATTTTTACGTTAAACCAAAGCCACTGGAAAGCTAACAAAATTATCTAAAACTTTCATGTTTACATCCAAGGCCAATTCTGTACCGATCAATACCAGTTTTCGTTTCAAATTCGAAAAAGTTGTGCAGAAAGTCCATAAAAATTCACTGTGACCTACGTGTAGTAATTTGACCATAACTCAAGTTCTATAAATCGTTTTGACGTCAGACGGCATTAGAAAACTAACATCCATACCTATAACTTTTGTGTTTACACCTAAGACCAATTATGTACCGATCAATACCAGTTTTCGTTTCAAATTTCGGGACAGAGATAAAAAAAAAATCAGAAAAAGCAACTTATATTATTCAAACTTCACATTCATTCAAAATCATCACAATCATCAACAAAAATTCAACATAATTCATACCCAATTCATAATATGACATTAACGACAATAATCATCAACAACCACAACTCATAATCATGAATCCAACCACAAATCGACAACAACATAACATAAATCATCAATTATCACTCTTAACCCTAATTCTCCAATTCTCAAAAACTAAACCTACAACATGTTAAATGAAATTTTCAGAATTATAGACTCAAGATTATTGAATGATAGTCCCACCCTTACCTTAGATTGGTTGATTTACAAAACTCTACAAGCTTCTTCTCTTTTCTCCCCAAAAACTGTGTTCTTCACGTTCTCTCTGTTTTTCCTCCAAAAACTGCTTTTCTTTGTTCTAACCCTAATTCTCTAATGTTCTCTTCTATTTATAACCACCAAAAGTTTGTTTCTCACTTAATCTTTTTAACCTAACAAACTCTTCCATTTACCAACCTACCTTTATGCCTCATTAAATCTAATCTAATTAGATTCCTTCACTATTTATATCATAACAACCTACTAATAAATACTAAAAATCATCACATAGCAAATATTCAAATAAAATATATAAAAAGACACTAAACTCGATATAATAAATAAATAATCAAAATGGGGCGTTACACCCTGTGCCCAGCCCTCAAAGCCAATCCTTTTCCCGAGGTTACGTATCCATTTTGCCGACTTCCATTGCCTACATTATTCCATCGACTAGAGGTTGTTTACCTTGGAGACCTGATGCGGTTATGAGTTCGACGGGGCATGGAGGGCACTCGGTCCTCCGATTTTCAAGGGCCTCCAGGGGCACACCGGACACCACGCGACGTGCGATGCTTTTCCAGCCGATGGACCCTACCTCCGGCTGAGCCGTTTCCAGGGTGGGAAGGCTATTAAACATAAAAGGTAACTCTTTACGCATCCCCCGCAAACGTCTCCGGACTCCCTAACGTTGTCCTCAGCCACCACGTCCTGGTTCAGGAATTTTAACCCGATTCCCTTTCGGTGTACGCGCTTAGAGCGCTATCAGTTGGGCTTCCCCGTCCCTTAGGATCGACTAACCCACGTGCAAGTGCCGTTCACATGGAACCTTTCCCCACATTGGCCTTCAAAGTTATAATTTGAATATTTTCTACTACCACCAAGATCTTCACCGACGACCGCTCCACCTAGGCTCACGCCCCGTGTTTTGCAGCGACCACCGCGCCCTCCTACTCATCAGGGACTAGCCCTTGCCCCAACGGCCGGGTATAGGTCGCGTTAGCGCCATCCATTTTTGGGGCTAGTTGATTCGGCAGGTGAGTTGTTACACCTTCCTTAGCGGATTTCGACTTCCATGACCACCGTCCTGCTGTCTTAATCGACCAACACCCTTTGTGGGATCTAGGTTAGCGCGTAGTTCGGCACCGTAACTCAGCTTCCGGTTCATCCCGCATCGCCAGTTCTGCTTACCAAAAATGGCCCACTTGGAGCTATCGATTCCATGGCATGGCTCAACAGAGCAGCCACACCGTCCTACCTATTTAAAGTTTGAGAATAGGTTGAGGGCGTTGCGCCCCCGATGCCTCTAATCATTGGCTTTACCCGATATAACTCGCCCTCGGGCTCTGGCTATCCTGAGGGAAACTTTTGAGGGAACCAGCTATTAGACGATTCGATTAGTCTTTTGCCCCTATACCCAAGTTAGATGAATGATTTGTACGTTAGTATCGCTGCGGGCCTCCACCAGAGTTTCCTCTGGCTTCACCCCGCTCAGGCATAGTTCACCATCTTTCGGGTCCTGACAGGTATGCTCTCACTCGAACCTTTCACAAAAGATCGGGGTCGGTCGGCGGTGCAACCCACAAGAGGATCCCACCAATCAGCTTCCTTGCGCCTAACGGGTTTACTTGCCCGTTGACTCGCACACATGTCAGACTCCTTGGTCTGTGTTTCAAGACAGGTTGAATGGGGAGCCCACAGGCCGACGATAGGAGCGCGCATGTGCCGAAGCACGTCAAAACAACGTGCGCTGCCGTCCACAATCGTCATGATGACGTCTCCGCGTGTATTTCAACAACCCAGGCTTGGGCCACCATCACAATCCGCGTCGGTCGATGTCCTAAGCCGATTGGCGGACCGGCACAAACTGTTCCACATCTGACCGAGACACATCGCCGACCTCCATCTGCTTCCCTCTCGACAATTTCAAGCACTCTTTGACTCTCTTTTCAAAGTCCTTTTCATGTTTCCTTCGCGGTACTTGTTCTTTATCGGTCTCTCACCAATATTTACAATTGGACGGAATTTACCGCCCGATTGGGGCTTCATTCCCAAAGAACGCTTTCCAGGGCACAATGGGGCTCTCACCCTCTCCGGCGCCCCTTTCCAGGGGACTTGGGACCGGTCCACAACTGAGGACGCTTCTCCAAACTACAATTCGAACGCCGAGGGCGACCGATTCTCATGGTGGGCTTATCCTGGTTCTCTCGCCGTTACTAAGGGAATCCTTGTTAGTTTCTTTTCCTTTGCTTATTGATATGCTTAAACTTAGTGGGTAGCCCCGCCTAACATGAGGTCTCATCACGAGCGTTACAAAACGCATGTGGGTAAAAGAGTCCACATTCAATAGAGCTGCACATGATTTGGTCTCGTGGGTCACACATCCACCATCTATCATGGCACACTCTACCAAGGTCTCAAATTTCAACCAACCATGAGACAGAGCTCACGGGAGGCTAACATATTCACCCTGCACACAATACCTATTCAATAGGAAATTGGCAAGGGGCTTGGATATGTGACACCCAGGCAGAGGTGCCCTCAACCTAATGGCATCAGGCGCAACTCGTGTTCAAAGACTCGATGGTTCACGGGATTCTGCAATTCACACCAAGTATCGCATTTCGCTACGCTATTCATCGATGCAAGAGCTTAGATATCCGTTGCCGAGAGTCATTCTATATCATGTGTCAAAACACAACCCGCATGAAAATCGTCTCCGGTGCCATACGAGTGTGCTCAGAGCAAAATTTAAATTCCTTGACGCATTCAACGTCGGGGTTTGAGTTTTGGCGCAAAGGAGGACGCACTTCGTCGTCTTCCTCTGAACCAGAGGTAAGCCGAGGTGTGGAACACCTCAAGCCAACCCATATCTATTCAAACTGATTCACGTGTTGGACTTCATGTAAGGCATCGACAATGATCCTTCCGCAGGTTCACCTACGGAAACCTTGTTACGACTTCTCCTTCCTCTAAATGATAAGGTTCAATGGACTTCTCACAACGTCACGGGCAGCGAACCGCCCACGTCGCCGCAATCCGAACACTTCACCAGACCATTCAATCGGTAGAAGCGACGGGCGGTGTGTACAAAGGGTTGAGGTCTTGTTCGTTAACGGAATTAACCAGAAAAATCGCTCCAGCAACTAAGAACGGCCATGCACCACCACCCATAGAATCAAGAAAGAGCTCTCAGTCTATCAATCCTTACTATGTCTGGACCTTGTAAGTTTCCCCGTGTTGAGTCAAATTAAGCCTTAGGCTCCACTCCTGGTCGTGCCCTTTCGTCAATTCCTTTAAGTTTCAGCCATGCGACCATACTCCCCCCGGAACCCAAAGACTTTGATTTCTCATAAGGTGTCAGCGGAGTCCTAAAAGCAACATCCACTGATCCACTGATCCACTGAGCCCCCAACTTTTGTTCTTGATTAATGAAAACATCCTTGGCAAATGCCTTCGCAGTTGTTCGTCTTTTATAAATCCAAGAATTTCACCTCTGACTATGAAGTACAAATGCCCACGATTGTCCTTGTTAATCATTACTCCAATCCCGAAGGCCAACACAATAGGATCAGAATCATGTGGTGTTATCCTATGCTAATGTATCCATAGCGTAGGCTTGCTTTGAGCACTCTAATTTCTTCAACGTAACAGCGTCGGAGGCACGGCCCGGCCAATTAAGGCCA
The DNA here is from genome assembly GCA_946800305.1 of Medicago arabica. Classification (NCBI taxonomy): domain Eukaryota; kingdom Viridiplantae; phylum Streptophyta; class Magnoliopsida; order Fabales; family Fabaceae; genus Medicago; species Medicago arabica. The sequence goes on along the minus strand of OX326964.1, from coordinate 25,201,409 downwards.
GGAGTGCATTGCCGGCAGAAGGAACGAGCCAACCAGTGTGTTGGAACAAAGGTGTTCAGCAATACCACGTTTTGAGTTTTGATGATAACAAGGTTTTAAAAAGTTGTCAATTGGATATTGCTAATATTTGTTTAAGTATGCAGGATATCAATTAAGATTTGTATCTTAGAAAGTATTCTGTTTGAACAATGTTAAAGAGCAATAAATCCAGAGAAGCTTGTTGCTTGTGATTATGTATCGAAGAGAGTCTGAAGACTGTATCGAAGAGAGTCTGAAGACTGTGCCCAAGAGAGTCTGAAGACTGTATCAGAGTCTGAAGACCATCAGAATCTGAGAACCAAGAGAGTCTGAAGATTATCAGAAGCATAGTGCTACAGTGAGTCTGAAGCAACAAATTTGATGATCTGCTAACAGTGATCTCTACTGCATTGCGATGCAATAAAAACTCTCTAATGGAGTAACGGCTAGCTTCTAAGTCAACTTGAGCGTGGGAAGCACAAAGACAAAGATTACAGGCCAGTACAGAGTACGTTGTACGAACTCTGTTTCCACTACTCCACTACCTCGTACAGTTTGGCAACTGTGTCTACCGGTATTAATCCTCAAAGGGAATGGAATTCAAATGATGCTATTGAAGGACTATTACCAAATCAAGCAACAGATCAACAGTCATTGATCAAGCTTCAGAAATCATCCTGGTGTTCTGGATGACTCAACGTCTCTTTCCTACGCCTATATAAAGGATAGAAGACGTGAAGAATTGTGGGACTCCATAACTTGAAAAATTGCATTGCGCTGCATTCGTATTCAACTGAGTCTTAACAAAAGCACATCATCAACTTAGATTCTTACAAACTGAGTATTCTAGAATTTCTAAGTTTCACAGAATAACAGAGTCTGTCTTTTGTATAAAACAGAGTCTGTCTTTGTTGTAATTGAAACACATTTTGATTGTTGTCAAGTGTTTCAACTGTATTCAATTTTCTGTAATTGTGTAAAAGTCTCTTGCTTTTGTGCTTGAGCAAAGGAAGTCTCTTGGCTGCGTCCTAGAGCAAAGGAAGTCTCTTAGTTGTGTCTTTGAGCAAGGAAGTCTCTCGCCTGTGTGCTTGAGCAAGGAAGTCTCATACTGTGTGTTTGAGCAACTTGTAATTTGATATTACATTTTAGTGAACTCTCCTTGGAAGTACAAGGGGGACAGGACTACTTCCGGTTTGTGGAAGGAACCTGTATAATTGCTTGTGTTCTCTCTTCTCTCTATCTCTTGATTATTCCGCTGCAATCAGAACCTAATTTCCTATCAGACTCTGATCTCATTCAGACTCTGAGTTTAAAGGAATTAGATTCTCACTCCTCAAGAGCCGCGAAAAGCAAACACAATTCAACCCCCCCTTCTTGTGTTTTTCTCACCTTCAGCTGGTATCAGAGCTCCGGCTCTGTTGTCATAGCACTTAACCGTGTAACTGAAAAGATCCAGAGAAAAACATGTCTTCCAGTGAACAGTCTTCTTCTGGTGCTACTGCTGGTGCTGCTATACCATATGACTATGGATCCAATAACAACAGTAGAAAGGCTGATTATGGAAAAATTCCTAAGTTCAATGGTGATCCTGAAGAATTTTCTTGGTGGAAAACCAACTTCTATAGTTATGTCATGGGTCTTGATGAAGAACTCTGGGACATACTTGAAGATGGTGTTGGTGACTTACAACTTGATGACGAAGGTGCTGCCATTGACCGCAAACTTCACACTGCTGCTCAAAAGAAAATCTATAAGAAACATCATATCATCAGAGGGGCTCTTGTCACTGCTATTCCTAAAACGGAATACATGAAGATGAGTGACAAATCTACTGCTAGAGCCATGTTTGCTTCTCTCTGTGCTAACTACGAAGGAAGCAAAAAGGTCAGGGAAGCTAAAGCTCTTCTGTTAGTTCATCAATATGAACTATTTAAGATGAAAGAGGATGAAAGTATTGAGCAGATGTACTCAAGATTTCAAACTCTAGTATCTGGTCTTCAGATACTGAAGAAGAGTTACATAGCTTCTGATCATGTTAGCAAGATTTTAAGGAGCTTACCCTCTAGATGGAGACCAAAGGTCACTGCAATTGAGGAAGCTAAAGATTTAAACACTTTAAGTGTTGAAGATCTTGTAAGCTCACTCAAGGTTCATGAGTTAAGTCTCAATGAACATGATTCTGCAAGAAAATCCAAAACCATTGCCTTAAAATCAAAAGGAAGGTCTTCAAAGGCTCTCAAGGTTGAAGAGTCTGAAAATGAGTCTTCAGCTTCTGAAAGCTCAGAGGAAGATCCTGATGTTGCAAAGGAAATGGCTATGCTTTCAAGCAGAATGCAGTACCTTGCTAAGAAGAACAAGAGATTTCTGAGCAAGAGCAGTGGGAAGGGGTTCAAAAAGGAGGATCAGAAAGGTTGCTTCAACTGCAAGAAAACTGGACATTTTATTGCTGAGTGTCCAGAACTGCAGAAGGAGAAACCCAAGTCAAAAAGGCCAACCTTCAAGTCAAGCAAGTTTAAGAAGCAGATCAAGAAAAGTCTGATGGCCACCTGGGAAGATCTTGATAATGAGTCAGGGTCAGAGGATGATGATGTGGATGGTGAAGCCAATGTAGTTGTTGGACTAATGGCTACAACCGAATCTGTTAAAGAGACACCTGAGGCAGAATCAGATGCAGACTCTGAAAATGAAACAGAGGTATATTCTGAACTCACAAGATCTGAACTTGTAGAATCTGTCAAAGAGCTTCTTGGTCATTTTAAAGCTAAGACCACTGAGTTGAAGAAAGTCAAACAACAGCTTGATAAGCTGTCAAAAAGACATAATTCAACTCTGTTGGAATTAGAAGATTTAAAAGAAGAAAATATCTCTTTATTGATCAAGAAGTGTAGCTGTAAATACTTAAGTGAGCAAGATGTTGCTCTGCAAGAATTTATTGCTACTAGAATTGACAGATCAAGGGTTGCATCCATGATCTATAGCACGTATCAGAACAGAGGACAGGGTCTTGGATTCATTGGAGGAAACTCAAATGAAATGACTCTGAAACCTGGTCCTGATGGAGCCAGAGAGGCATTGGAAAATCACTTTGTAAGAGAGTCTGATGAAGTCAACACAGTGACTCGTTCAGAACCTACAACTTCTACTTCTAAGATTCTGACTAAGTCAAAATCTCAGAATGTTAAGTTAAAGGGTCTGAAAAACTTTGAACCCAAAGCTTTAAAGTCTCAGACTCTGAAGCATTCAAAGTCTGATAAACAGATTCTGAAAAAGCCAGAGTCTGAAAAACCAAAGCCTAAGTTTCAAAGAAGAGAAACTGTGAAAGGCAAGTTGAAACCTAAACCAAACGGTTCTAAACCCAAGGTATGGGAGAAAACATTGCCAATGACTTCAAGACGTAACTTACGAAAGGAGTTCAATGGTTCTAAGACTAACCAAAAAGGACCCATAAGAATATGGGTACCTAAGTCTGAAATTATTGATGTTGCAGGTATGTCTAAAAGGACTAGAAAAGCACAAGGCTTGGTACCTGGACAGTGGTTGCTCGCGTCACATGACGGGAGAAAGGTCTATGTTCCTAACCCTAACCATGAAAGATGGAGGAACTGTGGGATTTGGAGGAAACCAGACTGGCAAAATCATTGGTACTGGAACCATTGGTAACTCTCTTATCTCAATCAGTAATGTATGGTTCGTTGATGGACTTAGATATAACTTACTAAGCATAAGTCAATTATGTGACAGTGGTTATGATGTATTGTTTAATAAGAACAACAGCACAGTGGTTAACAAGGATGATCAGTCCATAGTCTTCAAGGGAAAACGAAGAAACAATGTATACAAGATAAAATTCTCAGAACTGACTGATCAGAAGGTAATGTGCCTTCTGTCAATGGGTGATAAGAAGTGGCTGTGGCATAGACGTTTGGGACATGCTAACTGGAGATTAATCTCAAAGATTAGCAAGTTACAACTTGTCAAAGGCCTACCAGACATTGACTATCACTCAGATGCTCTTTGCGGAGCATGTCAGAAAGGGAAAATTATCAAGAGTCCCTTCAAGCCGAAAGAAATTGTTTCAACTTCCAGACCCTTGGAGTTACTTCATATTGACTTATTTGGACCAGTTAGCACTGCATCCTTATATGGAAGTAAATATGGACTAGTTATTGTTGATGACTACAGCAGATGGTGTTGGGTTAAATTTCTAAAAACTAAAGATGATTCATATTCTGTGTTTAGTAAATTCTGCATCCAAATTCAATCAGAGAAGGAAATGAAAATCTTGAAAGTCAGAAGTGATCATGGAGGAGAATTTGAAAATGAACCATTTGAGGTTTTCTGTGAAAAACATGGAATTATTCATGAATTCTCTGCACCTAGAACTCCACAACAAAATGGAGTTGTAGAGAGAAAGAACAGAACCTTACAAGAGATGGCTAGAACCATGATCCATGAGAATAATCTGGCTAAGCATTTTTGGGCAGAAGCAGTAAACACAGCTTGTTATGTTCAGAACAGAATCTATATTAGACCTCTGTTGAACAAAACAGCTTATGAACTTTTTAAAGGAAGAAAACCCAACATATCTTATTTTCATCAGTTCGGATGTACGTGTTATGTCCTGAACAACAAAGTCTACCTAAAGAAATTTGATGCCAAAGCTCAAAAGGGAATCTTTTTAGGTTACTCTGAACGCTCTAAGGCATACAGGCTGTATAATTCAGAAACACAGTGTGTGGAAGAATCTATGCATGTTAGATTCGATGACAAAATGCCTGGAAGTGAAACTCCAGTGCAAGATGAAAGTCATGCAGAATCTCAAGATTCTGATGATAACTCAGAATCTGATCAGATTCCAGAATCTGAAGATACTTCAGAAGCTAGAACAACCCCTGAAGTTCCTAATGAAGAAGCTTCTGGTTAAGCTCAAGATGGTTCTCTGCAAGCTAGTCAATCCAAACAATCTTTCAAATACAAGTCTTCACATCCAGAAGATCAGATAATTGGAAATAAAGAAAGTCCTATGAGAACAAGATCGCATTTCAGACAAGAAGAGTTTGCTTTAGGATTATTATCTGTTATTGAACCAACCTCTGTTGAAGAAGCTCTTGGAGATGAAGGATGGATTCTAGCAATGCAAGAAGAATTGAATCAATTCAAAAGGAATGAAGTATGGGATCTAGTAGCTAAGCCTAATCACAAGAACATCATTGGAACCATGTGGGTGTTCAGAAATAAGCTTAGTGAACAAGGAGAAGTAATCAGAAACAAGGCTAGACTTGTTGCGTAGGGCTACAGTCAGCAAGAAGGCATTGATTACACAGAAACGTTTGCTCCTGTTGCAAGATTGGAAGCAATCAGGTTACTTCTTTCCTATGCAGTTAATCCCAACATAACTCTGTATCAAATGGACGTTAAGAGTGCATTTCTTAATGGTGTCATTTCTGAAGAAGTATATGTCAAACAACCTCCTGACTTTGAAGATTTAAAGCATCCAGAGCATGTTTATAAATTAAAGAAATCACTCTATGGCTTGAAACAAGCTCCCAGAGCTTGGTATGAAAGACTGAGTAATTTCTTGATTCAAAACAACTTTGAACGAGGACAAGTTGACACTACTCTATTCAGAAAGACTCTGAAGAAAGACATTCTTGTAGTTCAGATTTATGTTGATGATATTATTTTTGGTTCTACAAATAGTTCACTTTGCAAAGAGTTTTCGAAAGTAATGCAGGATGAATTTGAAATGAGCATGATGGGAGAATTGAAGTTCTTTCTTGGAATTCAAATCAACCAATGCAAAGATGGAGTCTACGTTCATCAGTCCAAGTATAAGAAAGAGCTTCTGAAGAAGTTCAATCTTGAGGACTGCAAAGAAATGAATACTCCAATGCATCTAACCTGCACTCTGAGCAAAGAAGATCAAGGAACCAAAGTTGATCAGAAGCTGTATAGAGGTATGATTGGTTCTTTGTTATACCTAACTGCATCCAGACCAGATATTTTATATAGTGTATGTTTGTGTGCAAGGTTTCAATCAGATCCTAGAGAGTCTCACTTAACTATTGTTAAGAGAATCTTTAGATATCTGAAAGGAACTACTAATCTTGGACTTCTTTACAAGAAATCCTCTGACTACAAGCTAGTTGGATTTTGTGATGCTGACTATGCTGGAGATAGGATTGAAAGAAAATCTACCAGTGGCAATTGTCAATTCTTGGGAGAGAATCTGATATCCTGGGCTAGCAAGAGGCAAGCAACCATTGCTCTGTCTACAGCAGAAGCAGAATACATCTCAGCTGCTAGTTGTTGTACACAGCTACTCTGGATGAAACATCAACTTGAGGACTATCAAATAACTGAAAACCATATCCCAATTAATTGTGATAATACAACAGCTATATGTTTGTCTAAGAATCCAATTCTGCATTCAAGAGCAAAGCATATTGAGATTAAACATCATTTTATAAGAGACTATGTTCAAAAGGGAATTTTAGATATTCAATTCATTGATACTGATCATCAATGGGCTGATATATTTACTAAACCCTTATCTGTTGAAAAATTTGAACATGTGCTATGTCTCTGGGTAATATGCGCCTCTGAAAACAGAATTCAGACTCTGAAAATATTCAGAAGCTATTTGGGAATCAGACTCTCTTTTGAGACTCTGATGAAAGCTTCTGATAAATTATTCAGACTCTGGTGAGAAATCTTTAGACTCTCAGAAGCTCGTATTAGTGGAAGCGTGACTGTTAAGTTCAGTAACACCTGCCCCACTATGGTGACAGTTACTTTACAGTTTCTCAGACGTGGCCTGTCTATATTGGGTAAGAACTCAAAGGGCAATGATTTCATTACGTTAAACAAGTTACCTTCGCTTTATCCCAATACGTTTACGGCTGCATGCTATATGTATTTATTGTTTGTGTTTGTTTGTCCCCTACTCTTTCCAAACAGTTATCAAACTTTTTCTCTATAAATACATAACACACACAACTCACTTCTCTTTTCACTCTTTGATTTTCTCTCTGAACAAATTTCTTGTTTTTCATACTTTGCAAAAAAAAAAATTTGTTCTCAAATCAAACTCTTAGAAAACCCTAATGGCAAGTGATCTCATCCAATCTGGTGTCATAATCAAGTCCGGATGGTCCTATGTTATCAAACCCAGAACAATGAACATCATCAAGGAGACTCTGGAAATTCAAGTTGAATCTCCAATTGATTTTGGTTCACTCAGTCGTCATGGAGTTGACGTTGCACCTCATTTCTTATCACAAGGAATGATGAGGTACTTTGGTATGTTGAATGGACCAACATATCAGGAGCTTGTTAGAGATTTTTGGGTTAGGTCAGAAGTCTACGACAAAGCTGAAGCTACTTTGGAAGAAACAGTAGCAATCTCGAACAACCCCAGTCTTGCTGGCAAGAACAGATACCAAATGGGTTTAAGACCGTACAATGGTCTTGAAATAAGGTCTGCTGTGATGGGAATACCAATAGTTATCACTGAAGATGTGGTAGCCAGGGCGTGTCAGATGGAGAGCGCTGGTAAATTTCAGTGGAATGTCAACAAGAAGAGTGAATGGGCTGTTGTCTGCAACAAAGTGTTATTTGAAGGGAGACCCTCAAATAAATTGGTGGATATGCATCCTGAGCATAGGGTGCTTCTGAAGATTATACTGGACAATATGCTTCAGAAAGGAGGAGGAACAAACACATTGTTTGTGGATCACAAAGTTCTTCTTTATTTTCTTATCAACAAAATAAAGATCAACTTCCCCAGATATGTGATGCACCACATGTGTTGGGCCATCAAGAAGAGTCAATCAGAAACCAGGAGGCAAGTTCCTTTTGGAAGATTAATATCTGAGATTCTGTATCAAGGAGGCCTCTTGAAGGTCTTATCAGAATCTGGTGTGGTATCAGATATTCATCTAGGAACTGTGACCGGTAGAATCATCAATGGCAAGACTCTGCAGTACATGAAGATTGTCAAGAGATTCAACCCCTCTAAGCATGATATGAGAGAATCCTATGTACAATCTGATTTGATGATGGACTTCCCTCCCATTTCCAAAGAAGATAATCCTGAAGTTCTTGCAAGATTTGTGGTGGATTACTTCAAGGATACTGGTAGAATAATCAACTATTCTGCTATTCCTGAGACTGCTGGAGGAGGACCTCTTAAGGTCAAAGGTAAAAGGACCAAGGAAGTGGTTCTCAAGGAAGAGGAAGAGAAGCAGGAGCCTCTAAAGAAAAAGATCAAAACTTCTGTTCTTCCTGGAGTTTCAATTGGTTCTCCTTCTGCATCTTCTGCACTTCGTGAAATTAAGGATGAAAAGAAAGCCAAGAAAGATGAGAAGAAGGCTAAGAAAGATGAGAAGAAAGCGAAGAAAGGCAAGGCTGACAGAGACTATGAAAGAATGGCTAAAGATATTGCTGATTTCCTTGATGCTGACTCTGATGGTGAAGAGAGTCAGATCAAGAAGAGAAAGGTGGATGTGATTCATGTGGCTAAGGATGTAGCACAGAAGATAGGTACTTCTGTATCTATGATTGAGGATGAACATGCTGCTGGCAAGGCAATGGCAGCAGAAGTAGTTGCTGAAGAATTAAAGGAAGAAACTGTCAAAGAAGCTGCTAAGTTGCTTGCTTCTGCTCTTAAACAGAAGAATCCTTCAGAACCTGCAGAAGCTGAGTTATCAGAAGCTACTGTGTCTGATCACTATGCCTCTCCAGAAGCTGGCATTGGCACCTCTGGCAACGTGGCATTTAGCTCATCTTCTTCTTTGAATCAAGAGTCAGAATCAGATTCAGAATCTGACAACAAATCGTTAAGCCAGATTCTTCCATCCCTCAAAAATTCATCTCCCTCACCAATCAAACCCATATCATCCCATAACCCACTTGACCCGGCAGTAGTTGATTATGTTGATTCAACTATGGACAGAGTGATTCAAGACACAATCACAGTGTCTATGAATCTTCCTGCTGACCATCTTGCTCAACCTTCATTTCTCAAATCACTTCAGGTAATTCAACCTTCTGAAAAGCCTGAAACAACCATTCAATCCAAACAGCCACCCCCCCAAACTGAAACCATTTGTGTAGACTCTCCAGACACTCTAGATTCTCTTGAAAAACATCTAGGAGGAGAACTACCAAAAACCCCTGCAAAATCCAAATCAACAAAAGCTACTTCATCTGTTTCCAAACCAGACCCTGTACCTGAACCTACAGAGAATCTGACTTTAGCTTCTGTTGAACCTTCAGAACCTGTCGTTGAACCAGCTTCTGAAAATCTGGAACAAGCTTCTGATATTGTATCAGAAACTGTGACAGAAAGTAGAGCTAAAACCAGAAGAGTTTCCCAACCTCTTTGTGACCCCATAACCTTTATCCCAGATTTTGAAACTTTTCTAGCTTTGAGAGCTTCTCTACCCTCAACCTCTGAACCTCAAACTGACTTATTTGATTCAAGTAAGATAGATGAGTTCTATGCTTCTTCATGCAATAAGCTCAAAGAAGTGATTGAGCAAAGGTTTGTGCCAATACTTAATGTGAGCTATGAGGACAAGTTCTCTACAGTGAAGACTGAGTTTTTGGATTTTATCACCAAAATTCAGAAGGCTGCTGCCAGGGAACAAGCTCTTGTTACTGCCAAGCATGTTGAAGAAGTAAAGCGGGCTGAGAAAGTTGTAGTTCTGGACAAAGCTCCCATTCTGAGGATAAGAGATACACCCTTCTTTGATGAAGATCAGTATATTCCTAGAGAATCAGTGGCTTACAATTCTTTGAAGAGGAGATTGTATAAAGTTCAAGAAGAAGCTAGACAAGAAAGAGAAGCACATTTGCGAAGAACTGAGGCTCTGGAAGAGATGGTAAAGAAACAGCAAGAGGATCTCCAGAAACTGATGGATCATCTTGCCAAACAAAACCAACCTTAGTTTAATTTCGTTTTGTTTATTTTTTTTGTAATTCTTGCTTGTTATCTTCTGAACTTGCTTTTGCTTTCAATTTATACAAGTTGTTTTTAATTCTATTTGCATTCAATTTTTTTTATGCTCTGAATCGTCTATGTTTTCCCTCTGAATCTCATTCTTCCTTAAAACATGTTTACACCCTTACCTTAAGTCATTTAAAAAAGGGGGAGGAACCTGTTCTGAACTTTTTTTTGTTGATGACAAAAGGGGGAGAAGGGAAAGTATTTATGTCAGGGAGAAGAGAAAAATTTCTTGTTAATTACATTGCATGTATACGTATAAGTTAAAGGGAAATCTGCGAAAGGTGCTTAGTTAGACTTTGAGCCCTGTTTAAGAATCAATTTTCTAAATATTCTGAGAATGAATTTGATTGCTTATGAAAGTGAATTTAATTAACCTGGATAGGACTCAAGATGAGCTTACAAACCTCAACTTAAGAACTATCAGACTCAGGGGGAGTCAGAGCTTACAAACCTCAGACTCTGAGATTACAAACCTCAGAACCCTTTAAGTCAACTTGTTAATTAGATTAACAACAATTGACCTTTTAAATATTAATGTTTGTCATCATCAAAAAGGGGGAGATTGTTGGAACAAAGGTGTTCAGCAATACCACGTTTTGAGTTTTGATGATAACAAGGTTTTAAAAAGTTGTCAATTGGATATTGCTAATATTTGTTTAAGTATGCAGGATATCAATTAAGATTTGTATCTTAGAAAGTATTCTGTTTGAACAATGTTAAAGAGCAATAAATCCAGAGAAGCTTGTTGCTTGTGATTATGTATCGAAGAGAGTCTGAAGACTGTATCGAAGAGAGTCTGAAGACTGTGCCCAAGAGAGTCTGAAGACTGTATCAGAGTCTGAAGACCATCAGAATCTGAGAACCAAGAGAGTCTGAAGATTATCAGAAGCATAGTGCTACAGTGAGTCTGAAGCCACAAATTTGATGATCTGCTAACAGTGATCTCTACTGCATTGCGATGCAATAAAAACTCTCTAATGGAGTAACGGCTAGCTTCTAAGTCAACTTGAGCGTGGGAAGCACAAAGACAAAGATTGCAGGCCAGTACAGAGTACGTTGTACGAACTCTGTTTCCACTACTCCACTACCTCGTACAGTTTGGCAACTGTGTCTACCGGTATTAATCCTCAAAGGGAATGGAATTCAAATGATGCTATTGAAGGACTATTACCAAATCAAGAAACATATCAACAGTCATTGATCAAGCTTCAGAAATCATCCTGGTGTTCTGGATGACTCAACGTCTCTTTCCTACGCCTATATAAAGGATAGAAGACGTGAAGAATTGTGGGACTCCATAACTTGAAAAATTGCATTGCGCTGCATTCGTATTCAACTGAGTCTTAACAAAAGCACATCATCAACTTAGATTCTTACAAACTGAGTATTCTAGAATTTCTAAGTTTCACAGAATAACAGAGTCTGTCTTTTGTATAAAACAGAGTCTGTCTTTGTTGTAATTGAAACACATTTTGATTGTTGTCAAGTGTTTCAACTGTATTCAATTTTCTGTAATTGTGTAAAAGTCTCTTGCTTTTGTGCTTGAGCAAAGGAAGTCTCTTGGCTGCGTCCATTGAGCAAAGGAAGTCTCTTAGTTGTGTCTTTGAGCAAGGAAGTCTCTCGCCTGTGTGCTTGAGCAAAGAAGTCTCATACTGTGTGTTTGAGCAACTTGTAATTTGATATTACATTTTAGTGAACTCTCCTTGGAAGTACAAGGGGGACAGGACTACTTCCGGTTTGTGGAAGGAACCTTTATAATTGCTTGTGTTCTCTCTTCTCTCTATCTCTTGATTATTCCGCTGCAATCAGAACCTAATCTCCTATCAGACTCTGATCTCATTCAGACTCTGAGTTTAAAGGAATTAGATTCTCACTCCTCAAGAGCTGCGAAAAGCAAACACAATTCAACCCCCCCCCCCCCCTTCTTGTGTTTTACTCACCTTCACAGTGCACACTATATGTGGACCGATCGACCCAACCCAAGGTACAAATACGAGCTTTTTAACTGCAACAACTCAAATATACGCTATTGGAGTTGGATCTACCGCGGATGCTGGCACCAGACTTTCCTTCCAATGGATCCTCGTTAAGGGATTTAGATTGTACTCATTCCAATTACCAGACTCAATGAGCCCAGTATTGTTATTTACTGTCACTACCTCCCCGTGTTAAGATTCGGCAATTTGCGTACCTACTGCCTTCCTTGGATGTGGTAGCCTTTTCTCAGGCTCCCTCTCTGGAATCGAACCCTAATTCTCCGTCACCCGTCACCACCATGGTAGGCCACTATTCTAACATCGAAAGTTAATAGGGCAGAAATTTGAATGATACGTTGCCAGCACAAGGGTCGTGCAATCCGACAAGTTATCATGATTTATCAAAGCAATAGGCAGAGCCTGCGTCAACCTTTTATCTAATAAATGTATCCTTCCCAAAAGTCGGGGTTTGTTGCACGTATTAGCTCTATAATTACTACGATTATCCGAGTAGTAGATACCATCAAACAAACTATAACTGATTTAATGAGTCATTCGCAGTTTCACAGTCTGAATTAGTTCATACTTACACATGCATGGCAGGATCAACCAGGTAGCATCCATTAATGACTCCGCACATCGTGCAAGTTGTGAGCCCTTTAAAGGGGAGCAAAACAACCAATAGAGCAGGCATAATTTAAGGCAATCATTAATTAATTAGGGACATAAATGGAAAAACCAAAGGTCATCTCAAGCACCGCGTCCGAGAAATCAATGAATACATGTGCACCGCAAAAGACACCACATATGAGATCTAAGCGGAGCATACGTATAAATTCAAAGTCCAACAAGCCACTAGTGTACCAATTTAGAGGTAAATCGAACAGGAAAAATGGACAAACATCGAAGACACAATGTCAACAATGAAAAATGATCAGGATCATATGCAAACCAATCAAAGCCAAAGCATTGAGCCAGCAAACACAAACATCCACGCTACCACTCACATGCCCTCGTGTCAGCAAGAACTAACATCGCAGAACATCCCACACCCCACATTGCCAAGGCCTTCAAGCATATGGAAGCATCCAACAACACCGACTCCAATTCCCTAAGCATGAAAATTAAAGAGACGCACAAGTTTTTCCGAAAAGGGACCAACATGGCTAAGTTTATTGACCTACACTGCATGTATGCAAATTCTAGTCGCCCTGCAGCGTTACAACGACACGAGTTTTTTCGAGACGAGACCAACACGGCTATGTTTATTGACCTGCACTTCAATTAAGTATAAGCAAGTCGCCCCGCAGCGTTACAAGAGCGCAAGTTTTTCCGAGACTGGACCAACACGACTATGTTTATTGTAACGCCCCATTTTTATTATTTATTTATTATATCGAGTTTAATGTCTTTTTATATATTTTATTTGAATAATTGCGATGAGTGATGTTTTGAGTGATTTTTGGTAGTTATTAGTTGGTAGTTATTAGTAGTTTGTTATGACTTTAATAGTGAAGGAACCTAATTAAATTAGATTATTGAGGCATAAGGGTAGTTTTGGAATGAGAGAGATTTGTTAAGGTTAAGAAAAGAATGAGGTGTAAATAGTGGAGCTGAATAGTTGTTATAGAATTAGTAACCAACCTGAGGGTGTGTAGATAGTAAGCCCATTAAAAAGATTAAGTGAGAAACAAACTCTTGGTGGTTATAAATAGAGGAGAAGATTAGAGAATTAGGGTTACAACAAATAGTTTTGGGAGAAAACAGAGAGCACGTAGAAACGGTTTTTGGGAGATAAAGAGGAGAAGCTTGTAGAGTTCTATAAATCAACTGATGATGACAGTACATCAACACTAGTTTTTAGTCATATTTGTGTCATTTTTGTAATGTTTTGAGAGTCAAATGCTTGTATACATGGTTAAATAGAGCAAGATTCATAAAAGAGAAGTTTTGCACAAATTGGAGAAGAATGCAATAAATTAGCTACTGGATCGTGCCACGATGGACCTGAATCGTGGCACGTTTAAAGCGTGGAATTTACCTGAAGATGCTGGAAAAATCGTGGCACGATGGATGTGTAACGTGCCACGATGGTTGAGTAAATTTGCTGCCACGCATGATTAATGAGCAAATCGTGCCACGATGGTTTCGAAACGTGGCACGATGGTGGACTTTTCTGAAGCCCTAATTATTTGTCTATAAAAGTCATATGCGATCAGAAGCTGAGGGATTTTAATTGATTGCGATTTTGAGCATAGAAGACACTTGGAGACCGACGAACAAGCCCTGAATCTCACACCAACTCATAGTTGGTCCGGATTTATGTATGTTCATTATTGTTTATGCTTATAATTGTTAGTTATGAGTAGCTAAACTCTTAGTTTGATTGAGCCATGATGAACCTATTGTAATATATGAATCAGTAGTTGATACTCTCTCTTATTATTAATCTATTCAGTCTTTATTCAGAATCACTTTTGTTTATTGCTTTTTATATGATTTGCTTTTATGACTATTAACCCTAGCTTTTGGTAAATCAACAAATTGATCATAGGAATTGAATGACTATTAACCCTGGCTTTTAATCCTGAAATAGTAATTCTGTTTAATTCAACATAGGAACCTAGAGATAGGAAATTGAGAATTATGACATATGAATTAACGTTCTAACATTGCTTCCACGATTATTCAATCGATTTAAGAGATTAAAAGGTTATAACTTAGGAAAGGGTTTTGAGTCAAGAGATTGATCAAAACCATTTAGTTAATTTGTCGTAAAGATTGAATAGTAATTAAGAATAAAGAGATGTAAACTACTCATATAGGGCGATAGCGGATTCATCGGCTTGATCATTCATCTCCAATCATCTTTTAAAACAAACTTGTTTTCACTTCTGTCAATCGCAAATTACTGCCTAGGGCAACTAAAATAACTTTTACACATCCTAATTAAGAACGTACTTGCTATAATTGGAGTTAACACAGTCCTTGTGGAACGATATTTTTTTACTACTTCGATAGTGTCGCGTCATTTTTCGGAGATCAAGGCTATTTGATTAGCGTTTGACTCACTAATTATTTCACGACTGAACATTTAATTTTAAAAATTGATAGTGGAAAAAGGTTCAAATACCACTTTAAAAAGATTTAGGGTTCGGGGGTTAGTTACATGAAGGGAAGGTATTAGCACCCTTCATGTCCGCAGTACTCTACGGGAACCTCTTGGTTTTATTTAATTTATTGTGCTATAACTTACTTAATATGAAAAAAGAAATTTAAAATGATTAAGAAAAAACCTAATTATCTACATTTTTTATTGATTTGAGAGGACGAGTGTCCTTTGCCTACGTACCCGTGAGGGATCAAAACCTCGTAGTTCGGGGTAGAAATTGCGTTTGATTTGTTTGGTGTTTTTTATTAGTTTTGAAAATATTTTGAAATAAAAAGCCAAGTGGCTAAATAAATTTGTTTGTGTTTTTTATATTAAAGAAAATTAACTGAAAATATAATTTAGATTCATTGCAATTTTATTTATGAAATGATAAAAATAAAGGATCACTTGATTTAAACAATCAAGGTTTATTATAAAAATGTTTTTTTTTGTGTTTTGTTATTTTTGAATGTTTTTGTTGTTTTTTTGAAAATTAAATGAAAATTAAATCTATCGGAGCAAGAAAGTAAAACGTAGGTTTTTGTGGTGACGTTGGATCACCGCAAAAAACCTTTACCCTAAACTAGGAACAATAAAAATAAATATGCACACACACACGCATACATGCACCTAAACTATTACATAAAAACCTATTATACATTCTAAGGTCTGCGAAAAAAATAAATAAATAAATTACATGAATACCTATTTACATTCTAAAATCTTTGCCGTAAAATAAATGACATAAATAAATGTATGAACGAAATAATAAATCTAAATCCAAAACATGCATGAGAAGACGGAAAATAAAACGTTAAACAGCAAAATAAAATGTATGCGGATAAATAAAATGAAATGCAGGGGGTCCAAACACAAGGTGGGGTGTGCAAAACGTAAACAAAAGTGAAATTGGGCTTCAGGGGGATGCAAAACGTGTGGGCTTAGGGGATTGGATCAGGGCCGTATGATCAACATCAAACAGCCCAGATCAAACCAAAAATCAGGGCATCAGGAGGCCCTTGATCTGGATCAGACGCGCAGGAGGCGTGGGTGCATGGGAGGATTGTGGACCTCCCCACATGGGAATAGGGGAGTCTATATAAGGGTTGTAACCCTAATTCTCCTTCATTTTTAACTCTCCTTTCTCTCTCTTCTCTCATTCTAGAGAGAGAGGCTCTGCCTTCTCTCTAGAATTCCGGCCAACGCCGGTTGTCTTCTCCGGCGAGCAGGTAGGCGGTTCCTGCGGCGGTTGGCCGGCCTTGACGGCGGCGCCGCCGCAACGGAACCCTAATTCTTTTTTTTTTTTTTTTTTTTGGTTCCTCCTTCTACTCCTATCTCCTACCCACTTCTTCTTCTGCTTTTTTTTTGTTCTATTTCTTTCTGTTTTTTTTAGTTACAGTGTTAAACAAAAACAGATCTAACGGTTTAAACAACCTAGATCTAAAGGTTCAAACAGTTTTTTAAAAAAAGAAAACTACCTTTCACTGTTGGTTCGGTTTCGGCCTTAAAGTTACGGATTGATGCTGTTTGCGTGTTGAATCGCGTTCGGTGGTGAATGATCTGGTAGTGTTGTTCTACTGGATTTGATTTCTGGTGGTGTTGTTCTACTGGATTTGATTTCTGGAATTAGTTTTTTTTGCTGTTTGTGAATTTTGCAGGTGAATCTTCGGCTGCCGTCCCAAAAAAAAAATCCCCTTTGCGTGTGTGTATCGTGTGTTATATATAGTGCCAGAGTTAAGACCTAGGGTTTGTTGAAACTACCTAAAATTGTGGTCTGGATGGTTATCAGAATCGTGAATTTCGTTTCTGTGAATAAGATTGGAATGAAAACGCGTTAACGCGTATGTGCTGGAACTCAGGCCGTTTTTGGATTGGGATATTTTTGGACCTTATCGACTTATTTGGACCTTTATGCACATTAAATGATAAAAGGAAAAATTAAACAAAATAACACTAATTAAAACAAAATTGGAATTGAAAATCAGACTAATTAAAAAGAATAAAAGATGGAAATTAAGAAATGAGGATTAAAAGAAAGATAAAGAGAGACGAGGGCCCACTCGGAACAAAACATGAGGTATTTTAAAATACCTCTCTGCCGAAATTTTTGCCGAAAAGTTAGCGATCGATCATGATCGAACGGCGTACGAGTGTTGGGTCAGAGGACACGTGTCGATGCATGAATATACGATCTTAGGTCAAAAATCGGGGTATGACAGATGCCCCTATTTAAGTTTCTTCGTCCGAAGATTTGAAGATGAAATCTTTGATGTGACGGATCGAAGGGACTTAAATACAAAGTACACCTATTTTTGACCTTAAGATGCTATGTGAATGTGTGTGACGCAATTATGAATGCAAGACGGTATGGATGACTCGATTGGGACGAGTAATAACGACGGGGCGCCCGAACTCTTTATGGAAAGGGATCTGACTCTGTTGGAAGAATGTAGTTTCACTAGGGAAGTGATTGTCTACTATTGTATTAGTTTGGGACGATGGTTTAACGAAGACAAAACTTTTGATGACATCTGTGGGTTAGACGCACTGGGGATGACACTAAAGGGAATGACGGATAGACGCGGGGTGTCCGTTGTTTAGGACTAACAGCTTGAAACAAAGCAAAAGGTAAACTTAAGTGGTCCGTTGTGTAGGACCGTCGGCTTGAAAGCGGATAGAGTGTAAGCGGTCCGTTATGTAGAACCGTCGGCTTGAAAGCGGATAAAGTGTAAGCGGTTCGTTGTCTTGAAAACAGTAAAAATGTAAATGGTTCGTTTTGTAGGACCATTAGCTTGAAAGCAGATAAGAGTGTAAGCGGTCCGTTGTGTAGGACTGTCGGCTTGAAAGCAGGTAAAGTGTAAGCGGTCCGTTGTGTAGGACTGTCGGCTTGAAAGCAAATAAAGGTGTAAGCGGTCCGTTGTGTAGGACTGTCGGCTTGAAAGCAAATAAAGGTGTAAGCGGTCCGTTGTGTAGGACTGTCGGCTTGAAAGCAGATAAAGGTGTAAGCGGTCCGTTGTTTAGGACTGTCGGCTTGAAAGTAGTAAGAAAAGTGTAAGCGGTCCGTTGTCTAGGACTGTCGGCTTGAGAGTAGTAAGGAAAGTGTAAGCGGTTCGTTGTCTAGGACTGTCGGCTTGAGAGTAGTAAGGAAAGTGTAAGCGGTCCGTTGTCTAGGACTGTCAGCTTTAAACGATTGAGGACTTGAACGACAGGGTGCGGCCAAAACAGGATTTCAGGTGGCCGATGCAACCACGTGTGAATGATGTTGTGTATGTGTTGTGCGTAAGCGAAAATAATAATGCATGAATGTATGAATAAATGTATGAGTGTGTAGACCGGGTTGCGATAGGTAAATTTGACGGAACGAGACAAAGCAGGTAGGATGGGGAGACTGGATGACATCGCAACACCCACACTCGGCAAACTTCCTTGAAGATAACATTGTTGTGGACTAATCGAACGAATTTCATGGTGAAACCTGGCACAAGGTAGCAACTCTCAATGTTTCTTGGGAGGAGCCTGTTATTGACCAACACTTTGGGTAGGAGTCGCCATTTCGCACAGAGTGCCAATCCATTGGTATGCCCCAGCAGTCATGCTCATTTTTGTTTTTTGTTTGTTTGTTTGTCTTCTTTTGAAATCCCTAACTTTTGCCTAGACCGCCCTTTCGGGTTTTCAGCCCACCGGGAGTATATTCCTTTTTTGTGCCCCTAATTTTTGCCTGGACCGCCCTTTCGGGTTTTCAGTCCACCGGGACGCTCTCTATTGCCTAAGCCGCCTTTTCAGGTTTTCGACTTAGCGAGCTCTCTTTTTTGTGTTTTTTCTTTTTTTGTAAAACTTCCCACATTGTCTAGCCATGCCTGTTTAGTAGGGTCCGAACGCTCCTAGAGGAGAATGTCGACGTGCGCTCCATTTTACTCGTGAGTCTTAAGGAGCACTTATTTGTTTATGCTTTTGAGAGACGTGAAAAAGTTTTAAGAATTTGCTTTGCAATATTACCATCAAAAACAGAAGAAAGTTTGAAACATAGAATAAATGAGAATTTCAAATAAAGGGGAGACAACTCAAATTTTATTAATTGAACGGTGGCCAGCCGATGGCACGACTCCATAGATCTTTACAAAAGTTTAAAAGAAATGGTAATTTATTTGTGGAGGGATACATTGAACTTCACAACCCTATTTTCCCTAACAACTTTGAGTTCTGTTGTTCTGATGCTTCAGATTGAAGGTTCTTTGGTAACAGGTGTGCCCCCAGTTGGTGGTGTCTGACCGGATGCAGTTACTTTGTCTTTTTCTTTATCCTTAATTTTTGCATAGACCGCCCTTTCGGGTTTTCAGTCTATCAGGATAATCTCTGTTTAATGTCTCTAATTTTTGCCTGGACCGCCCTTTCGGGTTTTCAGCCCACCGAGACGCTCGTTTTTGCCTAAGCCGCCCTTTCGGGTTTTCGACTTACCGAGCTGTTCTTATAATTTTTAGACAAAATATTTCTTGACTGCATCCGTGTTTACAGTACGCGGAAGTTCTTCACCATCCATAGTTTGAAGAGTCATGGCACCACCGGAGAAGACTCTTTTGACGATGTATGGGCCCTCATAGTTAGGAGTCCACTTGCCCCTGGAGTCGGGCTGGAAGGACAAAATCTTTTTTAGCACGAGATCACCCTCTTTGAATTCGCGGGGACGAACTTTCTTGTCGAAAGCCTGCTTCATCCTTCTTTGATATAGTTGTCCATGACATAGAGCAGCCATGCGTTTCTCCTCGATTAGATTCAACTGATCATATCTACTTTGGGCCCATTCAGCTTCTGATAACTCAGCTTCCATTAAAACCCTCATTGAGGGGACCTCAACTTCTACGGGAAGCACTGCCTCCATACCATATACCAAAGAGAAAGGGGTTGCCCCTGTCGATGTGCGTACGGAAGTACGATATCCATGTAATGCGAATGGAAGCATCTCATGCCAGTCTTTGTAAGTTACCACCATTTTCTGGACAATCTTCTTTATATTCTTGTTTGCGGCTTCGACAGCACCATTCATCTGAGGCCTGTAAGGAGAGGAGTTATGATGCTCGATCTTGAAATCATCACACAATTCTTTCATCATACTGTTGTTCAGATTCGTCCCATTGTCTGTAATGATTCTGCTAGGGACACCATAGCGGCATATGATTTGATTTTTAATGAACTTGACCACCACTTGCTTGGTCACATTAGCATAAGATGCGGCTTCAACCCACTTGGTGAAATAGTCAATAGCCACTAGAATGAAACGGTGCCCGTTTGAAGCCTTGGGCTCGATCCTACCAATCATGTCGATGCCCCACATGGAGAATGGCCACGGGGAAGAGAGAACGTTGAGTGCGGTTGGCGGAACATGAATCTTATCAGCATAGATTTGACACTTATGACACCTCCTGGCATGCTTGTAACAATCCGCTTCCATCGTCATCCAGTAATAACCTGCCCTTAATATCTTCTTGGTCATTGTACGCCCACTTGAATGAGTACCGAAAGATCCTTCGTGTATTTCATGCATCAGCAAATCAGCTTCGCGGGCGTCCACACATCTAAGCAATACCATATCAAAGTTTCTTTTATACAAAATATTTCCGTTCAGGAAGAAGTTGCCAGATAGTCTTCTTAAAGTTTTCTTGTCTTTGTTGCATGCTCCGGGTGGATACTCTTGACTTTGAAGGAAACACTTGATATCATGGTACCATGGTTTGTCGTCAACCACTTCTTCGGTTGCAAACACATGAGCAGGGCTTTCAAGACATCTGATATTGATTAATGGTACTTCATTTCGACGATTTACTTGGTACATTGAGGATAAGGTAGCTA
Organism: Medicago arabica; assembly: GCA_946800305.1. NCBI lineage: Eukaryota > Viridiplantae > Streptophyta > Magnoliopsida > Fabales > Fabaceae > Medicago > Medicago arabica. The sequence continues at coordinate 25,180,408 of OX326964.1, read as the reverse complement.
GAGCATCTGCCATTTGGTTATCATCACGGGGGATGTGGTGCAATTCGACCTTGTTGAAGAAGGTCAGTAACCGTCTCGCGTAATCTTTGTATGGAATCAAGCCGGGGTGGCGAGTCTCCCATTCTCCTTTGATCTGATTGATTACAAGAGCCGAATCACCATAAATGTCGAGGTTCTTGATTCTTAGGTCGATGGCTTCTTCGATACCCATGATGCATGCTTCGTACTCTGCTATGTTGTTTGTGCAGTCGAAGGTTAGTCTGGCAGAGAATGGGATGTGGGTACCTTTAGGAGTAATAATGACTGCTCCAATGCCGCTGCCGTAAACATTAACAGCTCCGTCGAATATCAAACCCCATCTTGATTTAGGGTCTGGACCTTCCCCGAACAATGGTTCGTCACAGTCTTTCATTTTTAAATACATAATCTCTTCATCAGGGAAATCGAACTTTATAGGCTGATAATCTTCGATCGGTTGGTGAGCCAGGTGATCGGCAAGGATGTTACCTTTGATTGCTTTCTGGGAACGGTACTCAATATCATACTCGGATAACAACATCTGCCACCGGGCGATTCTTCCTGTTAAAGATGGCTTCTCGAAGATGTACTTGATCGGATCCATTTTAGATATCAACCAAGTGGTATGATTAACCATGTAATGACGGAGGCGTTTGGCGGCCTAGGCTAAAGCACAACAAGTCTTCTCGAGCATGGAATAACGAGACTCACAATCAGTAAACTTCTTGCTTAGATAATAAATAGCGTGCTCCTTTCTTCCGGTCTCATTTTGTTGCCCGAGCACACAACCCATAGAAGCATCTAATACAGTTAGGTACATAATCAACGGTCTTCCTTCAACTGGAGGGATAAGAATGGGCGGTTCTAGTAAGTACTCTTTGATGCTGTCGAAGGCTTTCTGGCAATCTTCTGTCCATACAATCCCTTGATCCTTGTGGAGTAACTTGAATATCGGTCCACATGTCGCAGTCATATGAGAAATGAATCTGGAGATATAATTTAAACGCCCGAGGAATCCTCTTACTTGTTTTTCTGTTTTTGGAGCAGGCATTTCTCTGATGGCTTTGACTTTGTCCGGATCTACTTCGATACCTTTCTGACTAACAATGAAGCCCAGAAGCTTCCCGGATCTGACACCAAAAGTGCACTTATTGGGGTTCAGACGGAGTTGGTATTTTCTCAGTCGTTGGAACATCTTTAGCAAGTATTCGACATGTTCTTCTTCAGTGCTTGATTTGACGATCATATCATCCACATAAACCTCAATTTCTTTGTGCATCATGTCATGAAAAAGGGTAGTCATACCTCTCTGATAAGTAGCTCCTGCGTTTATCAAACCAAACGGCATTACTTTGTAACAGAAAGTGCCCCAAGGGGTGATGAAGGATGTTTTTTCTCTATCTTCAGGCACCATCTTAATTTGATTGTAACCGGAGAAACCGTCCATGAAGGAGAAAACTTTGGATTTTGCAGTACTGTCAACTAACACATCAATATGAGGCAGTGGGAAGTCATCTTTGGGACTAGCTTTGTTCAAGTCACGATAATCAACACACATTCTGACCTTACCATCTTTCTTCGGAACGGGCACTATATTGGCTAACCATTGAGGGTATTCTGACGTAACGAGGAATCCTGCGTCAATCTGTTTTTGTACTTCCTCTTTGATCTTGAGAGCCATATCAGGGTGAGTTCTTCTCAATTTTTGTTTGACCGGTGGACATTCAGGCTTTAGAGGCAAACGGTGTACCACAATATCAGTATCCAGCCCCGGCATATCCTTATACGACCAAGCAAACACATCGACATATTCTTTGAGAAGTTCTATCACTTGTTTCTTGACATTTGCTTCAAGTGACGCCCCGATCCTTATCTCTTTCTTGTCTTCTTCAGAGCCTAGATTGATTACTTCTAATGTTTTCCCATAAGGCTGAATAGCTCTTCTTTCTTGTTCAAGTAAACGAGAAATCTCATCGGGAATCTCCTCAACCTCTTCTTCTTCTGCTTCGTATACAGGGAACTCAAAGTTGGGAGAGATCATAGAGTCACGTTGTTCAACGGGTTTATTGATGATTAATCTGCACATATGTTTAATGATTGATTTTAGAAGAAATGTGTAAATGCAGACATTTTGGAAGTGATCATGTTTTTTTGGTTTTTTGTATTACCATTTTTTCTTTAAAAGCACAAAATAAAACAAAAGTCGGAAACAAAACGACATTTTATTGATGATTGTAATTTTTGAAGCAAAAGGCCCTAGATAAATTCACTTTCGCTTGGGGCAGGACGAAAGGATTTTTTTTTTTAAAAGCATAAAGACAAACAAGTGCATTACTTGGACAAATGAGCAACAAAAGGAACGTCGACAGCAACCCAGTTATGGTTAGACCCTCCTTGCGTCACAAAGTTGCATGGAATTCCTTCGGGGTTGTCTTCAATGACTGCGTTGGTTTCTGGCGGAGAATGAATGAATCCAGCACTGCGAAAAATCCCTCTCTGTGGCTCACTGACGAATCCTGCTTCGGGGATTCCAACTGATGAAGAGAAACCGAGACCTTCTCGATGCTTGTTCTCTGGTAAGCTTAACACTTTCCCCCAGCCTGTAGACACGCCATCTTGGACTACCCTCTGAGCGTCCTTGAAAGATGAAATAGATGCTCCATTCTTCTTCGAATTCTCTTCTTCTAAAGAAAGTCCTTGAAATAAAGATCCCTCGGTATTGTCGGCACCAATGAAAGAGAAAGCCGACAAGTGGCTTACTAACAAAGCCTCTTCTCCATTCACAGTTACCAGTTTCCCATTCTTCACAAACTTCACTTTCTGATGTAAGGTTGACGTCACTGCCCCAGCTCCATGAATCCAAGGTCGGCCCAATAGACAACTGTATGATGCTTGTATGTCCATTATTTGAAAAGTAACCTGGAAAACATGTGGCCCGATTGTAATGGGCAGATCCACCTCTCCGAGAACAGTCTTCCTTGAACCATCAAAGGCCTTTACCATTACTCCACTTCGTCTTAACGGTGTGCCTTGGTAGGAAAGTTGGCTGTAAGTTGCTTTAGCCATCACATTTAGAGCTGACCCGGTGTCTAACAACACATTCGACAAAGCATCTGTCTTGCAATTCACTGATATATGTAACGCCAAGTTATGATTCCTTCCTTCTTCTGGGAGTTCTTCATCACTGAAACTCAAGTTGTTGCATGCAGTGATATTCCCCACTATTCCACCGAACTGACCAACAGTCATATCATGGTCTACAAATGCTTGCTCTAAAACGCTCATTAAAGCTCCCCTATGAGCCTCTGAATTCAGCAGTAAAGACATTATCGATATTTTTGACGGAGTCTGCATCAGTTGATCAATTATCTTATAATCGCTCTTCTTGATCAGCTTGAGCACCTCATCGAAATCAGAACTCGTGCCGGCCCCACTAGACTGGCCTACATCTGGGAGTGCATTAGAATCTTTAGCTTGAACCTCTTCAATTAACGGGACGTTAACCCTCTTTGGAAACACTGCAGGGATAACACGCCCGTTCCTCAGTACTCTACTATCTTCAGCAATATTACCCACAGACGGCAAAGATGGTATAGGAACCTCGTGACCTCCTTCTATCATAGTGGCATTGTACTTGTATGGTATGGCCTTTTCAGAGACATAAGGCATTGGTCCTGGTAAGCAAATCACTAAAGGAGTAGCCGACTTCCGACTGTCAAAGAATATCTCCAAAGGCTCAGGAGTCATGACACATACATCGTCACATTTTCTTTCAACAATTAATTCTCCCCGGTTCAATAGTCCCTAGATATCATCCTTTACTTCCTGGCAACCCCACGGATCTAGACGGCACACCTCACAGGCGGCGTGGTCATGTTTGAAAAAAGACGCTTCACATAACTTGGCATGTAATGGAACCAATGGTGTTCGGATATGTTGCACTTTAAGAACAAGGCGAGTCTCTTGGCAGTCTTCGACCATGTTGACAGCTGGAGCACCATGATTTGGTAAAGGGTTGGTTTGAATATTTGGGTTTGAGTCTGTGAAGGTTATTCTCTTTTCATTGATTAGTCTCTGGACTGCGTTCTTCAAACAATAGCAATTCTCAATGTTATGGCCTGGGGCCCCTTGGTGAAAAGCACAGGTCTGGTATGGTCTGTACCCTGGTGATGGTTTTTCTGGCACTGGAGGAGGTGGTCTAGTTTGGATCATATTCTGTTTGAGTAACCCTGGAAGCAGTTCTGCATAGGTAATAGGAATTGGGTCAATTTGTAGTCTTTGAGCTTGTGGTCGTGGTTGTTGTTGCCGATATGGCTGTTGGGGATACTGTTGGTATGGTTGTTGGGGATTTTGTTGGTGTGGTTGTTGCTGGTATGGGGATAATGTAGTCTTTCACTAACCGTCCTTCTCGGACCCCTTCTTCCAATTGCACCCCCATGTTGACCATCTCTGTGAAGTCTCTGGGCGCACTTCCAACCATCCTCTCATAATAGAACTGACTTAGAGTTTTCAAGAATAGTTTGGTCATCTCCTTTTCTTCTATACCCGGGCTAACCTGGGCAGCAACATCCCTCCATCGTTGGGCATACTCTTTGAATGTTTCTCTGTCTTTCTGAGTCATGGCTTGGAGGTCACTTCGGTCTGGAGCCATGTCCACATTGAACTTGTACTGTTGCACGAAAGCTTCACACAGATTATTGAAAGTTCGGACCTCTGTACGGTCCAGATTTATGTACCACTTCAGGGCGGCACCAGCTAAACTGTCTTGAAAGTAATGAATGAGGACCTGGTCGTCACGTACATACGTGGACATCTTCCTCATATACATCCTTAGATGCTCTTTAGGACAGGATGTCCCTTTGTATTTCTCAAAGTCTGGGAGCTTGAACTTGTGGGGTATCTGGACATTTGGTACCAAGCAGAGATCATAAGCATCTTTCCCGAATATTTCCCTTCCACGGAGTGCCTGCATTTCCCGATGCATCATCTCAAACTTCTCCTGTAAGTCGATCACTTTGTCGTGGGCCCCTGTACTTCCTGAGGGAAAGATAGGGTCTTCTCTTTGTGGCATAGTATGAACCAGAGGTATTGAGTAGGTTACCGTCGGGGCGGAAAATGCACTTTGGACGGTAGACACTGGAGCTTCTGAGCCATGAGGACGGAGTACTTCACCAAAGCTAAAAGGCATGCTCCAAGGACGACCTTCTGGTGTCACTTGCTGTGAGGTAACAAAAGAGGGACCTGCCTCAGCCTGAGTACTGCCAGGGGGAGGAGGTGGTGGTGACAGTTGATCTTGCGCGGCCGTTAATGTCTTTACCAATTCAGTCAGTTCGTCCATCTTGGCCTGCATGGCCTCATTTGCTTCTCGGAGTACTCGGTTTTCTTGTTCGAGAAAGTCCATTCTTTTCTTTACAGTTGCCCGAGTGTAGTGAGTGCGAGTAGACTTGTAGAGAATGCGCCGGGCCACTTTTCAAACGGGATGACCTTTAAGAATAAAGAATTTGTGTGAAACTTGGGATTTGAAACTATGAATGCAGGATGATGCATGATATGTTTATGCAAAAAGACACATTTTTATCGAAGGATTTATAAAAGCATTTCTGTAAACATCATAGTTGAAAGTTTCATTGAATGATAATTTAAAACATCACAAGATAAACCCCTTTCTAACAAAATGAGTCAAGGGATGGACTCCAAATTATATTACAAAAAGTTAGAAAATGACATAAATAAAAAAACTATGAAGTTCTCCGACTCCTGAAGCGGTCTACTCCTCAAAATCTGGATGAGCGCCAGCGAAGAAATCCATATGCTCTTTCTTGTTAATATGTCGTTTGAGAAGCTTGTCCTTCACTTGGATGTCAATATTTTGTGCGACAATTGTTCGGCTTTGTTTGAGGAGTTTATGCTTGTGCTGTTCTATTTCTCCACTCATTGTTTCCATCTCGCGCATAGCTTCATCGTATCTTCTTTTCCAAGTGACACTTTCAAGGGTTGTCTCAGTCAATCGCTCCTGATACTCCTCCTTAGTCTTGACAGGTATGGGTAGAGATGATGCTGGGGTAGTTGAGGATAAGTACCTCGGTAGGGTGTAAGGCATCCCATAGCTCGTGGCTCTATCAATAACCCATTGGGTATAAGATCCATGCACAAAGTCTCCCTTCTTTCCCAACTGGCTTCTGTTAAGTTTACGGATGCCCCTCCAAGCTTGCACAAACTTATCTCTCTTATTCGAGTAATCTTTGTCGTTGTAGTAGAATTCTCCGGTTAAAGGGAGGTTATCCGGTTGGGTTCTCATTGGGTACCCGAATTGTCGTCGGGCAAGGATAGGGTTGTAACTAATTCCTCCATACATACCGAGAAGAGGCACGTTGGGATATTCACCGCAACTGGCGATGATGGTTCCGTTGTCCCAAGCTGCATGGTACCAGACTATATCAGATGGGGTCAGAGACATGATTTTTTTGGGACCATGAATGACCTTCGGGATTGGCTTGAAAGGAATGTGTTTGAGGTAGATGCGAGGTAAACCATTTGTAAAGCAAAGGTGCACAACAGAGGATAGCTCCACGGCCTGCTAAGGTCCGATCATGGATGGAATGGTATGTGTTGGCCAACAGGGTAGGGACGAGATTTTTGGTGAGGAAGATTTGTATGGCACGGATGTCCACGAAGTTATCAATATTTGGGAAAAGTACAAGGCCATATATGAGTAGGGCTAGGATGGAGTAAAAGGCCTCGTTACTGGCTACATCAGCGAGAAAGGAGGCTTGTTGATAGAGGAACTTTGCCGTAAGGCCCTGGAGACCTCCTTTAACAATGAGGTTTGATTTTATGACAGAGGCTCCCAGATGGAGGGCGTTCGCAATGGTTGAGAGTTTAGGGACGGGTTCAAGGCCGCTGAATGGTATTTTGTCAAGCACAGGTAGACCAGCCAAATAAGAGTACTCTTCGAGGGTGGGAACAAGTTGGTAATCAGGGAACGTGAAGCAGTGGTAAAGAGGATCATAGAATTGGACTAAAGTTTCCAAGACTCCCTTCGCGACATCCGTTTTAAGGACACCAAGCAATCTCCCATGGCGAGCATGAAAATCTTCTGGACTAGCTACCTTTCTCCCTAGCTCCCTTAATTTCAGCAAATCCGGTATCTGGGAAGTGTATTTCTTAGTGTTTCTTCTTGCAATCTCCATCTATGATGTTTTACAAAAAATTTATATAAGTCCTTCGATTGTTTGATGAAAAAAGGTTTATGAATGAATGTATGTATGCATGATTATGCTAAAGAACAGAGAAAACATGATGAGGTTAAAGTCCATGATGTTGGAGTCAAGGGTGAGCGTGCCATTTGGTAGGGACTATGGTTTTATTTGTACCTGTATCACGGGTTCTACCAAGTTCTCAAGGTCTACAACCCCCTTCCGAAGATTATTGCACAGCGGAATTTACTTCCGGTCCAAAAAAATGTTCGTACGAGAGTCTCGCTCGAGTGTAGTATCGCGTGTCAACTAGATCAAGATTTACTCCTGAATAGTCACCGCACTACGCCCTAAAAGGATAAGATGGGTTAAAGGTAACTAAAGGTTCTCAACTTCGACGGTCACTCGAAAATAGTATGTCAAACACGAATACTCGTGTCAACATTGTATACTTCCAAGATTCCTCCGTTGAGTGGGGTTATCACATGTACCACAACCAAAAATCACTCTTGGCAAAGCACTATGATTATACCACCGTCCTATCTTATGTTTCCCTCAAGTCCGGGTGGGGGACTTATCTCACCACACACGTTAAGAAAGGAGAAAGAAGAAGGAAGAACATATATACACACATTTCCATCTATTTTTTTGTTTTTAAGCAAGTTATAGCACAAAGAATTAAATAAAGCCAAGTTAGGCTTAACCCTCTTAGAGGTGTCCCCAGTGAAGTTGCCATTTTTGTCGCGTCATTTTTCGGAGATCAAGGCTATTTGATTAGCGTTTGACTCATTAATTATTTCACGACTGAACATTTAATTTTAAAAATTGATAGTGGAAAAAGGTTCAAATACCACTTTAAAAAGATTTAGGGTTCGGGGGTTAGTTACATGAAGGGAAGGTATTAGCACCCTTCATGTCCGCAGTACTCTACGGGAACCTCTTGGTTTGATTTAATTTATTGTGCTATAACTTACTTAATATGAAAAAAGAAATTTAAAATGATTAAGAAAAAACCTAATTATCTACATTTTTTATTGATTTGAGAGGACGATTGTCCTTTGCCTACGTACCCGTGAGGGATCAAAACCTCGTAGTTCGGGGTAGAAATTGCGTTTGATTTGTTTGGTGTTTTTTATTAGTTTTGAAAATATTTTGAAATAAAAAGCCAAGTGGCTAAATAAATTTGTTTGTGTTTTTTATATTAAAGAAAATTAACTGAAAATAGAATTTAGATTCATTGCAATTTTATTTATGAAATGATAAAAATAAAGGATCACTTGATTTAAACAATCAAGGTTTATTGTAAAAATGTTTTTTTTTTGTGTTTTGTTATTTTTGAATGTTTTTGTTGTTTTTTTGAAAATTAAATGAAAATTAAATCTATCGGAGCAAGAAAGTAAAACGTAGGTTTTTGTGGTGACGTTGGATCACCGCAAAAAACCTTTACCCTAAACTAGGAACAATAAAAATAAATATGCACACACACACGCATACATGCACCTAAACTATTACATAAAAACCTATTATACATTCTAAGGTCTGCGAAAAAAATAAATAAATAAATTACATGAATACCTATTTACATTCTAAAATCTTTGCCGTAAAATAAATGACATAAATAAATGTATGAACGAAATAATAAATCTAAATCCAAAACATGCATGAGAAGACGGAAAATAAAACGTTAAACAGCAAAATAAAATGTATGCGGATAAATAAAATGAAATGCAGGGGGTCCAAACACAAGGTGGGGTGTGCAAAACGTAAACAAAAGTGAAATTGGGCCTCAGGGGGATGCAAAACGTGTGGGCTTAGGGGATTGGATCAGGGCCGTATGATCAACATCAAACAGCCCAGATCAAACCAAAAATCAGGGCATCAGGAGGCCCTTGATCTGGATCAGACGCGCAGGAGGCGTGGGTGCATGGGAGGATTGTGGACCTCCCCACATGGGAATAGGGGAGTCTATATAAGGGCTGTAACCCTAATTCTCCTTCATTTTTAACTCTCCTTTCTCTCTCTTCTCTCATTCTAGAGAGAGAGGCTCTGCCTTCTCTCTAGAATTCCGGCCAACGCCGGTTGTCTTCTCCGGCGAGCAGGTAGGAGGTTCCTGCGGCGGTTGGCCGGCCTTGATGGCGGCGCCGCCGCAACGGAACCTTATTTTATTTTATTTTTTTTTGGTTCCTCCTTCTACTCCTATCTCCTACCCTCTTCTTCTTCTGCTTTTTTTTTGTTCTATTTCTTTTTGTTTTTTTTAGTTACAGTGTTAAACAAAAACAGATCTAACGGTTTAAACAACCTAGATCTAAAGGTTCAAACAGTTTTTTTAAAAAAGAAAACTACCTTTCACTGTTGGTTTGGTTTCGGCCTTAAAGTTACGGATTGATGCTGTTTGCGTGTTGAATCGCGTTCGGTGGTGAATGATCTGGTAGTGTTGTTCTACTGGATTTGATTTTTGGTGGTGTTGTTCTACTGGATTTGATTTCTGGAATTAGTTTTTTTTGCTGTTTGTGAATTTTGCAGGTGAATCTTCGGCTGTTGTCCCCAAAAAAAAATCCCCTTTGCGTGTGTGTATCGTGTGTTATATATAGTGCCAGAGTTAAGACCTAGGGTTTGTTGAAACTGCCTAAAATTGTGGTCTGGATGGTTATCAGAATCGTGAATTTCGTTTATGTGAATAAGATTGGAATGAAAACGCGTTAACACGTATGTGCTGGAACTCAGGCCGTTTTTGGATTGGGATATTTTTGGACCTTATCGACTTATTTGGACCTTTATGGACATTAAATGATAAAAGGAAAAATTAAACAAAATAACACTAATTAAAACAAAATTGGAATTGAAAATCAGACTAATTAAAAAGAATAAAAGATGGAAATTAAGAAATGAGGATTAAAAGAAAGATAAAGAGAGACGAGGGCCCACTCGGAACAAAACATGAGGTATTTTAAAATACCTCTCTGCCGAAATTTTTGCCGAAAAGTTAGCGACCGATCATGATCGAACGGCGTACGAGTGTTGGGTCAGAGGACACGTGTCGATGCATGAATATACAATCTTAGGTCAAAAATCGGGGTATGACAGATAGCTTTTGGTACACTTGCCAAATATCTATCATCAACCAATCTAAGGTAAGGGTGGGACTAACCTTTTTTAATCATAAGTATATAATTCTGAAAAGGTTAATCTCTTGTTGTTGAATATTTGTTGTTATGAAAACTAGGTTTTGAATTGAATTTAATTGTTAAAAACATAAATAATCACATGAATTAATGTAAAAGATGTTGGTTAGGTTGTAGATTACCAGTAGGCAATGTTTCCTAGGGTAGTTGGGTGAAAAATGGTGTAAAAATCGTAACAACAGGGGAAAACTTGCTAGAAACTCGCTATTGGCGAAATCTGTCTGGAACATTTTCGCTAACAGCCAGAAATTCGCTATTAGCGAAATTGCACTGTGACAACTTTCTCTGTTTCGCGTTCTTGCGTCTTTTTCACACATTTCTGTTTTGAATTGGTATTTGGTGTAAACATGAAAGTTTTAGATAATTAAGTTAAATTTCCATTGGCTCTGGTTTGACTTGAAAATGTTATGTGGATTTTGAATTATGGTAGAAACACTCCAAGTAGGTCTTAGAAGACTTTTAAGAAAATTTAGCATAACCGCTTTTAAATCAACCCGAAACTTTTGGTTTGTTTCCAAACTTTAAATCCTAAGTACTATGAGTTTAATTAGAATGTTTAATAGTATCTAATCTATGTCTTGTTGAATTAAACTTAGTTTTCTTTTGATAATTTATTGGTAAATCATATTGATATGTTGTTGTTGATTTATGGTTGAATCTATGATTATATGATGAATATATGAAAGTTGTGTATATGTTATTTATATGATATTTATATGAAAGTTGTTTATATGATATTTATATGATGTTTATGTAAAAGTTATTTATATGATGTTGTCGTACCCTAATTTTTGACCAATTTATTTTTTATTTATTCGTACGTTAATCGTTTTTCAGTCGTCCGTTCGCGTGCTAATTCCCGTAATATCTGTTTTTATTCGTACTTGTGGTCGCATTTATTTTTTCGTTCGTCGTTTATTTTTTAATGTCGCTCGCGTATTAATTTCGTAATTTTTACTCGCGTTTCGTGTGTATTTTAGTGTAGCGTAACGTTTGCGTTTTAAAGTTCATTTTATTCACGTCGTTGATTTTTTTGTTTTAATTAGCGTAAAAAAGGCCGCGTATTTCGGTCGTATCAGACGAAATTTCGGCAGAGAGGTATTTTAAAATACCTCATTTTTTGGTTCCGGCGGGACATTTTTTTATTTTTATTATTTAATTTTCGTTTTTTATTATTAATTATTTATTTAGTTATTTCTTTTTCCATTTAGTTAATCTGTTGTTATTTATTTATCAGTTTTATTTTTTTTTAAGTCATTTGGTACACTTGTCATTTTGTCATTGGTCCTGTCCAACTTTTTCTCCAAGAAACTGCAGGGGTACTTTTGTCATTGTCAGTGTATCAGTGAACAGTACTATAAGAGTACTGTTCACGCGTCAGAATGGTCCCCGAAGAGTCAGATCAGTCATAATCAAGTCAGAAAGGTCAAAAATCATCAAAAAACACAAAAACATTTTCTCTCTCCGAAATTCAAGATCAAATTCATAAAAATCCTCAAGAACATGATGAACACTATGATGAACATTCATGAACACCACAAATCCAAACTTTCATAAATCCCAAATCCAAACCAAACACCACTTTCATGAACCAAATCCATACCTCATAACAACAAATCCACACACAACAACAAATCCGAAATCATCAAACCCCTTACCATCATAATCATTTTCGGCCAAAATCCAAATCCAAACAACAACCATTTTTCGAAATCCAACCACACACACAGCAATATATCATTTTCGGATCTACACAATAATACCATAACAAAACCGAAACGGACCAAGAAGAACAAGAAGAAGCCGAAAACGCAACAAACCGTAGGCAAGGCATCAACACCAAAACCGAAACGGAATCAAAGTAAAGGGAACACCCAAACCGAACTCAAAGCAAAAAGTAAGGGAACACCAAATCCGAACCGAAAAAGGAGCAAGCAAACCGTGAGCAAGGCGAGAAAGCCGAACCAAAGAACAAGAAGAAAGGAAGGTAACTTTCATGCTTTTGTGTGTTTTTTTTGTGATTTTCATTTGTAGATCTAGGACTATTGGGTTTTGCTTTTGAAAAACTAAGAGTGGATCCGTAAAGAGCAAGAGGAGAGGAAGAGATTGGTGAAAAATTTTTAAAAAAAAGGTATTGCACCGCTCCGGCGCGGCGGCTCTCCGGCCGACCACCGCGCCGGAGCACCACCGCACCACCTCCTTCTTTCTCTCGCCGGCGAGGCCAGCTCTAGTGAGAGGAGAGAGCTTTCTTTTGTTTTTTTGTTTTTAGAGAGAGGTAGAAGAAGAAGAAATGAAGAAAAAAAACCTTATATACTCATTTAATTGAGTTGGGGCGGGTCACCCATGGGTTGACCCAGTACCCGCCCCAGCTCAGTGTACCCATAACCCAGCCCAATTTTGCTTCTGTTTTACTGTTTTCACCCCCTTTTGGCTGTCTGCACCCCCTGCATTTTTGTAGTAACTTTTTTTTTTTTTTTTTTCAATTTCATTCACCTATCTTTTTAATTAATTCACATAAGTTTTGGACTATATTTCATGCATTTTTATTGGTGTCTTAATTTTCATATCATGCATTTTTTTTATTTGTTTATTTAAATTTTATCTCTTATGTTTTAGTTCATTTTAGGCTATGAAGTAACATTTCATATTTTTCTATTTTTGTCTAATGTTTTAATGCATTTATTACTTGTTAATAGTTTAATTCCTATCTTATGCATTTTGTTTAATTAGCATTTCAAGTATCATGCATTGTATAGTTTACCTATTAATTTAATTTCAAACTCATGCATTTTTTCCAACTAATATTTCTTTTCGAAAACTTGTGTTTCATACTTTTTTTTAAATATGCTTAATGTCATGCATTTTATTTGGTAGTTATTTTAGTATGTGATGTTCTTTTTATGCTTAATGTTTCGGTATATTTCGTTTTGCATTATCTCTAGTATAATCTCATTCATCTTTTAATTTTTTTTTTTGTTATGTATTTATTTATCATACTTAGTGTGTACAACTAGGGAAATGATGTAATTTATTTTTATGTTTTTTTTCCTTTTGAGACCATAGAATGTATTTAGGGTATGTAATATGTAATCGGCACACGCACTGACACGCGCACCGACACTCCACTTTATTTATCGCTTTATGCTTAGGGTTTAGGGTTCCGCCGTTACGCGATTTCATCGTTAGTTTAGAAAAAATATTTTCTTCAAAAAAAATCAAAAAAATCAAATTCAAATTTCTTTTAAGTAAACCTTGATTCGTAATCCAAGTGATTTTCCTTTTATTTTCCTTAATCAAATGTTAATTAATTTAATATCCACATTAGACATGGATTTCGTGCAATTAAAATTAACCAACTTCATCGTATTTTCTTCTCATGACTTGAGGCCTCTCATCTCTTCTTAAAATCTTTCTTTCAAAAATGTTAAAATCAATTCAACTCATCAAATAAGTTCTTTAGCCGAACTACTTGATTTTGATCCCGATTTACTTGGGTAAGTAGGCAAAGGGTTTCAACCCTTCCAAATCAATAAAAATAACCAAAAACATGCTTCATCTTTCTCCTTTCTTTCACTTTAACTCTTAACTTTTTTTAAATAAGTAAAATTAATTTAGCGCAAGATTAGAGAATAGGTAGAAGGTTCCTATGGGATACCATAGTCGGTTCGGGTGCTTAACACCTTCCCCAATCGAAACCAACCTCCGAATCCAAGGTCTTATAAGGGTTTTTACTCACTTTTTCCCTTCCCGCGAATAAAAGTTGAGAGTTCAATGATAAAAGGTTCAAATCCGATCAATGATTTTGATACCCGAAAATCACGAGCACATAAATGGCGACTTCACTGGGACCTTTCAGAGGGTTAAGCCTATTTTATCTTTCTTTACTTTTGCGCTTCATTATTTGCTTACACTTTGTAAATACGTGTTTATTTGTTTACTTTCTTACGTGAGTGGCGAGATAAGTCCCCCTACTCGGACTTGAGAGGAAATTAGGATAGGATGGTGGTATAATCATAGTACCTTACCAAGAGTGATTTTTGGTTGTGGTACATGTGATAACCCCACTCAACTAAGGAATCTTGGAAGTATAATTTGTTGACATGAGTATTCGTGTTTGGCATGTTATTTTCAAGTGACCGCCGAAGTTGAGAACCTAGAGTTACATTTAACCCATCTCAGTCTTTTAGGATGTAGTGCGATGGCTAAAATCATGAGTCAGTCTTGGTTTAGTCGTTACGCGATACTACACTCAAACTAGACTTCCTTGTGAATGTTATGGGACTAGGAGTATTCCTAGGCCCCAATATATTCAAAAGGGGGTTGTAATTTGGGAACTTGGTAGAACCCGTGATACAGGTACATTTGAAACCATAGTCCTTACCTAACGGCGTGTTTTACCCTCAGCTCCAACTTTGTGGACTTAACCCCACCATGTTTTCTCTGTTTCTTTAGCATAATCATGCATACATGCATTCATCCATAAATATATTTTTTCATCCGATAAAATATCGAAGGACTTATTTAAACTTTTCTTGTAAACATCTTTAGATATGGACAAAGTAAGGAGGTGCACCAGGAAGTATGTTTTCCATAAGCCGGATGTGTTAAAGCTAAGAGATTTGGAAAAGAAGGTAACTAGTCAGGAAGCTTTTCACGAGCGTCATGGGAGATTGTTGGGTATCCTCAAGACAGATGTTGAAAAAGGAATCTTGGAAACTTTGATCCAGTTCTACGATCCACTCTACCACTGCTTTACTTTCCCTGATTACCAATTGGTTCCCACCCTTGAAGAGTATTCCTACTTAGTTGGTCTGCCAGTGCTTGACGAAATACCGTTCAGTGGCCTTGAACCCGTTCCTAAGTTCGCAACTATTGCCGCAGCTCTCCACCTTGGAGCCTCTGTCGTAAAAGCCCACCTCACTACCAAAGGAGGTCTTCTAGGCCTGTCTACTGATTTTCTTTACCAACAAGATTCCACCTTTGCCGACGCATCCAGTAATGAGGCATTCCATTCCATTTTAGCTTTACTCATATACGGCATTGTGCTTTTCCCAAACCTCGACAACTTTGTCGATATCCATGCTATCCAAATTTTTCTCACCAAAAACCCTGTCCCTACTTTGTTAGCCAATACATACCATTCTATCCATGACCGAACTCTCGTGAGACGCGGGACTGTCTTTTGTTGTGCGCCTTTACTCTACAAATGGTTTACCTCCCATCTACCTCAAACCCACTCATTTCAAGCCAATCAAGAGGGTCATCCGTGGTCTCGAAGAATCATGTCTCTAACTCCATCCGATATAGTCTGGTACCGTGTAGCTAATGATGTGGAAGCTATTATTGTCAGTTGTGGTGAGTATTCCAGTGTACCCCTTCTCGGTATACACGGGGGAATTAACTACAACCCCATTCTAGCCAGACGTCAGTTTGGATATCCGTTGAGAACTAAGCCAGATAATATTTACCTAGAGAATGAATTCTATCTCAATAACAAAGATCACCTGAACCAGAGAGGGTTGTTTGTGCAAGCTTGGCGTGGCATCCATAGACTTAGCAAAGGTCAATTAGGAAGAAGAGAAGGTTTTGTGCACGAATCCTATACCCAATGGGTCATCGACAGGGCTGCAGACTTTGGAATGCCTTATGTTTTACCGAGGTTCCTATCTTCAACTGTACCAGCACCAATCTTGCCCTTACCTCCTCAGACTGCGGAAGAGTATCAGATATGTTTGGCTAAGTTAGAACGCGAAAAGGCTGAGTGGGAAGGAAAATATCAAGTAGCTAAGCGTGAGAATGACACCCTCATGAACTTACTAGAAGAAGAGAATTGGAAAAATCATAAGAAAGATCGGGAGATTGCTGAGCTGAAAGAGCGTATCAGGGTGAAGGATGCTATACTTGAACAGGTTCCCAGGAGTAAGAAGAAACGCATGGATTTCTTCGCTGGCCCGCATTAAGATTTGGAGGAGTAGTCTGCTTCAAGAGCTTGAGATTTTCACTTTTGTTTCCTTTTTTGTATTTTCTTAGTTTTCTGTTGTGTACTTTGGAGTCTATCCCTTGGCTCAGTTTGTTTAAAAGGGAATTATTTTGTATTTGCTTTTTATTTTGTAATGAATGTTTAAGGTTGTTATGTTTACAAAAATTGTCCTTATAAGTTCTTCGATGATTTAAAAAAAATTGCATTGTTTTTGCATTTAGCATATCATGCATCATACTGCATCCATAAAAAGTCAAAACTGAGTCTCATAATTCTCTCCTTTCTGCCTCAGCCAAGGAAAGTGGCCCGGCGTATTCAGTACAAGCCTGCTCGCACTCACAACACTCGGGCATTTGTTAAGAAGAAGATGGATTTGATGGAACAAGAGAACATGGATCTCAAGGAACAGGTTATTACGCTCAGAGAAGGGATGGATAAGTTAACAGTTATGATGGAAGCTATAATGGCCAATCAAGCACAAGCGGCAGCTGCCCAACCGGTTCTTGATGTTATCCCAGTCCAACTAGTTCTTGATGCTCAGCCGATTCCTGTTGTTGTTTCTACTGCACCTAATTCTCCTGTGGTTGTTTTGTCTGCCCAGACTGGTCCTACACAATCGATCCTTACTGCCACGTCTGCTGGTATTGCACAGCCCACCCCGGCTGGTTTTTCTTTTGGAGATGCATCAAATATGTACAATGAAGGTCTTCGTCCTCCTGGATTTGATTATCATCCTCAGAACTATATGTCCAGAGAGTATCCTTGGAGTATGCCTCTTACAGCTAATGAAGGTGTTTGCTTTGCTGGCCCAGAAATGCCAACTCCTTATGGACAACAGGCAACACCACTCTTCCATCATGGACAACCTTTCCCTCAAGCTGTTATGAATCACACGGCACCCATTGTGCATACTGCTCAGCAAGAGGAAGGACCAATCTATCATTCGGGTAGTGTAGCATGAGATGACAGAATGGTAAGTCTGGAAGAGAAGTATGACGTAGTGCAGAAAGAACTGAGGGCCCTTCATGGTAAGGACATCTATGGTCAGAATGTGCACGATCTTTGTTTGGTCCCAAATGTGGTACTGCCTCCCAAGTTCAAGACACCGGATTTCGTCAAATATGAAGGGAATACTTGCCCACAGAGTCATTTGGTTATGTATATGAGGAAGATGACAGCTTACAAGGATAATGAACCTTTGCTCATTCATTGTTTCCAAGACAGTTTGATTGGTCCCGCACAAATATGGTACATGAATCTGAAGGGCATCACCACCTTCGAAGAACTGGCCAGGGCTTTCATACAGCAATACCGGTATAACATACACCTGGGGCCCACTCGAAGGGAACTGCAAGCTATGGCTCAAAAGGACAAAGAGTCTTTCAAGGAGTATGCTCTCCGCTTTATTCAAAAATCGGCCCAAATTCGCCCAGCTCTGGAGGAAAGAGAAATGGCTGATCTATTCTTTGAAACTTTGAGCCCCTACTACTCGGAGAAGATGATTGGTTGCGCGTCGCAGAAGTTTACTGAGATGGTTGACGCGAGGTTCGCATTGAAGATTTGGTCCGTAAAGGAATTTTGGCCAAAGAAGGTAGTGTGTCAAGTGCTTCGTCAGGTGGGTCGTCCAATGGATCCAATAAATTTGGAAATGGTTATCCAAAGAAGAGTGCTCAGGAAGTCAGTATGGTAGCCCAGAGTGGATCCCAGCCAATATATCCGAACTACCCCTTCATTGCCAATATTCCACCACCTTTTCCAACTCCACAAAATCAACATTACCACCCACAAACGCCTCAAAGGCCTCCACCATTCTACCCACCACTATACCAACAACCGTATCCGCAACCTTTTTACCAACAACCATATTACCCACCACCACCTCAACAACAACAACCTCATAATCGAGCCCCACAACAGCCAAATCGCCTTCCCAGAAAAGAGTTTCCCCCCATACTGATGTTGTATGCAGACTTGCTACCCTCTTTACTAGCAAGAAATCTTGTGCAAACTAGGCAGCCTCCTCGCCTACAAAACCCATTACCTCCATGGCACCGTGCTGACCTTACTTGTGCCTTTCACCAAGGGGCACCTGGGCATGATGTTGAGCACTGCTACCCGCTCAAAGAAGAAGTTCAGAGGTTGATTCAAAGCAAAGAGTTGTCCTTTGAGGACACCAATCCCAACACTCAGAATAATCCTTTGCCACCTCATGGACCGGCTGTTAATATGATTCAAGAGGATCAAGATTTGGGTCTAATTCTCAGGGCTCAAGATGTCAGAACTCCTTTGGTCCCGATTCACGCCAAGATGTGCGAAGTAAACATGTTTAACCACGATCATGATGCTTGTGAAGTGTGTTCTGTGGATCCCCGAGGGTGTGGGCAAGTCCAGGAGGATATACAAGGACTGATTGACAGAAAAGAGCTGATTGTCAAGAGAGAATCCAGGAATGTTTGTGTTATTACCCCGGTGTTTAAGAATCTTGAGGTAGCCCGTGATAGTGTGAAGTCAGACGTCACTCCTCTAGTGATCCGCTTGCCAGGACCTGTTCCCTATACTTCTCAGAAGGCCATACCCTACAGGTATGAGGCAACCATCGTAGAGAATGGTAAAGAGATCCCTCTGCACTCTGCAGATGCTGTCGTAAATATAGCAGGTGTGGGCAAAGTAATGAGAAGCGGGCGTATTCTCCCCACTGTTGTGCGCAACGAGAATATTGCTGCGAATGTGCCAGTGCAGAATCTTGATAAAGGTAAAGGTGTCAGTCAACCTGAGAGGATCATTCAGGAAGATAGTGATGAGATTTTGAAGCTGATCAAAAAGAGTGAATACAAGATAATCGATCAGCTATTGCAAACCCCGTCCAAAATTTCCATAATGTCTTTACTAATGAACTCTGGAGCTCATAGGGACACTCTGATGAAGATTTTGGCTCAAGCATATGTGGATCCCGATGTTACCCTGGGGCAATTCGGGAGCATAGTTGGGAATGTAACTGCGTGTAATAACCTGAGCTTTAGTGATGAAGACCTCCCGGCGGAGGGAAGAAACCACAACTGGGCTTTGCACATTTCTGTCCTTTGCAAGTCAGACTCGCTGTCGAATGTGTTGATCGATACCGGTTCTGCCCTCAATGTGATGGCAAAGACTACCTTGGAAAGGTTGGCATACCGTGGCGCCCAGTTGAGGCCAAGTGCCATGATGGTAAAAGCATTTGATGGATCTAGGAAGTCGGTGATTGGGGACATAGACTTGCCTATCACGGTGGGCCCTCATACCTTCAAGGTCACATTCCAAGCCATGGACATTCAAGCTTCATACAGTTGCTTACTTGGAAGACCGTGGATCCATGAGGCTGGAGCGGTGACCTCCACTCTTCATCAGAGGCTAAATTTTGTAAGTTGTGGGAAATTGATAACAGTAATTGGTGAATCAGCTTTGTTGGTTAGTCATTTGTCTGCTTTTTCCTATATTGGTGCTGATGATGTAGAAGGAACTTCATTTCAGGGGTTCTCTGCGGAAGAAGGAGCTGCTAAGAAGGGTGAGACTTGTATGGCCTCCTTGAAGGATGCCCGAAAGCTTGTACAAGATGGTAAAGCAGAAGGTTGGGGTCAGTTGGTACAGCTGCCTGAGAATAAGCGGAAAGAAGGTCTCGGTTTCTCTACCAGTCAGTCGAGCACAATTTTCAAGCCAGTTTAGGGCATCTTCCATAGCGCTGGGTTTATTCATGCTTCACCAGAAACCAATGTTATCCTTGAAGATCAGTCGGAAGAGGTTGCACCTGTCTTTGTGACACCCGGAGGAGCCTGCTGTAATTGGATCGCTGTGGATATTCCTTCTGTGATGCATGTGTCTAAGTAATATGTTTGTCTACTTTTTTTGTTTTTTTAAGAAAACTCTTTTCGTCCTGCCCCAGACGAAAATGAAACCTTGTAGGGCTTTTGGTTTTATCTTCAAGTATTGTCGTTATTAATGAAAAAACGTCGTTTCTATCATGACTGTTTTATTTTTATTTACTGCTTTTTCTGGAAAAATGGTAATAGAAAAATCCAAAAAAAAAACATTCTCTTTTTCTTTTAAAATCAATCAAATTCAAAAGTCTGCATTTACTCATTTACTAAAGTCAATCATAAATCATGTGCAGACTGAACATACATAAGCCCGTTGAACACAGTGACCCTATGCTTCTGCCCAACTTTGAATCCCCTGTTTACGAGGCTATGGTAGAGGAGGATGATGAGATTCCTGATGAGATCGGATGGATGTTAGAGCAAGAGAAAAAGATAATTCAGCCTCATGAGGAA
Organism: Medicago arabica; assembly: GCA_946800305.1. NCBI lineage: Eukaryota > Viridiplantae > Streptophyta > Magnoliopsida > Fabales > Fabaceae > Medicago > Medicago arabica. Next base: position 25,159,728 of record OX326964.1, on the reverse strand, counting down.
GAGTTAGAGTTGATCAATCTGGGTACTGAGGAGGATAGAAAAGAGATCAAGATTGGAGCGTCGTTGGAAGTTACCGTCAAAGAAAAGGTAATTGAACTTCTCAGAGAGTACGCTGACATTTTTGCTTGGTCATACAAAGACATGCCAGGATTAGATCCTGAAGTTGTAGAACATCGCTTGCCTTTGAAACCTGAGTGTCCTCCGGTCAAACAGAAGCTCAGAAGGTCACATCCTGATATGGCCCTCAAGATCAAAGAAGAAGTGAGGAGCAGATTGATGCAGGCTTTCTAGTTACATCCGAGTTTCCTCAGTGGTTGGCCAACATCGTGCCTGTTCCAAAGAAAGATGGTAAGGTCCGAATGTGTGTTGATTATCGAGATTTGAACAAGGCAAGTCCGAAGGATGATTTCCCTCTGCCTCACATTGATGTATTGGTTGATAGTACTGCTCAATGCAAAGTTTTCTCCTTCATGGACGGATTCTCTGGTTACAATCAGATCAAGATGGCTCCTGAAGATAGAGAAAAGACATCTTTCATCACGCCGTGGGGCGCTTTCTGCTATGTAGTCATGCCATTTGGTTTGATAAACGCTGGTGCCACTTATCAGAGGGGTATGACCAAGATATTCCACGATATGATGCACAAAGAGATAGAAGTCTACATGGATGATATGATTGTCAAGTCTGGTACTGAAGAAGAACATGTTGAGTATCTGTCGAAGATGTTCCAGCGGTTGAGAAAGTACAAACTCCGTTTGAATCCTAATAAATGTACTTTCGGTGTCCGATCAGGGAAACTTTTGGGCTTCATTGTTAGTCAGAAGGGCATTGAAGTAGATCCCGACAAAGTCAGAGCCATCCGGGATATGCCCGTTCCAAGAACAGAGAAACAAGTCAGAGGTTTTCTCGGAAGACTGAACTATATCTCCAGGTTTATCTCTAATATGACTGCTACTTGTGGGCCGATATTCAAGCTACTCCGAAAAGACCAAGGGATTGTTTGGACGGAAGATTGTCAGAAAGCTTTCGACAGTATCAAGGAGTATTTGTTAGAACCTCCAATTCTTGTCCCTCCAATTGAAGGAAGACCATTGATCATGTACTTGACTGTGTTAGAAGATTCCATGGGTTGTGTACTCGGACAACAAGATGAAACTGGTAGAAAAGAGCATGCAATTTATTACTTAAGCAAGAAGTTCACAGATTGTGAATCCCGATACTCGGCACTTGAGAAGACTTGTTGTGCTTTAGCCTGGGCTACCAAACGTCTTCGGCACTATATGATCAATCATACCACTTGGTTGATATCCAAAATGGATCCAATCAAGTATCTCTTGGAGAAGTCTTCGATATCAGGAAGAATTGCTCGTTGGCAGATGTTATTGGCCGAGTTTGATATTGAATACCATACTCAGAAAGCAATCAAAGGGAGTATCCTTGCAGATCACTTGGCTCATCAACCGGTTGAAGATTACCAACCTGTTAAGTTCGATTTCCCTGATGAAGAGGTCATGTATTTGAAAATGAAAGATTGTGATGAACCGTTGTTTGGTGAAGGTCCAGATCCTGAATCTAAATGGGGTTTGATATTTGATGGGGCCGTTAATGCTTATGGCAATGGAGTAGGGGCAATCCTTGTCACACCTGAGGGTACTCACATCCTTTTTACTGCAAGGCTACGATTTGACTGTACAAACAACATTGCAGAGTATGAAGCTTGCATCATGGGCATTGAAGAAGCAATCAATATGAGGATTAAGAATATTGATATATGTGGAGATTCAGCTTTGGTGATTAATCAGATCAAAGGAAAGTGGGAAACTCACCATGCTGGTTTGATCCCTTACAGAGATTATGCAAGACGGTTGTTAACCTTCTTTAACAAAGTGGAGTTGCGTCACATTCCCCGTGATGAGAATCAGATGGCAGATGCTTTGGCCACCTTGTCTTCGATGATCAAAGTAAATCGTCACAATGATGTGCCATTAATCAGTGTCCAGTTCCTTGAAAGGCCCGCTTATGTGTTTGCAGTTGAAGTACTTGCTGATGGTAAACCATGGTTTCATGATATCAAGGTTTTCCTTCAAACTCAAGAGTATCCGCTTGGGGCATCTCACAAAGATAAGAAGACATTAAGAAGACTGTCTGGTATTTTTTTCCTGAATGAAGATGTATTGTACAAAAGAAACTTTGATGCAATGTTACTCAGGTGTGTGGATGAACGTGAAGCAGATTTATTGATGCATGAGATGCATGAAGGTCCATTTGGCACTCATTCTAGTGGACATGCAATGGCTAAGAAAGCATTGAGGGCAGGTTATTACTGGATGACGATGCAAGCTGATTGTTATAATCATGCCAAGAAGTGCCACAAATGTCAGATATATGCAGATAAGAGCCATGTACCACCATCTATGCTCAATGTTATCTCTTCTCCGTGGCCTTTTTCCATGTGGGGCATTGATATGATTGGTCGGATTGAACCAAAGGCTTCTAATGGACATCGTTTCATACTAGTGGCTATTGATTACTTTACCAAGTGGGTTGAAGCGGCATCTTTCGCCAATGTGACCAAGCAAGTAGTGGTTCGGTTCATCAAGAATAACATCATCTGCCGTTATGGTATTTCTAACAAGATCATCACGGATAATGGTACAAATTTGAACAACAACATGATGAAAGAATTATGCGATGATTTCAAAATTGAACATCACAACTCTTCTCCATACAGACCTCAGATGAATGGTGCGGTCGAGGCTGCAAATAAGAATATCAAGAAGATCGTGCAAAAGATGGTGGTTACCTACAAAGATTGGCATGAGATGTTACCCTATGCTTTACATGGATATCGTACCTCAGTGCGTACTTCAACAGGGGCAACCCCGTTCTCCTTGGTATATGGTATGGAAGCAGTGCTCCCTGTGGAGGTGGAAATCCCATCTTTGAGAGTCTTGATGGAGGCTGAATTAACTGAAGCTGAATGGTGCCAGAGTAGGTATGATCAATTGAATTTGATTGAAGAGAAACGCATGACCGCTTTGTGTCACGGACAACTATATCAGTCAAGGATGAAACAGGCGTTTGACAAAAAGGTTCATCCCCGTGAATTCAAAGAAGGAGACCTTGTGATCAAGTGTATCAAATCTTTCCAACCGGATCCCAGGGGCAAGTGGTCTCCCAATTATGAAGGTCCTTATGTGGTCAATAGAGCTTTCTCTGGTGGTGCTTTAATCCTTACAACTATGGATGGAGAAGATTTACCTCGTCCTGTGAATTCTGATGCAGTCAAGAAATACTTTGTCTAAAGATATATGAAAAGAACAGCTCGGTAGGTCGAAAACCCGAAAGGGCGGCCTAAACCAAAAAAGAGCGTCTCGGTAAGTCGAAAACCCGAAAGGGCTGCCTATGCAAAAGTTAAGGACTAGGACAAAGTAACTGCATCAGATCAAGCATCACCCATTTGGGGCACCTTAACTGTCAGAAGTCCTCTGATACTAAAGCATCTAAACAGTGGTTCAAAGTTGTTAGGGAATGTAGTGGTTATTGTGTTCAATGTACCTTCCCATGTAATTACCATTTTCCAACTTTTGTAATCCGTGGAGCCATGCCTTTGGCCGGTTACCACCCTATTACATTAATTTGAGTCGGTGCACTCTTTTGGAATTCTTGTTTATTCTATATGCGAATTTTCTTCTTCCATTTTTAATGTCAATACTTGAAGTAAAAACTTTGAAAATTCTTTTATGTTTTCTTTTGAAAAAAACAAAAAAATGACAAACATATTATCTGTAGGTTCATATATCATGGAAACATATGTCAACATCCATTCAAACACAGGTGAATTCAACAGAGAGGATCATAGTCTTGTAAAAAAAAAAAAAAAAAGCAAAAAAAAAAAAAGAAAAAAGAAAAGCTCGCTAAGTCGAAAACCCGAAAGGGCGGCTTAAGCCAAAAATGAGCGTCCCGGTGGATCGAAAACCCGAAAGGGCGGTCCAGGCAAAAATTAGGGACATACAAAAAAGAATATATTCCCGGTGGATTGAAAACCTGAAAGGGCGATCCAGGAAAAAGTTAGGGATTCAAGAAAAAAAGAGAATACAAAAAAGCAATGACTATGTGAAGCACGATTTTGGAAGGTACTTTGGTTCAGTTCAGAAATGGCGACCTCAGCCAAGTTTTTGTGTTATGAATTCCTTACCCAGCTTTGGTTTGGTTAGCGGGTGGTACCCCGATTGTGGTTTGATTCATCTCCAGTGATATTATCCCCAGTGAAGAATGCTAAGTGTTGGCACTGTAATACCGGGTCACTATCCTTACGACCTGCCCAATCTTGTCTCGTCAGTTTCACCAATATATTTTCATACATGTTCATTCATTCATGCATACATATCATGCATACTGATATCATTCATATGTATTTTACCTGTGTGTCTTACTCCATGTGTATCCAGTAAAATTTGTCATCACCAATGTGTTCATTTCAGTTTGCTTACCAATCAAATTTATTTCCAGTGGCAGGTCCCACCTTTCAATTTTCTCTAGTATCTTGTTTAAGCTACATTCGTACGAAGAGTATTCATTGGTACCCTGTATTTGTTTAGCAAAGTTAGTTGCATCAGTAATAGTAACGCATCACCAGTTTTACCCTTTCGTATGTTCGTCGTTACCCCAGTAAAGGTAATTGACAGTTTTACCCTTTCGTATGTTCGTCTTTACCTCAGTAAAGGTAATCGACAGTTTTACCCTTTCGTATGTTCGTCTTTACCTCAGTAAAGGTAATCGACAGTTTTACCCTTTCGTATGTTCGTCTTTACCTCAGTAAAGGTAATCGACAGTTTTACCCTTTCGTATGTTCGTCTTTACCTCAGTAAAGGTAATCGACAGTTTTACCCTTTCGTATGTTCGTCTTTACCTCAGTAAAGGTAATCGACAGTTTTACCCTTTCGTATGTTCGTCTTTACCTCAGTAAAGGTAATCGACAGTTTTACCCTTTCGTATGTTCGTCGTTACCCCAGTAAAGGTAATTGACATTTTTACCCTTCGTATGTTCGTCATTACCACAGTAAAGGTAATTGACAGTTTTACCCTTCGTATGTTCGTCGTTACCCCAGTAAAGGTAATGACTAGTATTTCATTTCGTATGTTCGTCTTTACCCCTATAAAGGTAATAGAAATCTTTTTTCTCCCCAGTAACACTTTATTTGGTCCTCGAGTTAGTGTTTTCGTCGTCATTACATTCGTACTTGCATAACAGACAACTCATATCATTACATCCATAGAGTTTTCTCGATTTCTAAGTTGGTCAAAAATTGATGTACTTTATATTTAAGTCTCTCCGACCCGTCGTTTCGAAAATCTTCGTCTTTTTAAATCCTCGTGATGGAGAAACTTAAATAGGGGCATCTGTCGTACCCTAATTTTTGACCAATTTATTTTTTATTTATTCGTACGTTGATCGTTTTTTAGTCGTCCGTTCGCGCGCTAATTCCCGTAATATCTGTTTTTATTCGTACTTGTGGTCGCATTTATTTTTTCGTTCGTCGTTTATTTTTTAATGTCGCTCGCGTATTAATTTCGTAATTTTTACTCGCGTTTCGTGTGTATTTTAGTGTAGCGTAACGTTTGCGTTTTAAAGTTCATTTTATTCACGTCGTTGATTTTTTTGTTTTAATTAGCGTAAAAAAGGCCGCGTATTTCGGTCGTATCAGACGAAATTTCGGCAGAGAGGTATTTTAAAATACCTCATTTTTTGGTTCCGGCGGGACATTTTTTTATTTTTATTATTTAATTTTCGTTTTTTATTATTAATTATTTATTTAGTTATTTCTTTTTCCATTTATTTAATCTGTTGTTATTTATTTATCAGTTTTTTTTTTTAAGTCATTTGGTACACTTGTCATTTTGTCATTGGTCCTGTCCAACTTTTTCTCCAAGAAACTGCAGGGGTACTTTTGTCATTGTCAGTGTATCAGTGAACAGTACTATAAGAGTACTGTTCACGCGTCAGAATGGTCCCCCAAGAGTCAGATCAGTCATAATCAAGTCAGAAAGGTCAAAAATCATCAAAAAACACAAAAACATTTTCTCTCTCCGAAATTCAAGATCAAACTCATAAAAATCCTCAAGAACATGATGAACACTATGATGAACATTCATGAACACCACAAATCCAAACTTTCATAAATCCCAAATCCAAACCAAACACCATAAACACCACTTTCATGAACCAAATCCATACCTCATAACAACAAATCCGAAATCATCAAACCCCTTACCATCATAATCATTTTCGGCCAAAATCCAAATCCAAACAACAACCATTTTTCGAAATCCAACCACACACACAACAATATATCATTTTCGGATCTACACAATAATACCATAACAAAACCGAAACGGACCAAGAAGAACAAGAAGAAGCCAAAAACGCAACAAACCGTAGGCAAGGCATCAACACCAAAACCGAAACGGAATCAAAGTAAAGGGAACACCAAAACCGAACTCAAAGCAAAAGTAAGGGAACACCAAATCCGAACCGAAAAAGGAGCAAGCAAACCGTGAGCAAGGCGAGAAAGCCGAACCAAAGAACAAGAAGAAAGGAAGGTAACTTTCATGCTTTTGTGTGTTTCTTTTGTGATTTTCATTTGTAGATCTAGGACTATTGGATTTTGCTTTTGAAAAACTAAGAGTGGATCCGTAAAGAGCAAGAGGAGAGGAAGAGATTGGTGAAAAAATTTAAAAAAAAAAAGGTATTGCACCGCTCCGGCGCGGCGGCTCTCCGGCCGACCACCGCGCCGGAGCACCACCGCACCACCTCCTTCTTTCTCTCGCCGGCGAGGCCAGCTCTAGTGAGAGGAGAGAGCTTTCTTTTGTTTTTTTGTTTTTAGAGAGAGGTAGAAGAAGAAGAAATGAAGAAAAAAACCTTTAAAAAGCCTTATATACTCATTTAATTGAGTTGGGGCGGGTCACCCATGGGTTGACCCAGTACCCGCCCCAGCTCAGTGTACCCATAACCCAGCCCAATTTTGCTTCTGTTTTACTGTTTTCACCCCCTTTTGGCTGTCTGCACCCCCTGCATTTTTGTAGTAACTTTTTTTTTTTTTTTTTTCAATTTCATTCACCTATCTTTTTAATTAATTCACATAAGTTTTGGACTATATTTCATGCATTTTTATTGGTGTCTTAATTTTCATATCATGCATTTTTTTTATTTGTTTATTTAAATTTTATCTCTTATGTTTTAGTTCATTTTAGGCTATGAAGTAACATTTCATATTTTTCTATTTTTGTCTAATGTTTTAATGCATTTATTACTTGTTAATAGTTTAATTCCTATCTTATGCATTTTGTTTAATTAGCATTTTAAGTATCATGCATTGTATAGTTTACCTATTAATTTAATTTCAAACTCATGCATTTTTTCCAACTAATATTTCTTTTCGAAAACTTGTGTTTCATACTTTTTTTTAAATATGCTTAATGTCATGCATTTTATTTGGTAGTTATTTTAGTATGTGATGTTCTTTTTATGCTTAATGTTTCGGTATATTTCGTTTTGCATTATCTCTAGTATAATCTCATTCATCTTTTAATTTTTTTTTTTGTTATGTATTTATTTATCATACTTAGTGTGTACAACTAGGGAAATGATGTAATTTATTTTTATGTTTTTTTTCCTTTTGAGACCATAGAATGTATTTAGGGTATGTAATATGTAATCGGCACACGCACTGACACGCGCACCGACACTCCACTTTATTTATCGCTTTATGCTTAGGGTTTAGGGTTCCGCCGTTACGCGATTTCATCGTTAGTTTAGAAAAAATATTTTCTTCAAAAAAAATCAAAAAAATCAAATTCAAATTTCTTTTAAGTAAACCTTGATTCGTAATCCAAGTGATTTTCCTTTTATTTTCCTTAATCAAATGTTAATTAATTTAATATCCACATTAGACATGGATTTCGTGCAATTAAAATTAACCAACTTCATCGTATTTTCTTCTCATGACTTGAGGCCTCTCATCTCTTCTTAAAATCTTTCTTTCAAAAATGTTAAAATCAATTCAACTCATCAAATAAGTTCTTTAGCCGAACTACTTGATTTTGATCCCGATTTACTTGGGTAAGTAGGCAAAGGGTTTCAACCCTTCCAAATCAATAAAAATAACCAAAAACATGCTTCATCTTTCTCCTTTCTTTCACTTTAACTCTTAACTTTTTTTAAATAAGTAAAATTAATTTAGCGCAAGATTAGAGAATAGGTAGAAGGTTCCTATGGGATACCATAGTCGGTTCGGGTGCTTAACACCTTCCCCAATCGAAACCAACCTCCGAATCCAAGGTCTTATAAGGGTTTTTACTCACTTTTTCCCTTCCCGCGAATAAAAGTTGAGAGTTCAATGATTAAAGGTTCAAATCCGATCAATGATTTTGATACCCGAAAATCACGAGCACAGATGTTTATATGAAAGTTATTTATATGATATTTATATGAAAGTTGTTTATATGATATTTATATGAAGGTTATTTATATGATGTATATATGAAAGTTATTTATATGATATTTATATGATGTATATATGAAAGTTATCTATATGATAATTATATGATGTTTATATGAAAGTTAATTATATGATGTGTATATGAAAGTTAATTATATGATGTTTATATGAAAGTTGTTGATGATTAAGTTATGTTTATAGTAGCTTTGGTTTGACATGAAAATCTTTTATAGATATTTTATTATGTGAATTATGATGTCAATGTTGTTGCATTCTTGAGTCGTATCCTTGCATAAACATTTGTCTAAAGTTGAAGGCTTGATGCATTGTTAAAGTTGAAGGTTTGATGCCTTGTTAAAGTTGAGGGTTTGATGCCCTGTTTAGTCGAATTACGACATTATGTTGAGGGCTTGACGCTCTGTTGGTACCACATGCATAACTATATTGCATTTTGATAAGTTGTTGTTTTTACGTTGTTAAGTTGTTGTTGTTACATTGTTAATTTGTTGTTGCTACGTTGTTGAGTTGTTGTCGCTACGTTGTTAGTTTGTTTTTGCTACGTTGTTGAGTTGTTGTCGTTACGTTGTTAATTTGTTGTTGGTACGTTGTTGAATTGTTGTCGTTACGTTGTTGAGTTGTTGTTGTTACGTTGTTGAATCGTTGTTGTTGCATTGATAAATGAAGTTAATTGATAATTGTATCTGAAATTACATGAAGTAATTGTTGACGATTAGTTATTGTTGTTCTATGTTGATTGATTCCTTTATGTGAATTAATCTTTGATGATTAGTTGGTGATGTTTTATGTTGATTTATTCATTTATGTGAATTAATTGTTGATGATTAGTTGCCGTTGTTCTATGTTGATTGATTCCTTTATGTGAATTAATTGTTGATGATTAGTTGTTGTTGTTCTATGTTGATTGATTCATTTATGTGAATTAATTGTTGTTGTTTTATATTGATTAATTCTTCTTTATGAATTGTTGCTTATTATTAATGAATGTGAAATCTCACCTCTTCTGTTTGAATGTTGCCTCTACGTGGGTAACGTGCAGATATCTAGGAGTAGCCGCTTATGTGAGTTAAGTTCTCGTGTCGTCTTAGGAGTATTGCTCTGATACGTAACGAGATGGGGATATTTAAATGTTTTATTTTTCCTTTGTTACGTATCTCTTTTTATAAGTTGATGTTGAACCACTTTTAAATTTGGAATTTTATAATGTGATGATGTTGAGGCCTTAGTGCCAAGTTTTGATTTAAACGTTGAATATTTTCCGCTGCGACATTTTTTAATTACTGAAAGCAGGAACTTAATTAAATAGTGGATTTTAATCCTATTTTGATGAAATGATTTTTGAAGAACGTTATGTGACATCCTGTTTATGATGCACTCTAATGTATTTTATATTCATTTATATGTTGGGAAAACGGGGTGTTACATTTATTGACCTACACTACAACTCGACTCAAACACAACAAGAATTTCGAGGAGGTAAATCAACCCAAATTCAATACCACAAAAGAGTTTTGTGTGCAAATGCTAGTCGCACTGCAACGTTACAAGGGCACAAGTTTTTCTGATAAGGGACCAACACGGCTATGTTTATTGACATGCACTGCAACTAAGCAAATGCTAGTCGCCCCGCAGCGTTACAAGGGTACATGTTTTTCCGAGAAGGGACCAACACGGCTATGTTTATTGACATGCACTTCAACTTGACTCAAACACAACAAAGATTTCGATGACGTAAATCAACCCATATTCAATGCCACGAAAGAGTTTTGTATGCAAATGCTAGTCTCCCCGCACCATTACAAGGGCACAAGTTTTTCTGATAAGGGACCAACACGACTATGCTTATTCACCTGCATTGCAATTAAGCAAATGCTAGTCTCCCCGCAGCGTTACAAGCGTACATGTTTTTCCGAGAAGGGACCAACACGGCTATGTTTATTGACATGCACTTCAACTCGACTCAAACACATTAAAGATTTCGAGAACGTAAATCAACCCATATTCAATGCCACGAAAGAGTTTTGTGTGCAAATGCTAGTCTCCCTGCAGCGTTACAAGTGCACGAGTTTTTCCGATAAGGGACCAACACGGCAATGCTTATTGACCTGCACTGAAATTAAGCAAATGCTAGTCGCCCCGCAGCGTTACAAAGGTACATGTTTTTTCGAGAAGGGACCAACACAGCTATGTTTATTGACCTGCACTGCAACTCGACTCAAACACATTAAAGATTTTGAGGACGTAAATCAACCCAAATTCAATGCCACGAAAGAGTTTTGTGTGCAAATGCTAGTCACCCCGCAACGTTACAAGGGCACAAGTTTGTCCGATAAGGGACCAACACGGCTATGTTAATTGACATGCACTGCAATTAAGCAAATGCTAGTCGCCCCGCAGCGATATAAGGGCACAAGTTTTTTCGAGAAGGGACAACACGGCTTTTTGACTAGCTACGCTAGCCACCCCACTATACCAGGGCGTGAGAAAGAGGGAGATATTTTGCTTTACCATGACCAAGACAATGTTTGGCCAAGACGAGGCATGAACAGACGTTGAACTGCATGTTTGGCATGTGCCTGCCCAAGTCATGAACGGCAAGACGACCCCCTCCTTCCCACGCTGGGGGACTGGGCACCGACGGGACGTGGAAAAGTTGCAGCAATCCTACTCTTGCATGACAAAGGCAGTGTTTGGCCAAGACGAGGCATGAAGAAATGTTGAACTGCATGTTTGGCCTGTGCCTGCCCAAGTCAAGAACAACAAGATTTCCCTCTCTTTCCCACCAAATATGCCCCAAATTCATCCCAAAGATCCGAATTTATCATAAAATATTGATGAAAACGGCTCAAATTGTTTAAAATGAGGCAAATTTGGGCGAAGCAGCTTGCTAGGGGATGTTTGGGGGTGCATGGACGCGCCCTAGACAATACCCAGCCATGCCCAGCCATACCCAGCCAAGGTGCTCCCCCAATATATGCTTGATGTGCCATTTCCAGTTTTGTAGAAAAAAGGGTCAAATTTCCCTGCAGGCATAAAGTCCCAAAAAAGTGACCTAGATTTTAAATTTTTTCATGATTTTTTGCAGGCATGTTAGGTACATAAAAACAACATCTCCCACAAAAGACGAGAATTTTCCGACAAGGGACGGATTAAATATGAATTATTTACTCGCCAAAATATCGAAAAACCGAAACATCAAAACATCGACATAGAAGTTGAATTCTAGAGGATCTACAAAGTTTCGTAGAATTCCGACAATTTTTCTTTTAATTTTGATTTTTCAATCGATACGTGCAAAATTGCAATGTTTTTTCAAATTCGCATCCATCCACGGGCCAAATTTTGTTCCCCAAAATTCAGGCATGTTAAGGACATCATATGGACCTCCACCGAGAAATTTTGGCATTTTTGCACGCAGGATTCGTTAATTACGAATATTTTAAGCGTCAATAGCCGAAAAAAACCCCAGTTTGCCTCCCGAATTGCAAAACATCACGGATGGCGCCTTGCCGTGGCTTGGCATGGGCAAGGGAAGGTTGAGTCTCAGTCGTGAACAAAAATTTCAAACCGGTATGACTCTGCGAGGGAGTTTGGCCTACAGGACCCCTCCCGACGTGGTTTGGCTTGAGCATGGGCAGGTCGTGTCCCTCCCGACATGATTTGGCCTGTCAAGTTCCAGTCGTGAACAAAAATTTCAATCGATATGACCTTAATAGTATAGGCGTGCGAGAGATTTTTCTTAAGAATCCCCTCCCGACGTGATTTTGCCTAGGGGCGTGCGTGCCAGCCATGCCCAGCCATCAGGCAGCTCCCACCAACTGTTTGTTTGTTAGAGGTCTGATAGGTCACTTGGGCAGTGACTAACCATAGGATAGTGAGATGGGATCTCAGATCTAGGAGTTCCTAGGTTGAAGTTTATACCAGTAGGTCCTAGGTCATAAAGTGTAAACGAGGAGTTTGCTGAGAGCTTTTGAATAAGGACTACAATAGTGGATTTCCTTCCTGGCTTGGTAGCCCATAGAGTAGGTGTGTTTGTCGCCGAACAGGGTTAAAAACTTAATGTGTCTTTTATTTTCTTGTCTTTTATTTTTCTTGTTTTATTTCTGTTTACGTTTGAAAGTGGAAACATTGAACGGAACATCGCAAACGCTTAAACATCTTACAAAACATAATAAAAACAATTAAGCTAGAATTTCACAATATAACCAAGGGATGAGGCCAAATCAAAACATTTATAAAACTCCTCAAAATCCCTTTGGATAAACAGCATAATCTGGTTATGCAAACAACCAAGAAGTCCCTCAAAAATCCAGCTTGGAATTTTTAATGGAAAATGATGTTATAAATCAATCCAATTAGCTCCAAGAGATTAAGACTTAAACTGAATTTTTGAATGACTCTCTTGCCAGGCTTACATAAAAAGTGGACTCCATTGCTACTCACACTAGAATGCTAGAGACTCAAATCTCTCAAGTAGCCCAACAAGTAGCTACTTCCTCTCAAACCCCCGAAGTCTTTCCGAGCCAAGCTGAAGCCAACCCCAAAGGCCTTATAAATGCTATTAAACTTAGAGATGGAAAGCAGTTAGAGGACCCCGTTATGAAAACTAAGACAATTGAGGGTGAAATAGAGAGTGAAAAACGACAAGGTGATAAAGTCATAGGAGAAAGTGATAAGCCAATTATTTCACCACCTCATAAACCCAAAATTCCTTTCCCACAAAGACTTTATACGTCTAATGTAACAGCCTGATTTTTGTTAGTATTATTTTAATTGTGTTTAATTGTGCTTGTATGTGATTAATTGTCTCTGTGTATATTTTGGTTGGGATTATCGGAATTCGGTGTTAGAAGGGTATTTTAGTCATTTTAGACTAAGGGGTATTTTGGACATTTACTAGGAAAACATTGTTAGTGAACTTAGAATTAACATTATTCTAGTATTTGAGGTGAATAGTTTCTTTTGTTAAGACTAGAGGCACTTATTAGTAATTATTTGGTTGTGGTGATGATTAGATATTTTACCAAGATAATTGAGTTGTAACATTTCTAATTAGATGGGAGAGTGTTAGGCCCATTAAGAGAAGATATACCCTAACCGATTTAGATGGTGACTATACAAGCTTAACTTAGAGGAGCTAGGTTAAATTTTCATTCATTTCATCTAAGAGGCTAGAGATAGAGAAAAGGGTTGGAGAAAAGATTCAAGAGGAATCAAGATAAGAGCAAGGGGGAGTGAAGGATTAGCTAGCTTTGTGAAGATAAGAGGTAAGGGGGCTAGTCTTCATTCATAATCAATTGTTTAATCTCTTCTCGTCTCCATCTCATAAGTGCTTATTTGAATAAGTGATTATTTGAATTTAATTGTTGAAATTCGTGCTCTTGTTATGATGATATGTTTGAGTACATGAAATTGATGATAACTGAATTGTTGTTGATGAAATTGCATGTTCATGATATGTATAAATTGATATATTGTGAATTATACTCAATTGATGAATATTGATGTGTTGTTGTTGATTCATGGCTGAAATCATGATTAAATGATGTTGTTGTTGTTGCAAGATGTTGTTGTTGTTGATTGAACCTATGGGTGTCCATAACCATGGAGTCTTGTTTTGAATTTTGTGTTGTTCTTGAGATTTTCATGAAAATGGGTCAAATGATTATTTTGTTGAATTGATGTTTTGGTTCTAGTTTCAAATGGTTTTGAATGTCCGTTTATGTCTAGAAATGTTTATACAAACTTTGGAAACCAATTTGGGTAACGGGGAACTAAAATTGGGAGTTTTTGGGTGAAAATGGGGTTTTTCCCATGTACAGAACTGATGCAACTCGCAACGACGAGTTGATGGCAAGCTGGAGGCGAGTTGAGGGTCACTCCCTGTGACCAACTCACCATGGCGAGTGGAGTTACTCGCCATGGCGAGTTGCACAATGTAGTCACCCCCAATTCATCGTTTTTAGGGCTTTTGGGCCAATCTGAACCATTCCGAACTGATTCTTTTGATGTAGTTAAATATAATTGAGCTTTTAAACCTCTGTAAACATCAATCGAATGAGAAATAGGACTTGGTTTGGGAATTGTGCCTCAAGATTTAAAAATGTCAAAAACATCGATTGTTCCGAAACTTGTTTCTCTTAAGAAAAAGGGGTAAGATTATGTTGTATACTAAGTACATGATTTTCTGAAAAATAGTTGTGAATGGATTCAACGGGGTTTAACTTATCTTGCTTTGAAAATGGGATTCTTTTGAAAATGATAAGAGAAACAAACTTTGTGATTTCGATGATCTTGTTGTAATTAGCCGGTGAGACATACATGTATGCTCAACTGCACACATATGTGATTTAAGAGCAGACATAGTCGAGGCATATGTGACGTAAAGGGAGGACCCTTACGTAGGTGTTAATGTAAGAGGAGGTGTACTCTTACATATGATGTGCAATCGGCATCATGGGGCGACGACCTTTGTTGTTGGTGACGGTACCGCATGCATTTAGGATCAAGTCTAGGCGCATAGCATGAATTGGCATGAGTCATATTGCTTATGTGTTGAAGATATGTTGGCGATAAACGTGTTAATGCATTGTATGTTGTTATGATTGTGGATATTATGTTGATGGATGACGTTATAGATGTATGCACTTGTTAATTGAGATTTAATCAATGATGTTCATTTTCAATTGTTTAATATTGTTGATTATTATTGATGTAAAGCTAACCTCCAATGGTTTTGAACACCTGCCTTTCCTTATGGACGGGTAGACGTAGTGTAGGAGTAAGTTGCTTGTTCGGTGAGTTGATTCGAGGATAGCGGATGCTTCCTCTGCTTTTCAGTCGAGTCTAGATTTAGGCTCTGGATGTTGCATTTATATTTATTGTATTGGATAATGTTGTCATTGCCCATATGTCGGGACTTGGAGACCTATATGTTTATATAATGGATTTTGGTGTATGATTTATATATCCGCTGCGACGGTTGAGAATTTTATATATGCATGCATGTTGTTTTTGGAAACTTGTTGAAGAGGTAGCGTATATTTCTTGAATATTTCTTATATTCACATGTTTTATTGCTTTAATAGAAATAGGGCGTTACACCTAACCTCAGAGTGATGGGAGTTTTTCCACCCCTTGTGTGATTGGAAGTGAAACCATTAAGAAAGCCATGTGTCATCTAGGGGCTAGTGTCAGTTTGATGCCATTGTCCCTTTGTGAAAGGTTGGGTATAGGGTAGAGAAACCTTTTAACCGTCAAGCTAATGACTTTAAACGAGCGCTTCGTGGTAGTAAACCTACGAGTTTAATTGCTTTGGTTTGTTTGTTTTGTGTTATTTTCATTTGTTTTATAGGTTTTTGTCCGAATATGATGCAAAAAAAAGAAGAAGAAAAATTGACCCCTTGACCTAAAACACTGGCACAGCCCGTGCCTGCAGTGGCACAGCCATGCCTAGCCCATACACCACAAAACCAACATTTTGACAGAATGATGTGCACGGCCCATGCCAGCAGTGGCATGGCCGTGCGCGATACCCAGCTCCCTATACCTCAAAAAAATAATTTCACTTCTTCCCCATTCATTCACAAAAACTTCTTTCTTCTCTCAAATTTCTCTCTAAAACCTCCATAACCAAAATCCTTCAAAACTCCATAACTCCCTCAAAACTCCACCAAATCCAACACCTCTTAACCCAAATAAAATCCAAACTTCATTATCTCCAAAACCCAACCTTCAAAAACAACTTCCATCCATCCAAACCCCAAATTAACCAAAGTCGTAATCCCCGAAAACCTAACCCAAAAACCAAAGTTTCTTTACCAATCTTCATCATTAAACTCAAAAACCTTACTTCAAACCCAACCTCATCACTAAACCAACCTTTCCCACACAAAATCTTGCCAAACCCTAACCTTCCCCAAAAAAAACACAAAGTCAACTAGGTCAACGACATCCAAGATGAAAGAAAAGGATATTGAAACATCCGGAAGCGGTGCAGGGAAAAAGAAAGCAACAGCCCGGAACCATGGCATCAATTTTAAAGATGACAAGCAAAAGAATAGAGGATGAAGATGCTCATTTGCACCATGAACAAGAAGCTGAAGAGCTAAATTATGATGAACGGTGGGCTTGGATGCAAACTGAGGTTCAAAGAATAAGCACCGAGCAACAAAGACAAGGTGTTGAGATCTCCGGGTTGTGGAATGATGTCCAAATGGGCAATCGAATTACCGAAGAAAATAACCAAATGCTCATGAGAATGATGCAACACTCTAACCTCCAAGGTTCCCCTTATGGACCCTAATTAATTGTGAGCTTTCCTCTTTCTGTATCTTCTCTCTTATTCCTCTTTACTCCCCTTTCTTTGCATTTTTTTCTTTTTTTTCAAATCGTTGAGGACAATGCTTCTCCCAAGTATGGGGGAGCCAAATAAAGTGTATTGTTTTTAAGTTTAAAGTGTCGTAAGGATCGTAGTGTTTCCAAACTCCCTAGAATTTTAATTGTTGTTTTGTTTTGTTGCAAAGGGCTTGTAAAACAGCTTGTTTTTATTATAAATTATGACATAATTTTTTGAAGTCTCTTCCAAAATGGTTGATTCCTTTTGCATGAAAGTGACTTCTTGTGTTTTGAGTGTTCATCATGTCTTATTGTGAAAATTCTCTTTGAGAAAAGCACAAAGTTGCAGTGAGTAATTGTGTAGGTAGGTATTTTAAGGAGCACGTTCTAACTTCAATGGTAAATTAACCCTTTAAAGTTTTCAGAGTAAAAGTAGTATAAATTAGTGTGGGGAACAAATAAAATGACCGTAAAGAAACCGGTAATGGTTGGTCAATACACCAAACAAGGTGACCGTAAAGAAACGGTAATGGTTGGTCACCAAGACAATTATCAAATGATCAAGTGCCCGAAACTAGTTGATTATCAAGTAGGTCGGAAGCAAATATATCTATAAGAGAACATCATTAACTTTGGGGGGAAAGGATTAGGCCTCACTGACTTCCCACCACGTGAAGGTGGTGTTTCTCTGATAAACCAAAAGTAGCTTTTATAACTCCTTCTTTCAAATAAATGTCAGGTGATCAAAAAGACAAACTATCTTCTACTAAACCAACTCAGAGAATTTAATTTTGTAAACATTGTTTCTTCTCTTTCCCTTGAAAACTATGGATTGATCATCCTTGTTGACTACTGTGCAGTTGTTCTTATTAAACAAAACATCATAACCATTGTCACACAATTGACTTATGCTCAGTAGGTTATGTCTAAGTCCATCTACAAACCACACATTATTAATTGAGATTAGAGAATTACCAATGGTTCCAGTACCAATGATTTTGCCAGTCTGGTTTCCTCCAAATCCCACAGTTCCTCCCTCTTTCATGGTCAGGGTTAGGAACATAGACTTTTCTCCCGTCATGTGTCGCGAGCAGCCACTGTCCAAGTATCAGGCCTTCTGCCTTTCTTGTCCTTTTAGACATACCTGCAACAACAACAATTTCAGACTTAGGTACCCATATCTTTATGGGTCCTCTGGCGTTAGTCCTTGAACCATTGAATCCCCTTTGTGTTGTGTGTCTTGAGGTCATTGGTACTGTTTTCCTCTTACCCAGAAACTTCTTGTTCTTCTTGGCCAGGTACTGCATTCTGCTTGAAAGCATAGCCATTTCTTTAGCAACATCAGGGTCTTCCTCAGAGCTTTCAGAAGAAGAAGATTCATTTTCAGACTCTTCAACTTTGAGAGCCTTTGAGGATCTTCCCTTTGACTTTAAAGCCATGGTTTTTGACTTACTTGCAGAGTCATGTTCATCACTCAAGGTGTTTAAATCTTTAGCTTCCTCAATTGCAGTAACCTTTGGTCTCCATCTAGAGGGTAGGCTCCTCAGTATCTTGCTAACATGGTCAGAAGCTATATAACTCTTTTTCAGTATTTGAAGTCCAGATACTAGAGTTTGAAACCTTGAGTACATCTGCTCAATGCTTTCATCCTCCTTCATCTTGAATAACTCATATTGATGAACCAATAAAAGAGCTTTAGCTTCCCTGACCTTCTTGCTGCCTTCATAGTTTGCACAAAGAGAGGCAAACATGGCTTTAGCAGTGGATTTGTCACTCATCTTCATGTATTCACACTTTGGAATAGTTGTGACAAGAGCTCCTCTAATGATATGATGTTTCTTGTAGCTCTTCTTTTAAGTGGCAGTCTGTTTCTTACGGTCAATAGCAGCAACTTCGTCGTCAAGTTCTAAGTCGCAAACACCATCTTCTAAAATATCTCATAGCTCTTCATCTAAGCCCATGACATAGCTATAGAAGTTGGTTTTCCACCAAGAAAATTCTTCAGGATCACCATTAAACTTTGGAATCTTCCCATAATCAGCTTTCTTATTGTTGTTATTGGATCCATAGTCAAATGGTATAGCAGCACCAGTACTAGCACCAGAAGTTGTAGGTTCACCGGAAGACATGTTTTTCTCTGGATCTTTTCTGTTACACGGTTAAGTGTTCTGACAACAGAGTCGGAGCTCTGATACCAACTAAAGGTGAGAAAAACACAAGAAGGGGGGGTTGAATTGTGTTAACTTTTTCGCAACTCTTAAAGAGTAGGAATCTGTTTTCCAGGATCAGAGTTTGAACAAGTTCAGAACCTGATGGAAGACCAGAGTCTGTAGCAGCGGAAATGATAAAGAGATAAACGAAAGAGAGAACACAAGCAATTATACAGGTTCCATCCACAAACCGGAAGTAGTCCTGTCCCCCTTGCACTTCCAAGGAGAGTTCCACTAAAATGTAATTAACAATTACAAGTTGCTCAAACACACAGTAAGAGACTTCCAATGCTCAAGCACGCAGGCAAGAGACTTCAAATGCTCAAAGACACAACTAAGAGACTTCTTTGCTCAAGGACGCAACCAAGAGACTTCTGACACAATTTACAGAAAATTGAATAAAGTTTGAACACTTCATAAACAATCAAACGAGTTCCAATTACAACAAAAAAAGAGACTCTGTTTTCTGATAAACTTAGAAATTATAGGATATAAAGTTTGTAAGAATTTACTAAGTTGTTGATGTGTTTTGGCTTGACTCGGAGAGAGATCACAATAGCTTGATAGCGTAGTTTTTCAGTTGTAGAGTCCAACATATTCTTCAAGTCTTCTATCCTTTATATAGGCGTTGGAAAGAGACGTTGAGACAATACAGCACATCACAGAGTCTTCTAGAAGCTTGATCAAACGTTGTTGATCTGTTGCTTGATATGGTATTCGTCCTTCAATACAGATTTTGAATTTCATTCCTTTTGAGGCGAATTACCGACAGACACAGCTGCCGATAGTACGAGGTAGTGGAGTAGTGGAAACAGAGTTCGTACAAAGTACTATGTCCTATTCCTGCATTCTTGTCGTTAAGCATCCCATGCTCAAGTTGACTTTGAAGCTAGTCGTTACTCCAAACGAACGTTTCTTCTGCATCGAAATGCCTTCAGAAAATCTTCTAAGCAAATCTTCAATTTGCAGTCTTCAGACTCTCTGTAGCACTTCAGACTCTGATGAGCTTCAGACTCTCTTCAGAACTTCAGACTCTGATGGGCTTCAGACTCTCTTCAGAACTTCAGACTCTGATGGGCTTCAGACCCTTTTCAGCTTCTTCAGACGCTCTTTTGTTCTTCAGATTCTCTGAGTCTTCAGATCCTCTCGAAACAGCTTCTGATGATTCTTCAGACTCTCTAGGACTTCAGAATCACAAGCAATTCTTAGAGAATTTTGCTCTTCATTTGTTCTTATAGAATGCTTTCTAAGATTAAAATCTTGACTAAGATCATGCCCACTTAAACAAATATTAGCATATCCAATTGACAATTTTTAATACCTTGTTATCATCAAAACTAAAAGTGGTATTGTTGAACACCCTTGTTCCAACATTATTAAACAATACAATTAATTTGTTAAAAACATTAGACTTAAATGTACTTGTCTCTCTATTTTGTCTAAATTAAAGTTTCATCTCAACATTTCAAAATCGAGTGTTTGTTACATGTTTTCACAATTTTTAGGATTTCCCACCAAACACCAGATTTTAAGGTTTTATTTGCTTATTTTGGAGAGGGAGTTATGACATTTTTGTTGACCAATTAACTAAAAAATGGCAGAAAATGTGGATGATAGCAAAAGAGTAAGTTTCTTCCGGTAATAGCAATTTGACATATTCAATTGATATGTGAATGATAGGAGCTCCTCTATTGTCAAATGTAACAATTTTGGGGAGTACGGTACTTGAGGGGCACTATGGTGTATTAACTTTTATGTTTTACTCATTGCATTTTATTTAAGGGGGGTGTATTGGATTAGGATTTTAAAAGACTATTTTAACAAAAAAAGTCTTTGAGATTTTAAAAGACTGTGTGAGATTGTATTGATTCTGTGAGATTTTAAAAGACTTTTATGTAAAAGACTTTATACACTCAAGATTTTAAAGGATTTATCACATTGACTTTTAAGAATTTCAAAGGATTTTATGTGATTTTAAAATTTCAAAGGATTAAATGAATTTTAGGGGAAAAAGAACAAACTTACAAGCGTGAATGATAAAAATAATGAACAAATAAATTCTAGCGTTTGAATAAAGAAAAATAAAACCAATAAAAAATTCTTTTACTATTGATTTTCAAATTTTAAGAATTTTATGGATTTTATAAGGTTTTAAGGGACTAAAAAACACTCTAACACATCATTCTCAATACACATTTTTTATTTGTTAAAAATGTTATTCCCACAAAATTCAATTGTACATATTTAAAATTATGCCAGCACTTACAAATCTTTCAAAAAAAATATATTGTGTCAGCCATTACAAATCGGTCGAGTTTACACGAGTTTACTGAGTGTTAACTCAGTCAAACTCGTTAAACCTTTCGATTTTACCAGAAACCGAGTTTACCTCAGAGTTAACACGATTTTTGTACCTAAAAACGTAAACTCGGTAATCTCGGAGAGTTTACACTCGATTTGCGAAACATTGATTACGACATACTCTCTATCATAATATTCTCAATACAATTTTTTATTTTTTTATGAGATAGAGAGAGGGAGAGAGGGGGGATGAGAGAGAGAGAGAGAGAGAGAATGGAGAGATAGAGAAACGAAGAGAGAAAGGAGAGAATAGGGAGGGGGAGGGAGAGAGAGAGAGAGAGAGAGAGAGAGAGAAAAAGGAGAAGAAAGAGATAGTAACTTTTAAAAGAAAAACAATCTCAAGAAATCTCATCTTTTTATGAAAGACTTTTTCTTGTTATAATTACACTACAAAATCCCACAAAATCCATCAAAATCCAATTTATTAAACAATCCTTCAAAATTAGAATGATTTTGAATACCACAAGACTTTTTTTAAGTGATGAAAAGTTTTGATTGAATACCTCAAGACTTTTTTAAAATGACAAAGAGTCGTGATTGAATACCACAAAACTTTTTTTAAGTTGCAAAAAGTCTTGATTGAATACCACAAGACTTTTTCATAATTAAAAAGTCTTTTAAAATCCCATAGAATCCTAATCCAATACATCCCCCTAAACGATGTTCTTTTGCCTAGTCTTAATTGGCGGAGTTTTACACTTCCATTGCACATCTGTCTAGGTGGGTATTGAATCATTACAAGTGGATTGTATGGAAATTGGCATGCTATGAGAGATGCTATCCAGCTAGGTGTGCTGGGAAATTTCTCACCGTATCAAATGTGCTTGAGGAACTGAAGTACAGGTAAGTAACTGCTTTTAGTCAACATATTTGAGGTCTATAGAACTAACGATGACATTTGGTGCATAGATATGAAAGAGAAGTGAATCACGGCCACCGGTCTACTATCAAAAAAATTCTTGAAGGGGATGGATTGCCTTCTTCAATGATGATCCTTTGCATATATAAAATTCACTCCGAGGCACAAACCGAGAATCAGAGCAGGGGGGCGGTAAAAGTTGAACTAACTGATGGATGGTAAGAATTTCGACTTGCATGCCGTGTGAATCTATGGATTGAAAATATAAGAGGTTCCCTGGAACGCAAAGTGGTTTTCTTTTGCAGGTATTCGATAAATGCCATTTTAGATGATCCATTGTCAAATCAACTGGCTGTTGGAAGATTGTTTGTAGGACAAAAGCTTCGGGTAATGTGCTGACCTGTAGTTATTGTTTATCTAACTTTATACGACTATAATAAAGTTAATACTAAATTTTGTTTTCATATTTCTTGCGCAGATATGGGGAGCACGAGTATGTGGCTGGAATGGGCCTGTTTCACCCCTTGAGGTTTTTTTCGCTTAGGATTATGATCATGTATTTATGTGTATATGTATTCTTATTGGATGGTTTCCTCACATTTTGTTATAATTTTAGGTGTCATCAGCGGTTAGTTTATTTCTTAACATTAATGGAACATATAGAGCTCATTGGGCAGATCGGTTAGGATTTTGTAAGTATCTTTTAGTTTGTGGATGTCATTCTTTTAAGTTAGAGAAAATTAGCATCTTGTTCCTTGAGCTTATCTTCTTGAGCTAATCATAGGTAAAGTTGCTGGTCCACCTTTGGCTTTCAAATGCATAAAAATCAACGGCGGTTTAATACCTCAGACTTTGGCAGGAATTACCCGCATATATCCCATTTTTTACAAAGAAAGGTAACTTAATATCTTTTTTGTAGATATATATTTGTTTTTTCATTATACTATCTATAAAGGTAAGAACTATTTTTTTGATTAGGTTAAGCAATGGGCGATCTATTGTCATATCAGAGAGGATGGAGAATAAAATGATGGAGCTGCACAATCAAAGGTGACTTCTCATATTGCCATCAATATCCTTGTACTTTGATTCTCTAGATTGATAATTATCTGTGGGATTTATTTTAAAGTTCATGTTCCTTCTCCAATATAAATATAGAACACAGTTAAGGTTTGGTATGCTTGGTATCTAAAGGCAAGGCATCGAAAGCAAACTTCTTATTTATCTTGTTATTTTGCATCTCATACAATGTTTACTCGTTAATCATTGTCTTTTTTGGTGAAATGACAATTATTTTAGTTTTTATTTTTGTATTTTGTTGTGTGGAGTTGAACAATGTAGAAGTCTTAATATTAGCAAAAGCTATGCAGTTTGGTCTTTGTCTTCATTTGCTTTGTTTGTTCGGTAAGAAGAAGAGGTTTGAAAAGAATCCTATATAAAATCTTGTTATTTCAAAAATCCCACTCAATAAAAAGAAAAGTGGCTATGCTAATCCTTCTTTGGGACAAATTTTGTGTTTTTGTGCTTATGATTTTGTTTTATACATTGAAAGATAGTATTAAGTTTTATGTACAGGTTTGTTCATAGTTAGAATGGATATAACTTATTGACTTTTACTCTCATAGGACATATGATTCAGGTTTACTCTCAAATAACAAAGTAATTGTCATTTCACCAAATAAACATGATTAACAATCAGACGAAAAAGTTTGGTTTTGATCTTGTGGGTAGATGAAGATTACTCCTAATTCTTCAATGTCATTGGAAAAATTCAACAGATTATATAAACGAGATAAAAATCAAAACCTAACTAAAATTGAAACCTCAAAATCTGAACCTTGATATAACAAAACTGAAACTATTTGAGGGTTTTAACAATACCATTTGAGTTTTTATTTTACCGTGTGATTTCTATCTCAGGTGAACTCCATATTTGAGGGTTTTAACACTACCATTTGATTTCTATATTTCTGCTTTTAAAAGTAGTTTGGGTTGTGAGAAGAGACATAGTTTTTCTATATCAGGTGAACTTTATGTAGTTACTGGATCATGTAGTTAACTAGTGACTTACTATCAATAAGCACCATTGTAAATTTGGATATGGTTAGGTGCATAACGAAGTACATAAGAAATAAGACGAAACACAATAAAGAATTCTAAAATATTACTGTGACTGATAAGCATATAAGAAGCCTAGAAAAATTATCATGTTCTCACAATGCAGGTGTCGTTATTTTCACATCCCATTAATATGAATTTTGTTTTTGTGCTATGACTGATCACTTGTATATAGACGCTCAGATGTTGTCGATAGCATTGTTTCGGAGTATCAGAAGGAAAGAACGGGTTCACATACTTATGATCACGACGATAGTGAAGGGGCTAAGATTTATATGATGTTGGAGACAGCTGCAGAACCTGAATTCTTAATGGTTGATATGACTCCAGAGCAACTTCGTCTGTTTGCTGCATATAAGGCCAAATTAAATGTGAGGTTTTATATTCTTGTATTAGTAGTTTATATGCATGAAATATAACTATGGTTCACATCCATTTTCAGGCAACTAGACAATCACAAATGGAAAGTTCAATTGAGAAAGCTTTGAAAGATTCTGGCTTGGGAAACCGAGATGTGACACCATTTATGAAATTGCGGGTCGTTGGATTAACTTACAAAAATCGACAAGATAAGCCTAAAGAAGGCATAGTAACAATCTGGAACCCAACACAGAAACAGGTGAGTCTGATCAGCCAATTGCAAAGAATAATGTTTCAGCATTTCTATGGTTGCAGAATTTAATCCAAATGATAGTTGCTATACAATTGATTTTCTTTCTTCACATGTCTTATCATAAATGTTTCTCATGAACATGAAAAGATTACTCACAATTTCATAATTTCTTTATACTGCGTTACAATGTGATAGTGTCAGGAGCTGAAAGAGGGAGAAGCATATGCAATTACAGGACTTGCACCATCTGGCTCTGATTCGGATGTCCTCTGCTTGCAGACTAGAGGATCTGCTACCAAGTGGTTGCCGTTATCTTCTAATGCAAAGGAACAGTTTAAGTAGGTATTTGACAATCAGAATAGGCTTTATTATGGTTATGTCAATTCTAAACCCGTCTTGTTGTTGTCCTTTGTAGGTCATTTTTCAATTGTCGGAAATCAATCCCATTGTCAAGTTTGAGTGACATCCCTCTTTCCAAGTATTTTGTCGCCCTACTCCTTATTTATATATATATTTGTGCTAGCAATAAAAAAAAACATCAAGAAAATATCTGACGTAGCCTTATTATTCTTATACAGCGAATTCGATATTGTTGCATTTGTTGTGCATGTCGGAAAAGTTTATACATCAGGTCAGCAAAAGAAGCAATGGGTTTTTGTGACTGATGTATCGATCATGAAAGGTTTATGGTCAGCAAATTTTACGGACACGTTGCTTGCTATTTGCTTTTGCTCCCCATTGATTGATCATGATTCATTTCCACCAACCAACCATAACCTTGTTGGATCTACGGTAATTACATTGTTCTATACCTTTTGTTACTACTGCTTATTGGTTATGGACTGGGATTCAATTCCATTGTTTTAAGCTGTCTAGTTTGCAAAACACCACTTCACATTACTTGAGAAATTAGATAAAAACCCGTGTTTTTGTTATATGCAGGTTGGTTTCTGTAATCTTATAAAAAAGGAGAAGGACTATACAAACCAAATGTGGGTTGCTGATGCTAATGAAAACTCAACCTATTACTTGAAATTTGATTCTCCACACTGTTCTCACCTCAGAAATTCTGCCAGCTCCGTCACAAGATGGGCTAGCAATTCTAGCTGGGTATGCATGATGGAACCTTATTGATCTAAACTTGAGTTGCACGGTTCAATTTCTAGTAATGACATTTTTTCTTTCTTTCTATCTGCAGATGATACATAAACTCAAGGAATGGTTGTTGGGTATAATTGGTGATTGTAAAACCTAGATGGATAGAAAGACCAATCGAAAGATATGTGCATGTTTTTCTTATTTTTCAACGACTGTATGCATATGCAACAAGACATTGATTGAATTACAATGTTTTGGTTATACTTATTTAAACTTCCCTGTTGAGTTATATATTTTTTAAACTTTCTTGACATTATCAAGAAACTCTCGAAGCATGTTTGCAACAAGGCGTGCCCTGTACCTCTCAAGGGTGCCATAAGCCTTTCTTTTGACTTTATACACCCATTTGCACCCAATGGGTGAGACTTCAACAGGTTTGTCTATAATGGTCCAAGTGTGGTTAGCTTGTAAGGCTTGTAGCTCTTTATTCATAGCATCCACCGAACAGGGATAGCGACTTGCTTCAGAGTAACTGGATGGTTCAGGAACTCCATCTAAGGATGCAATGTAAGATTTATGACTGGTTGTGATATTGCCATATGATATGCAGTTTTGAATGGGGTAAGTGCATATGGTATTGGTTGAAGAGTTGCAAATATAGTCTTGAAGGTGGAATGTAGGTTTATGAGTTCTATGAGAATGTCTAGTTTGGACAGCAGGAGCGTCTTGAACGGGTGCAGATTGGATAGTATTAGGAATAGGGCTAAGGTTTGTTGGTGTGTGTTGAATTGTATTTGGTACATGGGGCTACTGCTAAATAAGTAATGCTCAACAGTAAAGTCTCCACCGTAAGGTTGTCTCTAACTTGCACGTCATCCCTTGGTATAACATGCGAAGGATCCGCTACGTACTTCCGCAGCTGCGACACATGAAACACATCATGCAAATTCGAAAGATGTGGTGGCAAACCTATTCGATATGCCACTGGCCCAATCCTCTCCGATATCTGATAAGGACCAATAAACTTTGGAGTCAACTTCTTAGACTTCAGCGCACGACCTACACCTGTCATAGGAGTGACTCTCAAGAACACATGATCATCCTCTTGAAATTCATGTTCCTTTCTACGTTTGTCATGGTAACTCTTCTGCCGACTCTGCGACGCTTTCATCTGCTCTCTTATCAATTTGACTTTCTCTGTAGTCTGCTGGACTATTTCTGGTCCCAACACTATACTTTCTCCCGATTCAAACCAACACAACGGAATTCTACACCTCCGACCATACAAAGCTTCGAATGGTGCCATACCAATACTCGAATGGTAACTGTTGTTGTATGTGAACTCAATCAACGGTAGATGACTATCCCAAGCTCCACCTTGCTCAAGTACACACACTCTCAGCAAATCTTCTAGCGACTGAATCGTTCTCTTCGACTGACCATCTGTTTGAGGATGATAAGCCGAACTCAACTTCAACTTTGAACCCAAAGCCTCTTGCAAACTCTTCCAAAACCTTGAAGTGAACCTCGGATCTCTATCCGACACAATGCTTGATGGAACACCATGCAACTTCACAATATTCTGAATGTAAATCTCCGCCAACTGAGCTACCGGATAATTGATATTGATCGGAATAAAATGTGCTGACTTTGTCAACCTGTCAACAACTACCCAAATGGCATCGTGCCCTCTCGGAGTATTCGGTAAACTCGTTACAAAGTTCATGGATATGATATCCCACTTCCACTCTGGCACATCTAATGGTGTTAACAACCTTGCAGGCTTCTGATGTTCAACTTTAGATTTCTGACAAGTCAAACAAGCATAAACAAATTGCGCGACATCTCGCTTCAATCCAGACCACCAAAACAATTTCTTCAAGTCGTGATACATTTTTGTAGCTCCCGGATGAATACTCAAGCTACTCCTGTGACTTTCTTCCAAAATCAACTTCTTCAACTCATCACTATCGGGAATACAGATTCTGCCTTGAAATTTTAACACACCCTGATCATCAACCTGGAAATCACTATCTTCCGCCTCGTTACTAGCAACCATCAAGTCTACAAACTTAACGTCTGCTTCCTGCGCTTCCTTGATACTGTTCAAGAACTCATTATTGATCTTTAACATACCCAACTGCACGCTCTGAGGTGCCAACTCACAAACTAGGCTCAAATCTCTAAATTGCTCAAGCAACTCGAACTCTTTCATCATCATAGCAGACATGTGCAACGTCTTTCTGCTCAAGGCATCTGCAACCACATTGGCTTTACCTGGGTGGTAATTCAAACTAAAATCATAGTCCTTCAACAACTCAAGCCATCTTCTCTGCCTCATATTCAACTCCTTTTGATCAAATAAATATTTCAAACTTTTATGATCACTAAACACTTCAAATCTGGAACCGTACAAATAATGCCTCCAAATTTTTAACACAAAGACTACAACAGCCAACTCTAAATCATGTGTAGGATAGTTCTTCTCATGTATCCTCAATTGTCTCGAAGCATAAGCTACCACCTTACCATCCTGCATAAGTACACCACCTAAGCCCAACTTAGACGCATCACAATAAACAACAAAAGGTTCATCTGACTTCGGTAAAATTAAAATTGGAGCAGTCGTCAACCGTTGCTTCAACTCATTGAAACTATTCTCACACTTAGTATCCCACACAAAAGTTTTACCCTTACAGGTCAATTGAGTCAAAGGAAGTGCCAACTTCGAAAATCCTTCGATAAATCTGCGGTAATAACCTGCTAAACCCAGAAAACTTCTAATCTCTGTGACTGACTTCGGAGTCTCCCATTGTGATACCGCTTCAACTTTCGACGGGTCAACCGCAATACCCCTACCAGAAATAATATGGCCAAGAAAGCTTACTTCATTTAACCAGAACTCACATTTCGACAACTTGGCATACAACTTCTTTTCTTTCAACACTTGCAAAACAATCTTCAAATGCTCTGCATGCTCTTCTTCAGTCTTGGAATAAATCAGAATATCATCAATAAACACAACTACAAATCTGTCCAGAAAGTCATGGAAAATTCTGTTCATATACTCCATAAATACATCAGGTGCATTAGTAACACCGAATGGCATCACTTTATACTCATAATGACCATATCGCGTCCTGAACGCTGTCTTCTGCATATCTTCATCCTTCACCTTGATCTGATGATAACCTGATCTCAAATCAATTTTACTAAACACACGAGCACCCACTAACTGATCCATCAAGTCATCAATTCTCGGAAGTGGATACCTATTCTTTATCGTCACTTTATTCAGCTGACGGTAATCTATACATAGCCTCATGCTACCATCCTTCTTCTGAACCAATAATACCGGCGCTCCCCAAGGTGAAACACTTGGTCTTACAAACTTCTTATCAAGTAGATCCTCCAACTGTTTCTTCAACTCTGCCAACTCAGCTGCTGACATACGGTAAGGAGCCATCGATACAGGCTTCGTACCCGGAACAAGATCGATTGAAAATTCTACCTCCCTTTCTGGCGGCACATCAGGAATCTCATCAGGAAAAACCTCTGGAAATTCATTTACAACTGGCAGCCTATCAATTACCGCTTGATTCTCCACGGACAAATACGCCAACAAGGAAAACATCCAGTTTCCATCACATTCTAACTGCTTCAGCTGCTTAGTAGACAAAAATTCTGCTCCACTCTCTTCTTCGGCAGAGGAAAAGTACACCGTCTTTCTAAAACAATCTGTATGGACATGGTTGTATTCCAACCAGTTCAAACCAAGGATTACATCCATACCAGTCAACGGCAAACATACAAGATCAACCTCAAAGATTCTACACAACAATAACAAATCGGGACAACAAGGATAATACAAAATTGTCAAACAACACTACTAGGCTCGACACGACTCTACTAATTGGTCGGACGGACCGACCTGCTCTGATACCAATTGTAACACCCCGTTTTCCCAACATAAAAATTTCATAAATAAAATCAGAGTTTTCACATAACGGAATGCTACATTTTCTTTCAATAAAATCTCCAAATGAATAAATAACTATTTATTCTTCGTAAAAAGTAGTCAATCAAAATTAACCTTCAAACTTCGCAGCGGAATTCATTTCAATCAACAAAATTAAATTTTGGCACGCATGCCTCATCAAAAGTTTCATAATTCAAAAACAATACGTAAGGAAAGAGAAACAAGTAATAAGATCTCCATCCTGTTACGTATCAGAGCCCTAAGACACTTTGAGCCGACATCTCTACTAATCTTCGTTACCTGCAAGTTACCCATAGGAAAGGCAACATTTCCAAGCAGAAGGGGTGAGATTCACAAACAACAATAGATATTATAATTCATCAATTAAACCCAACAACAACAATATAATGATAATCAACTATCAGTTTATAATTAAAACAAATCAACAACATCATCATCAAGCTACGACATCGACGACTCGACCAACAACAACGACAACAACAACGACAACAATGCGACTAATGCAAATGCATGTGGTACCATTTTACGCGCGTTGAATGTTAAGCATTCCGGCGCATAAGCCCCCAACAGTTTGAATGAAATAACATTCCAGGGCATAAGCCCTCAACGGTTGAGTGATAAACACTCCAGGGCATAAGCCCTCAACGGTTGAGTGAAAACACTCCAGGGCATGAGCCCTCAACAAAGTATGAGTATGAAATGGACTCAATAGTGTATATCTGCATACAACTCGACAACAGCAACGACAACTACAATATGCATAATCAACTATGACATAAGACTCCAACTTAATCGACAGAACACAACAACAGGGTACAACAAGGTCTCACAGCAAAATTCAACAATTTAGGCATGCTACAATACTACTCGTTGTGGCGAGCTACTTTACTCGCCGTGGCGAGTTCAGGATATTGAGCTACTCGCTATGGCGAGTTGGGGGCGAGCTCAAGGCGAGCAAAACTGGATGCTCTCGGCATTTTTGACATTTTTCACCTAAAATCTTCATTTTTAAGTCCCCAAATTTGATTATGTAAAAAGGTGCCATTCATTCCCAAATATATTAAGGCACTCAAGTTGATATAAAAATTGGACCAAAAACCTCATTAAGACAATTAACGATTTTTAATTTAAGCAACTCGTCGTGGCAAGTGCATTTGCTCGCTGTGGCGAGCTATAAGGGTCACTACTCGCTGTGGCGAGCTACACAGGCTTACTCGCCGTGGCGAGTGGGTTTGCTCGTCGTGGCGAGTGGCGAGTGGCAGAACTACGAATTGTACGAACAGACTTCTACTTTTGAACCCCAAACCCCATTCTCAACACCTAAAAACCCAATTTTGATGAATTGCATTACTCCTATACAAACTAACATCAGAACAGCAATAAACAACAACTTTTTCATGAATTCATCAAGTCATTAACATCAATTCATCTTTAACCTAATTCAATTCATCAACCCTAACAACACCACATTAATCAACAAATCATAAGACCTAAAGTTGAGAGTTAGTCTCACCCTTACCTTAGATTATCTTCCTGAATTCAAAGTTGCGTTCTTCTCTCTTCCTGCTTCTTCTCTCTTGTTCTAGGTTTTTCTCCCTTTTCTCTGTTTCTACGTGAAAACTGTTTTTCTGACTTTCCCTTCCTTCTAACTCCTATTAATTCTAATTAATTTCCACTTATTTCTAATTAACTCCTATTAAAATATTATTCAATTCATTTTATTAAATAACCCAATAATCATATAATAAAATACATTACACCATAAAATCAACATAAATTATTTAAAATCATATAAACTTATTAAAAATCAACCGAAATAAATAAATAACAACTAGGGTGTTACAGATAGGCTTTTCCGTCCTTCAATTTCATCCTTAAATTAATCGAAATAGTTAATACGTCCCTGAATTTTACAAAGTTCAATCAATGTATTGGATTAGGATTCTAAGGGATTTTAAAAGACTTTTTTAATGATGGAAAAGTCTTGAGGTATTCATTCAAGACTCTTTGCAACTTAAAAAAAAGTCTTGTGGTATTTAAAATCACTCAAATTTCGAAGGATTGTTTAATAAATTGGACTTTGATGGATTTTGTGTGATTTTCTAGTGAAATTTTAACATGAAAAAGACTTTCGTGAAAACATGAGATTTCTTGAGATTGTTTTTCTTTTAAAATTTTACTATCTCTCTTTCTTCTCCTCTCTCTATCTCTCTCTCGCTCTCTCTCATCTCCCTTCTCTTTATCCTCTCTCCCCCCTCTCCCTTCCCTTTCTCTCTCCTCTCTTCCTCTCTCTCTTTTCTCCCTTTTCTCTCTCTCCATCTCTCCATCTCTAGGAAGAAGAAAAAAGTATGTAAGAATATTATGATAGAGTGTGTTGTAATCATTTCATTTCAATGAATGCTTAAAATTCATAAAATCTTTTGAAATCTTATAAATCTATACAATAATTTCAAATCCTTTAAAATCTTATGACGTAAATCCATTGAAATCCAAATTGTAAATCCTGGTAGTATTTTAAAAATCATGAAAGTCATTAAAATCCTACAAAGTCTTTTAAAATCCTCGAGACTTTTTTAAGCAAAAATTGTCCTTTAAAATCCTAATCCAATACACCTCCCTAATCTCTCTGTCAAGTCTCGTTGTTAATAGTGCCAAACATGTTACGTTAAACACTGACGTGCAGTTCCAAGTCAACTTCAAAGTGTATAGGGACAAATTTGATAGAAAATTTTGATTTTTTTAACTTTTTTTAAATGAAAGTAATTACAAATCGATTCATGAATTATTTATTAAAAACTAAACTAGTTCCCGAATAATGTCACTCACTATCAAATAAATTAACCGATCCCTAATACAACTCATAAACATTCAACCATCAAAAAAATCACAACCCATGTTCGCCAAAGAATCGTCGCAAGCGTTTGTTTCACGGTATGAATGACAAATTGGATTTATGTGATTGTGTTACTACATATGCGAGGGATAATTGCAACCATATGAATAAAGGTCATACAGAAAAGGAAAAACATTGCATGGGACAATGTTGATTCAAGATACGTCTCATTTATAGTCTTGTAAAGAGAAGAAAATGAAATATCAAATTAACTTCAACGTCCTTTAGACATATGCATGTAAAAAATCCGGTCAAACCCATCCAAAAAATCCAAAAGAATGAGTTGGATTGGGTTGGGTAATTGAATGAGTATAGTTTCTAAAAATGAAAAACCCACAAAATTAAATGGGTTTCGGGTAAAACTAAATCCAAACGCAAAAAACTCACTTACTCAATAATGTTAATATTTTTTATCTTTATTTTAATAGGGTAGAGGATAGTTATATTTCTAAAACATATACATTGTACCCTATATATTGAAAATCAAAACATACTAGAGTTACAAATTAATATGTTGCACTTTTTGGTTATTTTGATACTAATGCAATTTTATGTAATGCAACTTTAGTTTGTTGCAAGTATTTTATGATGATGTTTATTATTTGATATTCTATGATGCATGAAATTATAGTAAAATAAGTTGGATTGGATAACCCATTACCCAATCCAACTCAGCCCAAAAATTAATTGGTTTGCCCAAGCCCGCCCAATAGTATAACGGGTGGTTATTGAATCCTGCTCTTCACCCAGCATAGTTCACTCGCGCCCAGCTGAACTGACGAAAATGCCCATAGTCACGCAGCGTGACTTAACTTGCGCACATTACAATTGCTGGGCAACTTAAGTAGCGCTGCGCATGTTAAGTCACGCAGCGTTACTTAAGTCATTTATCAGCAACACAACAACACAAAACTTCATTTTTCCAACTTCTCAAAACGATTTTCTCAAAACACGATATTTTGGCGCTTTTATGACATTTTTCGTTATTTTATTCCGTTATTTTTCGTAATTTAATTATGACTTGCTTGAGTGAATGATGAAAAATGCATGCAATTGAATGAATGAATGTATGAAAGAAGAAATGAAAAAAAAAAAACAGGGAAAAGAGAGGTTTCTGCCTCTTCTGGAAATCTGTACAGACTGTACGCTAGTTAACTCACGCATGTGTTAAATCTGTGCGTGAGTTAACTTGCACAGTGTTTAACACATGCGTGGTTTAAGTCACGCAGCGTTAACACATGCATGACTTAAGTCACGCAACGTTAGTTAACTAGCACATAGTTTTACACTTGCGTTAGTTAACTAGCGCATGGGCATTTTGGTCTTACCTGCAGGACGAGAGTGTTTTGTGCTAGGTGAAGAGCAGGATTCGTGGTTATTTTACCTCACCCAAACTGAAGTACCCTATTTGGTTTGGTTTTGGGTTTGACTAAACCCAACCCGAACCCACCCACGAACACCCATAATTCAATGTGATCCCTATGCACAAGTTCTCATACATTTGATGGCATCGTGGCACAATAGATGAAAGAAAATGAGTGTTATCATGAAGAATTGAATAATATTGTACATAAGGACGAAAAGAACATTGTCGCCATGAAGATTGTTGACAAAGACATTGTATTATATATGCAGCAGGGTCAGGGTTGTAACTTCGGATTCCTCACTTATTCAACTTGTAATTATATTCACCAGACTGCTTAATAAGAAAAAGACCAACATAACATAATGAATTAATGACAAACAATGAGAATACATTATTCATTTTATCTATGCTACTACTTTTTTGTCTTTCTATTTTTCCTTTCAGAATAGCTGCAAAATTAAGACATGTGAACAATATAGCAGGGGATGAATAAATTTCACTCACAAGAAATAATAAATAAATTCTTTGTATAACATTTACAAATGATGAAATTTTAAAGCCAATACATGTAATGAAATGTCAAAAATTGCACGCATTTAAGAAGACATTGTCGATCAAAATTCAAGTTTGGTATTTTAAATGAATAAAAAATGCATGATTGCGATGAATGCGGGGAATCCAATTCCCACTAGGATCTGATTTTTATGTACAAAAAACTCAAATATGGTTTGGTAACTCACAAAGTAACTAGCAGAACATTACCCCTATAACCATAAGATAAATTGATATTGGAAATCATCAGGTGTGAATAAAGACCTGTAATAACCAGATTGCAAAACATGTTCACAAATATTTCAATAAGAATAAATTGATATAACAGTCCAAAAAGCAATGTTTGTAGGAATGTATCCTCCAACATATATGCTAAAGCTTTGACTAAACCACTGCAACAATTAAACTACCATGTCCATGTCTCACCATAGTTTTCCCTCCACCGCAACAGTCGACCATTAAAGGAAATATATATCATAATATTATATAATAACCAATGTAGATAAATTATAAATACACTGGGAATCTTGTGATGTTCACAATGTATCCTTTCTTTTGTGAAGGAAATTCCAATATTCGTTCAGCTTGTGATCATCTGGTACAACTTCATCCCACTTGCCTGTACAAAATATAGCATATGCATCTGCCGCATACCTGATTAAAACAGATAACTGATATCAATCAATGTAAAGAAAGGATAATATACAATGTCACGTAAGTTAAAAAAAAAAAAAAAAAACCTAATTACAGTTTTCGTTGCTATAGTTTGAGTTATATGCAATTTTGGCTCCTTTGGTTTTTTCCAAGTAACTTAGTCCCTATATTTTAAAAATTAAAGAAATATGATCCTATCGTCAGCTGTATTTCACATAAATCCTTTAAAGTCCTCAAGAAAACCAAAATATCCGGCTTGCATAGCACATTCCACCCTTGCTTGGCTAACATGGCTAAATTAAACATCTTCGAGTCATGAAAACCTATCCCTCTCTTAGCTTTGGGACATGATAGTCTCTCCCAAGCCAACCACTGAATTCCTTTGCTCCGATTACCTCCTCCCCACCAAAAAGCATTAAGCATCTTCTCCACCAAAAAGGGTTTTTTGTTTTTAGTTAAAGTTGATATTTTAATTGTTAAATTTTAAGTGAAAAAATGTTTAAATCAATTTAAACAATTCCCTCAAGAAAAGGTTGATATTTTTGAATTGATTATAATAATTTGAAGGTTTTAAAAGAAACGTAAAAAAGGTTGAATGGACTAAAATCACTAAAAAAAACTAGAGGAAGCAAAATTACACATAGCATAAACTACTAGAGGGAACAAAATTGTAATTTAGCCTAAAGGTAACTTTGTTAAAACTTAAAAGTAAAAAATTGACATAAAACATGTTAATAAAAGAGCACATACTTGCCAACACCGTGCAGTTCAGTAACATAGGTCCAATTCCCGGCTAAGTATTCACGAGAAAGGCGGTGCAAATTCTCTGACCTTTTCACTTGAAGACCTAATGTCGTAATTACCTCTTGTATTTTCTCTTTTGGTACTTGCATACAAGTTTCTGCGTTTGGACATAACTCAAAAAAATTTGCTAAAATTTTTTCTGCCTGCATTTTGCAAAATAAGAAGCTATCTCAAAATAGGGTATACAAAAGCAGCAAAGTAACACAGAGAAAAGATGTTTTAACCAAAGCTAAAATTGCAACACTTGTCAATGACACACAAGATGTTGGGACATAAATAAACCATGCACCCACCTCATTTGACATTAATCAAATCATGTCATAAATGAACAAAATATCAGCACTCTTTAGATAAAGTCATGAACAAAATATCCCTGTTAAAAGGGAAATATACTCAGCATCAGGAAAAAAAAAATCATATGAAAAAGGGCACGACCCACATTGCCTAAATCTGCAGCATCCCTAAAAAGTCGATGGTTAAATCACGGCAAAAATGAGGAGCAAGTATGTCATCATAAAGTGTGTTCATTGGCAGTCACTATAAAAAAGAACTAATGGTAAATTTTAATAACATCATATAGAAGCAACATGAAGATGGAAATAACATGTTTAAACTGATGAATTCCCTCAAAAAAAAATATTTAAACTGATGAATAAAAATAATATCCGCAAAAGCATATCTCAGGAGAAATTGTGAAACTTATTTTCTCCCCTTTAGTATATTCTTTTATTACTGTGTGATCATGTATGGGACAGTTATGGTTATGTATTCATGTAATAGGTCAAGGGAGGGAGGATTGGATTAATAATTAGGAGGGAGAGGCCAAGCCCTTGATTCTCGGGTAGGAACCAACCTTGTAACTACATTAACATTATTTCTCTGAATTTCTATGATATACTCGTGTATGATTCTTGTAATAAAATTTAAG
Organism: Medicago arabica; assembly: GCA_946800305.1. Lineage (NCBI taxonomy): Eukaryota > Viridiplantae > Streptophyta > Magnoliopsida > Fabales > Fabaceae > Medicago > Medicago arabica. The sequence goes on along the minus strand of OX326964.1, from coordinate 25,122,416 downwards.
TCCTCTGTTTGACATACTGTCGCAGAGAGTTTGTCTGCATTACATTATATTCACCAGACACTAATACTGACAGAGTTTCTAAATTACATTAAATTGAAGTCCTCTGTTTGATATACTCGTGTATGATTCTTGTAATAAAAGTGACACCAATAATGTCGCAGAGAGTTTGTTTGCATTACATTATGTTCACCAGACACCAATAAGGTTAGATATTGACACAAGGAGTTTCTAAATTATTCGATCATTAGATACCAGTTATTACAAAAAGTTCCATTAATTGTAAGCTGCCACTAAATCCAAAACTGAACTGTTCTGAATATGATATTTCCATTAATTGTATGATTTTTACTTTTTATGTTAACTTGTGTTTTCTAATTCATAGGGATTGGGAGTAATTCAATAAAACTCAACTGATGCGAACGGTTTGCATCTCTTTCAACATGTAGTCATCAACAAGCTTCTAACAAAATCAGCAGTTCAGCACCAAATTCTTAATCATAATTTCCTAAGGATGACCTCAGGAGGATAAATTTCAAATATGACATTATAGCAATACGATCCGAAGACGATTAAAACCATTGTACAGCAAATCATAAACAATATTCATTAATCACTAAAATTGAAAGATACAGTATCATAATAAAGTCAGGACCGACAGTAAAAATTCTGCATAAAATATAAGAGATGCAATAAAGAAAAACTTCGATGAATGTACCTGTTTTCCTTGAGTGCGGTTCAATAGCATACATATAACAATCACCCTCCATGGATCATGGAAATGAAACTCTTGAAGGAGAGGCACTTCAACGAGAGTACGTGTAGAACGTGGAGGCACCCAATTATTATCCAGTGTTTTCTTTTTGTAAGCCTCCCTGCATCTATCAGCCTTAAGAAAAGGTTTAGTTTTTCTTTTGGATTTCCTAGGCTTTTCAACTTTCGGTCTCTTTCGAGACTCTTTGTTGGAAATCTTAGGAGGAAGTTCACTCTTCTTAACACACTCTTTGAGACTTGACACTTTTTCACTTCGATACATAAACTGATCTAAATCTTCAATGCTCTTCGTAGACACGACCCTCTGTGGATGCTCCACTTTACACTCTTCAACTTTATGAAAATAAGGAGACACAACCCTAACTTTACACTGTTGTTCGACTTTCTGATCTAAATCTTCAATGCTCTTCGTAGACACGACCCTCTGTGGATGCTCCACTTTACACTCTTCAACTTTATGAAAATAAGGAGACACGACCCTAACTTTACGCTCTTTTTCGACTTTCTGATCTAAATCTTCAATGCTCTTCGTAGACACGACCCTATGTGGTTGCTCCACTTTACACTCTTCAACTTTATGAAAATAAGGAGACACGACCCTAACTTTACACTCTTGTTCGACTTTCTGATAATATTTCGAGACATTCCTAGCACGACAAGAATCCTCCTCAACTTCACTTTTTCTAAGATGATTTCCCTCGTACGCATGCTTACTGAAAGGATTGTCGACGTACGCAAACTCATTCAAAGGATTGTCGACAATCTTGTAATGCTTACTTCCCATTCTTCCTTGTGTAACAGAAAATTTGAAGCTACAAAATAAAAAAGAATACTACAAAATTACCCAACAAGTTAATAGAAATAAGGATCAGTAGCACCAATATCTCTAATCGAAGACGTGTCAGTGTTATTTTCTCAAGTTATTATCGATGTTCGTGTCGGTATTTGATAGGGTTATAAACTACGAACCGGACACTCTCAGATTAGACGTATCGACACCGACACCTGTAATTACTGATTTTTTTCAAATTATTATTTGTGTCAACGTGTCCGTGTCAGTGTCCTGTGTCCATGATTCATTATACACCACCGGAGAAGAATGTAATAACTGAAGAAGAAAGAAAAGATGAGAGAAATCACTACCTGACCACCACCGGAAGTTCCTGTCACCACCGTAGATTTTGACCGGAAAAGGTGAATGGAGGGAGAGGGAGAGAGAGAGAGAGAGAGAGAGCGCGCTGTGAATGTGTAAAAGGTGAATGAGAAATGAAAAGGCAGTATGGTTTTAAGCTGTGAACGGTCCCCTTTCTTTTTTAACTTTTTTATTTTTCCCTTAAAAAAACTTTTGGAATTTTTATTGCTCCATAATGTAATTTTTTTCCTTCCTTGTTGCTAATGAATTTTTCTTAGATAAAATGACACGAGTCTTTTCTAATTTAATTAGGGTTAAACGCACTTTTTACCTCCTAACTTTGCAAAAGTTGCAATTTTAACCCTCTATTAAAAAAGTGGCAACAGTGACCCCTATGTCTACCCCTTTTGCAAAATGTCAATTTTGACTCAGTCAACCGTATGTGGCATGACACCTGGCAATTTATTTTATTTTTAATTATTTTTTAATAAGATTTGTCTATGCGTATAATTAGAGAAATTAAAAAAAATAGAAAATAGAGAGATTATGGTCTGGCACGTGCGAGGTTTCAGATTCCATTGAGAATTTAGGGTTTCTTTCCCCATATTTCCCCAATTCCTTTCATCTACCCTGCGAGTGATGTTGATGGATGGTCACCAAATTGGCATGGGGACAGAGATTACTCTTCATTCTCTATGAGTGATGGCATTAATAAGTATGTTGTTGGTTTGAAAGATCAGTCATGTGCTTGTAGAAAATGGGACATCACTGGCATACCTTGCCCTCATGTTATTGCTTGTATGAGGTTTAATAACCAGAATCCATATGATTTTGTGGCACATTGGTACATGTAATTTTGTTGCTAATTATGTTTTGTTGATTATGTTTTGCTAATTAATAACCAGAATCCCTAACTGTTTTGCTAATTATGTTTTACAGAAAACAAACTTTCTTAGACTGCTATAGCAATTTGATTTTGCCATCCAATGGACCTAAGCTTTGGCCAGAAGTAGTTGGTGATCCCATATTACCACCTAAAATGAGGAGAGCTCCTGGTAGACCAAAGAAGTTGAGAAGGAAGACAAATGATGAACCAAAGAAACCATCTGGTGCTGGTGCTGGTGCTGGTGGGATGCAGAAAATAAACCAAGAAACTCTGAGATGTAGAAGGTGTAAGGAGCTAGGCATAATCAGAGAGCTTGTGGGGGAAAGACTGGTGCAAATAGGAAGCTTCCTAAGGGAGCTAACAAGGTATCATTGAATGTTGTGAACTGTTTATGATTCATGTTGTGTATAAATGTTGTGAACTGTTTTGAATGAATGTTGTGCATGTTTTGTGTAGACTGGTGCAGATAGGGGGAAAGGCAAAGCAGTTGCAACGGGTGCATCAAAGAAGCTAAGAAGCATACACAAAATGGAGGCAGTCAAGCTGGTGGGAGCAATGTTGGTGGTGGTGTTCAAGGTGGTGGGAGCAATGTCGGTGGTGTAATTCAAGGTGGTGGGAGCAATGTTGGTGGTGGTGTTCAAGGTGGTGGGAGCAATGCTGGTGGTGGTGTTCAAGGTTGTGGGAGCAAGACTGTGACACAAACTATCACACAGACTGCTGTAAGGGCTCAAAGTGTTATACATGCAAGCAATCATCCACCACCTGCTTCAACAGGACCTGCATCATTTACTGCTAAATCAACCTCTGTTAGTGGTGGGAAACATGTAAATGTTGGTGAGGCTACAATGTTTGTGCCAAGAAAGATAAGGACAACAGGAGTGAAGAGGAAGGTGGATGAAATTGGAACTCAACAAGAACTAGTCATTTTTAAAGTCATGAGACTTATGTAATTTTGACATGTAATTCATAATTACTCTTTGCAATATTTATGTTGTTTTGGGATGTATTTCTGCTAAGTAATGAGACCTGTGGTTTTTTGGTTTGTAATGCTAACTACACCTTTGGTGTATGACCTTATGGCATGTAATGATAACTACTTTTATGATGATATTTCTATGTGCTTATTTAAGATAGCTTTTAGCATTTAACTTTTGTTCAATAAGGTAACATTGATGCCATATTAACACAAACAAACAAACAAACAAACAAACAAACACTTTTCATTAATTCATCACAAATTACATCAAATTTTAACAACACATAGTGTTTCATAAACACGCTTAACACAATAAGATACTAACATCAAGGTAAAATGCATAAAATTACACCTAAACAACAGAAACTTAAAGACACCTATAGCAAACTACACCAACACTCAAGACCAGCAAAACACCTAATATGATTATCACTTTCAAGAGACTTGTTTGCTTCTTCTTCATTTCATTGTTTTCTTCAACAACCTCTAATGATTTTCTTCTATCTATCTGAAACTTCAGGATCAAACCAACGGAAGAAATTGCATTTCCTTCTCAAGAAAAATATTCCACATCCATGGAATCTCCTTCCTGAGTTTTCTTATGTAGTAGTCACTAGAGGAGATTCAACACCACAATGACAAACCAACCCAGTTTTCTGTTTGAATGTCGACCCATTGAAGCTTGACGATGAATATTGAGACATTTTTGAAGTTTCTGAAAAAGATGAAGATGAAGGCTTGGGTCGCTAATGGAGATGGAGGGAGGTGATGATATAGGAGAAGATGAAGATGAACGTTTGGGTCGGAATTTTTTGGTCGCAATTTTCTGGAAAAAGAAAGGAGAGGATGATGAAAGGAGTAATCGAATATGAAGGTTTGGAAGAGGAAGTTGAAGGTTTGTTTGGAAAGAGAATATGAAGATGAAGGTTATTTAGAAGGAGGTGATATTACCGTTGCAAAAGCTCACACGTGCCTCACCTTTTTTTTTTTTTTTTTTAGTTTTTTTAATTAATTATACGCGTGGAATTGAAAAAAATACAAAAATAAAATAAATTGCTAGGTGTCGTGCTACATACGGTTGACTGAGTCAAAATTGACGTTTTGCAAAAGGGGGTAGACATAGGGGGTCACTTTTGCCATTTTTTTAAACAGGGGGCCAAAATTGCAACTTTTGCAAAGTTAATGGGTAAAAAGTGTGTTTAAGCCATTTAACTAAGGTATTGAGTTCGAATTCAATAGCGTTAAAACTCTTGGAAGAGTTTGTCATTCATTTGTGTTCCTGAAGGCTTGAGGGAGTCGTCTCTACAAGTTGCGTGCGGAGATATCCAGTTTACATAAATAAGAGTGAATATTTTTTTCGTCTTTCAACTTGTACGCACCGATCAATTTCATCCTCATATTAATCGAAATAGTCAATACGTCCCTGAATTTTATAAAGTTCAATCAATTTAGTCTATCTGTCAAGTCTCGTTGTTAACAATGTCAACATGTCACATGGAGTTTTAAACCAACTTCCACATGTACATAGACGAATTTGATAGAAATTTTTGAATTTTTTCCCTCACGTTAAACTTTGGTGCTAGCTAAAATTTTCTCTAAAATGTTGAATGTTTATGAGTAACTAAAATTTTAAATAACACATCTGACTTTTTATGTATAACCCATTTGCAAAAATGATGGTCCTTTCAATATAGATCAAGTTAATGTATACGTGTACACAAATTTAGTTTAGTCAGACACATTTGTGCAATTTTTTATTTCTAAAATAAATAAAAAAATTGGTTAATTATTGATTGAATTAAAATAATTGAAAATAAAAACTCTTGTTTTCTCTCTCTCTCTCTCTCTTTGTCCAAACCAAATAATGCAAATTCATTCCTCCCTCGCCACACCACTAGTCCGCCACAACACCCATAAATTCACACATCAAAACACCAATAATTAGTTAGGTTTGCTCATCCCAATAACCATGGTTTGGTCTAGTCTCAATAAGAGATTGAGGTGAACAATTCCATCATACGTAACTAGTAAATCATAATGATGGTGTAAACCATCCTACCCAATTAGTTATGCCGCAACGATAACATGTATTCAAGGTCCTTTTGTAGCGTGAAGAATTCGACGCGTGAAGAATTCGACGAGGCATACTTTAAGACTTAAAAAACTTAACGTTGATATTAGAAGTTGAACTTATGTCCTCGTAGAATAACTCCTTATTAACTTATGTCCTTGTTGATTTATAAGCTTTTAAGAAAGAAAATTAACAACCTTTTTTTTGTCATGTCTAAGGTTCGAACCCCATCTTATACATATATAATGTAATATCCCTAGCAATTAAGTTATCAATTTTCCCCCTCCCCCCATTTTTTTTAGAGGAATCAATTTTTCCCCTTCTCAAACAATTAAGTTATCGAATAGTTAATATGACCCTGAATTTTACAAAGTTCAATCAATTTAGTCTCTCTGTCAAGTCTCGTTGTTAATAGTGCCAACATGTCACGTTAAACACCGACGTGAAATTCCAAGTTAGCTTTAAAGTGTACAAGGATAAATTTGATAGAAAAATTTGATTTTTTTAACTTTTTTTAAATGAAAGTAATTACAAATCGATTCATGAATTATTTATTAAAGGGTCTTGTTAACGAGTGACCATGAGGCACTCGTTAAGCATTCTAAAATAAGAAATTATTTTTTAGAAAAGTCAAATATTTCGATTTCCAACGCATTGATTACACATATTTTCTAAATACTTACTACTTATTGTTCTTAAAGTACACTCCGGAGCACTCGTTAACATTTTCCTTCATTAAAAACCAAACTAGTTCCAAATCATGTCACTCACTATCAAATAAACTAAGAACTGAGGAGTCCATCCATCCAATTCAGTTTTGTGTTCAGGTGGTTGCGGTCAAGACGAAATGATTAATCATATATTTTCGGAGTGTGACTTACGTTGGTAGTATTTGATACCTCATTCATCCCAGGTTGTGAGTATACGCTTACTATGAACAAAATTTCAATTTTATAAGTTTTGGTTGAAAAATAAAAATAAATTGAAACGTCTTCAAAATGCTATGAAACTTTGCATATCCTTTTTATGTATTTTTATAGATGTCTCTGAAAACAATGAGTTCAAAATTCGATTTATGGGTTGAGATTTCCGTTGTTTTGTTTTTCGAGTATTTTATACTTTAAAAATTCGTAATTAATTTTTTCGCTTGTCTAAATTACTATTTTTTTTGTAAAGCCATGTTTTAATGTTATTGACATGCCTCTAAAAAAATTATGAAAAAATTAAATCTTTAGATTGCTTTTTTGGACTTTTCGCATATTACAAGCTTATAAATAATAAGAACCTCGAATTGCAGGATCCAAATATGTGATTTTTTTAGGTTACTTTGTTGGAATTTTCGCATATTACAAGGTCATAAATAACAAGAATCTCGAATTACAGAGTCAAAATAAAATAAACGTGTCCCATCACCAATCAAGGAAGAGGAAAAGTTTTACTCTTCAAATCAGCGGGAAAAGAAATGTTACCCTTAAAGCAAAAATAAGAAACTAGCGGCACTGCAATTTGGTGACAAACATTAGTTGTTTCATCATCGATCAATCAATCACTGCTGATGGCACGAAGAAGAGTTAGGGTTCGCGCCATTCCTCGTGTTCGTGCTCCTGATGGAAGTGCCTTTTTCAAATGGTATACATATGTATTCAATTCAATGTTCCTTCGCTACTTTCTTTCATTTTTTGTGATTATAATTGAATGTGTGTATATGTAGTGAAACATGTGGGTTTTCTGTTCCTATTGCCTTGGCTGATATGCATTACTGTGACTCCAACAAGTTTCAATTCAAAAGGTTACTCGGAATTGTTCCAATGCGAACTCGCCCAAACATTCAACATTTGATGAAGAGCCAACCCATTTCGCCTTTTTATGTAACATTTCTCACTCTTAATTCCATCTTTAGTGTTAAATGTTACTTGGTCATTGATTCCCCACATTCACGCGGTCAAGACCTCTTTAGACGTTCGATCAATTCATATTAAAATTAGAATCTGCATTTTTTTTTTTACCATCTCATCTTGATCGAACAACCACCTATGGCAGCCTCTTCATACCCTTTACAAAGTTTTAGGAGATTACTTTGCTTCAGAGCGTTGTGTAGGTTATTTTTAGACATAACGCAACTGCCTGAGACAATGCGGTTCGTAACGTTTCTTCCTACCTTTGCCTACTTTGAGTTTCTTCCGTTTGAGATGAATGAGAATGATGGAAGATGTTGTTGGTTTCCATAATTCATGGCCTTAGGTGGAATTTGTGATGAGGGCTGTCCAAGTCTTCAGTTCAGCTTCCACTTAAAAGTGCTATGAGAGTTTACACAATTGAGGTTGTTATGCAAGTTTCTTGGTTCAATTCAAAAGGTTACTTGCAATATTCCCTAAGCGAACTCTCCCAAATATTCAACAATTCATGAAGAACCAACCCATTTCCTCACCCTCAATAAAATTTCAATCTTTTAGTGTTGTTACTCAATGCACAGTCAAGACATGTTTGATCGGTTCATATTAAAATTAGAATTTCCTTTTGCTTAGAGATCGAACAACCACCTATGTTTTGATTGCGTGAATAGTGAATCCAAATTCACATGTAGCATGTGTTTGCCATATTTTCCTTCTTTATTTGACATTATCCTATATCTATTTTGCTGCATTGTTTACAAATATAAGTATAATATGATTTATATTCAATCTTGATCTAATTGAGATTTTTCTTTGTATAGCCATGTTTTCCTTTTGAAGATATTATTATTATGATCTAATTAAGATACGGTTATGTTTGATTTGTGTATTTAGATGCCTATTCAATCTTGTTTATAAGCATGAGATGATTCCTATTCAATCTTGATCTAATTTTCAAACAAACCGATCAACCGAACGGATCCAAACCAAACCAAACCGGTTAGTCTTTTTTTAAAATAGTAAACCGAAACAATGAAGATTCATTGGTTTGGACATTTTTTTGACCAAAAGCCGATCCAAACCGAACCGTTACAACCCTATTGAAAATAGTAGTAAAAAGCAAAAACAACAATGATTCATACAATAGAAAAAGAAGAAATATACTTGGAAACTTAGTTACAGATACAAATCACTTGCAAGACTTGACATGTTCATTATGTGTTACGAGAATCTACAACATTGAGTGTAGAATAGACATATGTTGCATTTTCTAGCACCTTTAACTAAAATTTTCAAAAAGCAACTACTTCAGAAGAAATCTTTTGGAGTTGTCCTTGAGCAAAGGAAGTCTCTTGGTAGTGAACTTGAGCATTGAAAGTTTCTTGAAAGAGTCTTTTGGTATCACTTCAGAAACCAAAATTCATCACTATTTTGAGTTCAAAAAGCAACTACTTCAGAAACCAAAATTCGTCGAAAATTGGTAAGATCGTCTATAATTAGATGAAAAATATGCTAAAGAAGGTTAAAGATGAAAAATATGCTAAAGGAGGTTAAAAGTAAATTGTTGTAGTAATTTAGGATTGGAGTGTTTGACAACTATTGTTGCAGTAATTTAGGATTGGAGTGTTTCACTATTATTGGGATATTAGAATATCTCACTATAAAAGAAATGAAAAGGACTATTAATAATTTAGGATTGGAGTGTTTGATCGATTTGTATATTTAAATGCCTATTCCATCTTGTTTATAAGTATGATATGATTCCTCTTCAATCTTGATCTAATTTTCATGTTTGATTTTTATGGTCAAAATAATGTTATATTGACTATATAGTTTTCATGTCAGGGAAAGCTTCTTGAAGGGTCAAGACATGGAAAATTATGATATTGAACTTGATAGGATAGGGTTTGAAAAGTGGAAAAATATGTCAAAGGAGGTAAAATAACTACTTGCCTGCCCTAACTTTATTTCCATATAAATGTGATCATAAACGTAATTGGTCAATAAACACTTAATTTCTTTATCTCACAAGCACTTAGATAAGCTCAAATAAGTCAAAATTGTTGAGCATAATCTCCTTTTCTCTTCGGGAGAAGCAACCCTTTGTTTCTCATGCTAGAGAATTGGACAATAAACACCAAGAAGCTTTGAAACAGGATGCTGATGGATTCATTGAGGTAATTTCACAATGCAAATCTTGATCTTGTATATGTTGTTATTGAAAAAGAAAACCTGAGCTTCTCCTTTTTTGTTTAAAAGGAAGTCTGATATTGCTCCTATCATTGTAGCAAGTGTTACAAGCTTTATTAGATTTGTCTTGCATGTGTCACCTATGTGCTTCCCTTATGGTGGATTCTTTTGAGGATATTTAGTGGACCTTTATAGTGATTGTGGTTCAAACACAGTTTGAAAAAACTCTGTTTATGTGTCTTGCCTCGTTTATGATAGACGAAACGGAAGTGGAGTCTAGTTTGTAAACTTCAGTTTGTTTGCATTGTTGCCATATAGATTTGGATTAGATGTGGTTAAATGATCTTAAAATCATTGCAGTTAGCATATCTCGGATCTCGAGTAAAGTACTGAACGTTGAAATATGATTTGGTGAAGTTAAAAAATTAATTGTTTCATCTTTAATCCAATGGTTAAGAACATAAGATATGCCGACTGCAATGACGGCAAGGTATTTTGGTCGCAGGCAACTATATTCAATGTTATATTTGTGACCCTAACCCCCATCACTTGTTATAATGAAATGTAATTATGAGATACAAACTCATCTTTGACATGGTGATTATTTTAGATAAAGTATGGAGCAGATTCACCACTGGTTGAGATTCTTGATAAGGTTATTAAGGTTTTCCTACTAAATCTCGATGATACTATGATTCTAAGTAGTTACTTATTCATTAACATAGTATTCAATTTTGGTTTGTTTGAATGGTTTGCAGACCCAAATGATCTTTAAAGAATCTTCAGAGGATAACTCAAAAGAATAATCTTCCGTTTAAGTATGACTTGTTATTTAATGACGGTAAATATATCTTTCTAACCGTATCTTTTCATGTATTGAATGAACAATCATTTCATAGGTCTCTTCAAATTAGTAACGTTGGACTATGGATATTTGTATCATTGAATGTTGTGTTTGAATGTTGTACAGGAATCATGAAGCATGAAAAGAGTAAGGGTTTGCTTTTGCTGAGTTTTGTTTTATAATAGAGGATGTTGATTAGAATCTATGATGGGTGAAATTTGAGAATAGAAATATTTTCAGAATCTTTGAGATTGTCTTCAAAGCATTTTGAGTCGCCTTGATACATCTTAGTGGTGTAAAGTTTCTGTGTTGTTGCAGGATTATGTAGCTGCTATTAGTTATTTTGTTATTAATTCCCTCTGTATAACTTTTGAAAGTTTGTGTGCTTCATGAGTTTCACTATGTCATATACTCTCTTGAATCATGTATTAGTCCCTTTTGGACAAATCAAGATAATAAGCCTTTCACATAAGCATTTCCTTTGGAGTCTTCATTCATTTACCCAAATGGTTGCCTCTCCTGAAGAGATAAAGAAATTAAGTGCTTATAATCACATATGGAAATAAAAATACACGTATACATTAACTTGATCCATATTGAAAGGATCGGCATTTTTGCAAAAGGGTTATACATAGAGAGTCAAATGTTTTATTTAAAATTTTAGCTACTCATAAACATTCAACATCTTAGAGAAAATTTTAGCTAGCACCAAAGTTTAACGTGAGGGCGAAAATTCAAAATTTTCTATCAAATTCATCTATGTACATGTCGAAATTGGCTTGGAACTCCACGTCAATGTTTAACGTGACATGTTGGCATTGTTAACGACGAGACTTGACAGAGAGACTAAATTGATTGAACTTTGTAAAATTCAGGGACATATTGACTATTTTGATTAATATGAGGATGAAATTGATCGGTGCCTACAAGTTGAGAGACGGAAAAGCATATTCACTCTTTTATTTGTGTAAATTGGATATCTTCGCGCGCAACTTGCGGAGACTACTCCCTCAAACCTTTTGGAACCCAAATGGACGACAAACTCTTCCAAGAATTTTAACCCTATTGAATTCGAACTCAATACCTTAGTTAAATTAGAATAGACTCGTGTCATTATATGTTACTAGAATGTTACTAGCGAAAAGATGGGAACTATCGTGCCCGTCTGTCCGCTCTTTCTTATGCGCTAACGCATGTGATTATTTTATTATGTTTGTTTGTATAATTTTGATTAAAATTTAAAATATTAATGAAAATTATTGATATATTGATTTATAAACAAAATAATGTCAAGGCATATAACAAAATTATTTATGAACTCAACATATTTTAGTTTGCCTACATATAAAATAATTATAAAATAATGATGTTTTATTGTTTATTCTAATAGTAATTAGTAACATCATAACATAAATGTATAAATACCATGTTATGTAAAAAAATATTGATTTAAACAAAATAACGATTTATTTGATAATTACAAAAAAACTCACAGTTCTCTTTATACAAAAAAAAGCCACACTATCAAAGTATGTATAAGCAATTATAAACCAGCAAAGTCAAATAATTTATAAAATTAATCGACTTTGATTAATTTTAACAAAAAAAAAAAAACTTTGATTAGTTGTGAGAACCATACTTATTAATATTTAATGTTTAATATAGTGCTAGCAAATCTTTTTCTAAAATATTTTTGAGCACTAATATTTTTCTTAGAGGATTTAAAGTCCAATCTTTAACATTATGTTTTTGCTCACGTTTGTTACTAATTTTTTTTAGAGGATTTAAAGTCGAATTTTTAACATTATTTTTTGCTCACATTTGATTTAAAGTCCAATCTATACCATTATTTTTGCTCACATTTGTTACAATTGATCAAAGGCTAAAGAAGAGTAACGGAAACGATTAGAGATATGGATTAGTAATCCACGTGTTATTTTATAATTGGCTAATAGTAAGAACAATTCATAAGGAAAGAAAATTTATTGTTATATATTTGTTACATATGTTATTTGTAGTTAAAATTAAAATTTAAAATTAAGGATATTTTTGGAAAATCGGAAAATCTAAATTCAAATAGGAAAGAACAATATTTGTTACATGTGTCATAAGGAAAGAACAATTTTTTTTTCAAATATTAAAAAAATCGGAAAATCGAATTCAAATAGGAAAAAAATCATAAAAAATCTTCGGTTTTTTTTTTCAATTTTATTTTTTATAGATTCTTGAGTTTAATATTCAAAACAAAAAAACAAATTCTAATTTTTTTTTTAAAAATTCATATTTTTTTCCGATTTTTTTATAAATATTTTTAATAAATTTAGAAAAAAATTCTGGAAATTATTTTATATTTAAGAATCTGGATACAAATTTTTTAAACAATTCAGATTTATTTTTCGAAAATTTTATAATTTAGAAAATATAATTAGATTTTAAAAAATTCTGGAATTTATTTTTGATTTTCAAAATTAAATATTTGTTACATGTGTTATTTGTAACACCCCGTTTTCCCAAAGTCAAAATTTCATAATTTAAATCAGAGTATCACATAAACGGAATGCTACATTTCTTAAAATCTCAAAAAAAACGGAATAAATAATAATTTATTCTAGTCAAAATTATCTAAACTTCGCAGCGGATAAAATTCAAGTTAACATAATAATTCTGGCTCGCAGGCCTAATCAAAAGTCTAAACATAATTCAAAACTACCACCTATTCATGTCAGTTCAAGTAATACGTAAGGAATAGAAAATAATCATAAAAGTTCCCATCCCGTTACATATCAGAGCACCTAAGGACACAGTGAGGGTAATCACTCACAACAACAACAGCAGCTAAAGCCTAAATCACCTGCAAGTTACCCATAGGGAAGACAACATTTCCAAGCAGAAGGGGTGAGATTCACAAAACAAAGACATTAAACATATAATTCAACAATTATATTTAACAGCATAACTTCATCGTCATGATATCACAACAACAGTTAAGTAATATCTTAATCAACATCATAATTTCAACTTAATAGTTTGACTCGACAATGCAACCTCGACTCGACTTATGCAACTTAGACATCTTAATCATGCATGTGGTACCATAGAATGATAACTGTTATTGTACATGAACTCTATCAACGGAAGATGACTATCCCAATTTCCTCCTTGCTCGAGTACACAAACTCTCAGCAGATCTTCTAATGACTGAATCGTTCTTTCCGACTGACCATCTGTCTGCGGATGATACGCCGAACTCAACTTCAACTTAGAACCTAAAGCCTCTTGCAAACTCTTCCAAAATCTAAAAGTAAACATCAGGTCTCTATCGGATACGATGCTCGAAGGAATACCATGCAGCTTCACTATTTCTCTAATATAAATCTCTGCCAACTGAGCTATAGGAAAACTGATGTTAATCGGAATAAAATGAGCCGACTTCGTCAATCTATCAACAATCACCCAAATAACGTCATTCACTTTAGGCGTTTTCGGCAAACTCGTCACAAAATCCATGGATATACTATCCAATTTCCACTCTGGCACATCAAAAGGTGTCATCAATCCAGCAGGTTTCTGATGTTCCACTTTCGACTTCTGACAAATCAAACAAGAGTACACAACTGTGCCACATCACGTTTCAATCCAGACCACCAAAACAACTTCTTCAAATCATGATACATTTTCGTAGCTCCCGGGTGAATACTCAAACTACTCCTATGACTCTCTTCAAGAATCATCTTCTTCATCTCGCCGTCGTCTGGAATACATATTCTACCTCGAAATCTCAACACACCTTGATCATCGACCTTTAAGTCACCGTCTTCGGTCTGATTGCTAGCAACCAACAAGTCCACAAACTTAACATCCAATTTCTGCGCTTCTTTAATACTTTTCAAGAATTCATTATCAATCTTCAACATTCCCAACTTTACACTTTGAGGTGATCATTCACATACTAAACTCAAATCTCTAAACTGTTCCAGCAACTCAAACTCTTTAGCCATCATAACGGACATATGCAAAGTCTTCCTACTTAAGGCATCTGCAACAACGTTAGCTTTACCCGGATGATAATTCAAACCAAAGTCATAATCTTTCAACAACTCAAGCCACCTTCGCTGTCTCATATTCAATTCCTTCTGATCAAACAAATACTTCAAGCTCTTGTGATCACTGAACACTTCAAATCTCGAACCATACAAGTAATGTCTCCAAATCTTAAGCACAAATACCACTGTAGATAATTCAAGATCGTGAGTAGGGTAATTTCGTTCATGGATTCTCAACTGTCTTGATGCATAAGCAACCACTTTACCATCTTGCATAAGCACACCACCTAAACCCAACTTGGACGCATCACAATACACCACGAAAGGTTCATCGGACTTAGACAAAATCAAAACTGGAGCCGTCGTCAGACGCTTCTTCAATTCATTAAAACTATTCTCACAATGAACATCCCACACAAATGCTTTACCTTTGCAGGTCTACTGCGTTAACGAAAGTGCCGACTTCGAAAATCCTTCTATAAATCTTCTGTAGTACCCAGCTAATCCCAAAAAGCTTCTAATCTCTGTAACTGACTTAGGAGTCTCCCATTGCGATACTGCTTCAACTTTAGACGGATCAACTGCAATACCATTACCAGAAATAACATGTCTAAGAAAACTTACCTCATCCAACAAGAATTCACACTTCAACAATTTAGCATAAAGCTTCTTCTCCTTGAACACTTGCAAGACTATCTTCAAATTTTCAGCATGCTCTTCTTCAGACTTGGAGTAAATCAAAATATCATCGATGAATACTACCACGAAACGATCCAAAAATGCATGGAAGATGCGATTCATATATTCCATAAACACACCAGGTGCGTTCGTAACACCGAAGGGCATCACTTTATACTCATAATGTCTATAACGTGTCCTAAAAGCCGTCTTCTGCATATCTTCGTCCTTCACTTTAATCTGGTGATAACCCGACCTCAAATCAATCTTGCTAAACACTCGTGCACCCACTAACTGGTCCATCAAATCGTCAATTCTTGGAAGTGGATACCTATTCTTTATAGTTACTTTATTCAGCTGTCGGTAATCAATACACAACCTCATACTACCGTCTTTCTTCTTTACTAGTAGTACTCGCGCTCCCCAAGGAGAAACATTTGGTCTAACAAACTTCTTGTCAAGTAAATCTTCTAACTGTTTCTTCAACTCAGCCAACTCGGAAGCTGACATGCGATAAGGTGTTATAGACACAGACTTCGTTCCCGGAATAAGATCAATTGAAAATTCAACTTCTCTTTCTGGAGGCACATCCGGAATTTCATCGGGAAAGACTTCTGAAAAATCGCATACCACTTTCTGCTTATCAATCAACGTTTGGTTCTCGATAGATAAAGATGACATCAAAGAAAACATCAACATTCCTTCACGTTCTAACTGCTTCAGCTGTTTAGTTGATAAAAACTCTGCTCCACTTTCTTCCTCGTCAGAAGAGAAATACACCGACTTGCGAAAACAATTAATATATACATGATTGTACTCTAACCAATTCATACCCATAATCACATCCATACCACTCAAGGGTAGACAAACCAAATCAATTTCAAAATCACGATTATACATCGACAAAGGACATCTTAAACACACAAGAGAAGTGGTCACCGAACCCTTAGCTGGAGTTTCGACAACCATTTCCCCATTCATATTAGACATGGTAAGACCCAACTTAGCAGCACAATCAATGGCAATAAAACAATGTGTAGCACCAGTGTCAATAATAGCAATTAAAGGAGTACTATCACAATAACAAGTACCTCTGATCAAACGATCCTCATTCTCTATCTGTGTGCCAGTCAAAGCGAAAACTCTTCCCGTAGTCTGAGCCTTCTTAGGCTTCTTGCATTGCGAACCAATATGACCTTCTTCATTACAGTTAAAGCACACAACATCATCATATTTGCATGTCGAAGTAGCATGTCCTTTCTTACCACAACGGTAGCACCGTTTCACATCTCAAGTACAAGCATTACTCTTGTGGCCTTTTTCACCACAGTTATAGCAGACAATCTCAGTAGGTGCATCTTTCTTCTGGGGTCTCCTCTCATCATTAACTCTTTGCTTGCCCTTATCAGCCGGGGCACTATAGGGCTTAGGACGACTCTGCTGTCCTTTACTCTTTCTCTCATTCACTACCTTGTAGTGAGCTTTAGTGTCCTCCTCATAAATCCTGCAGCTGCTCACCAGCTCGGAAAAATTACGGATCTTCTGGTAACCAATTGCCCTCTTGATATCGGGACGCAAGCCATTATCGAACTTGATGCACTTAGAAAACTCAGCCGTCTCAGTAGTATGGTGTGGATAGAACTTAGCCAACTCCACAAACTTGGCAGCATACTCAGTCACCGACATGTTCCCTTGTTTAAGCTCAAGGAACTCAATCTCCTTCTTCCCGCGAACATCTTCCGGAAAGTAACGGTTCAGGAACTCCCTCCTAAACACAGCCCAAGTAACAGCAGCACCTCCATTCTCTAAGACGGGTTGGACACTCACCCACCAGTCGTCAGCTTCTTCTGCCAGCATGTGCGTGCCAAAACGCACCATCTGAACGTCCGTACACTGCATGACCCGGAAAATCCTTTCGACCTCCTTAAGCCACGTCTGAGCTCCGTCGGGGTCATATATCCCTTTGAAAGTAGGTGGATGGTTCCTCAGAAAGGTCTCCAACATCCTCACTCCATCGTTTCCACCAGCATTCTGTTGTTGGCCCACAGCTTGAGCCATCGCTTGTAATGCAGCAGCAAAAGCAGCATCATTTCTCCCAGCCATCTTAGTTCACTACGTAACGAGAACGGGTTAGAGAAATTCAAACAGAATTAAACTAACACTCGACACGGACGACTCGATCTACTTGGCCGGACGGACCGACCTGCTCTGATACCAATTGTAACACCCCGTTTTCCCAAAGTCAAAATTTCATAATTTAAATCAGAGTATCACATAGACGGAATGCTACATTTCTTAAAATCTCAAAAAAAATGAAATAAATAATAATTTATTCTAGTCAAAATTATCTAAACTTCGCAGCAGATAAAATTCAAGTTAACATAATAATTCTGGCTCGCAGGCCTAATCAAAAGTCTAAACATAATTCAAAACTACCACTTATTCATGTTAGTTCAAGTAATACGTAAGGAATAGAAAATAATCATAAAAGTTCCCATCCCGTTACATATCAGAGCACCTAAGGACACAGTGAGGGTAATCACTCACAACAGCAACAGCAGCTAAAGCCTAATCACCTGCAAGTTACCCATAGAGAAGGCAACATTTCCAAGCAGAAGGGGTGAGATTCACAAAACAAAGACATTAAACATATAATTCAACAATTATATTTAACAGCATAACTTCATCGTCATGATATCTGTCGCGTCATTTTTCGGAGATCAAGACTATTTGATTAGCGTTTGACTCACTATTTTACGTCACGACTGAACATTTAATTTTTTTCAAAAGAAGTGGAAAAAAAGTTCAAATACCACTTTAAAAGATTTAGGGTTCGGGGGTTGGTTACATAAAGGGAAGGTATTAGCACCCTTTATGTTCGTAGTACTCTACGAGAACCTCTTGATTTTATTTAATTTTTGTGCTATAAACTTGCTTGCTTTTTTTTTGAAAATAGATTTAAAGTGATAAAAGGAAAAGAAAAAGAGAAACCTAATATCTACATTTTTTATTGATTTGGAAGGACAAGTGTCCTTTGCCTACGTACCCGTGAGGGATCAAAACCTCGTAGTTTGGGGTAAAAATTGACGTTTGATTGGTTGTGTGTTTTTTTAATTTTTGAAAATGTTTTGAAACAAAAAGCCAAGTGGCAAAATAAATTTGTTTGTGTTTTTTATATTAAAGAAAATGACTGAAAATAGAATTTAAATTGATTGCAATTTTTATTTATGAAATGACAAAATAAAGGATCACTTGATTTAAACAATCAAGGTTTATTATGAAAATGTTTTGTGTTTGGTTATTTTGAATGTTTTTGTTGTTTTAAATTTTGAACTAGAATAAAAATAAACTAACGGAGCGGAAAAGAATAAAAGCGCGGGGAACTCACAGTGGCGTTGGACCACATGAGGACCCTTAACCTAAGCTACGAAACATAAAAGACAACGCATAACCCACACACGCACACATGCACCTAAGCTATTACAAAAAACCTAATAATACATTCTACGGTCTGCGATATAATAAATAAAATACATCCAAGCCTAAATGTACATTCTAAATTCATGCAATAAATAAACCTAAACTAAGATGGATGGATAAATTACATTATGCCTAAATATACATTCTAAATTCATGCAATAAATTAAATAAAATTAAATGACATGATTAAAATATGATATGCATGAGTGCGGAATGTGAACGAGAACATAAAAACATGCAAGAGTTAAAAATTACGGGCGGGGGGGTGTTAACAGTATTCAGGAGGGTGTAGGAATTAAAAAAAAAGTGGAATTGGGCTTGGATGAGCCCAGACTCGTGTGGGTCTGGATTGTTGGCTGCTGGTTCGGTTTTGAAGGACCGGTTCGGCTCAAAAGGACCAGTTCGGTTCAGGTCATGTATAAATAGGGGTTTTCAGCATTTTTCATTCATTTCCCTTTCTTGTTTCTCTCTCTTCCTTCTCTCTCTAAACTCTTCATCTTCTCCGACGGAGAAAGGGGTGGCCGGAGTGAACTCCAGTGCGGTGGCCGGCAAGCCATCACGGCGCCGCTGCCGCACCGGAGTTGAAAATCACTCCTTTTCTTTACTTTTTTTTGCTCTTTCTCTTTCTTTCCTCCTCCTCTATTCTATTTTCTACTCACAATTCCCAAAACAGATTCAACAAACCCTAGATCTACAAAAAGGAAAAAAAAACAACAAACTATCTTTTCTCTTTCTTTTCTCTAACGGCTTACTCTCTCTTTTCTTCTCTGTTTTCAGTTTTAATGATACAAAAGTCTGAGCGAACTAGATTTAAAGAAAAAGGGACATATACCTCTAGATCCTTGGCTGTACGGATCTTTCAAAGTGGTGGTGTTGAAGCAGATTCGATTTTGAGTCAGTTTTGTTGTTTGTTGATGGTTCTGGTGTCTGGTTCGTCCTTCTTGCGTTGCGGATTGTTGTTATGAAAAGAGTGCGAAATTTCGTCCTCTGTTTTGCCTCTGGTGTATCGATTTTTGATTGCAGGTTTCTATATTGGAAATTGGCTGTGTTGAATTTTTTTTCCGTCCTCATGCGCGTGTGTACTGGGTGTTATTTATAGTCAAGGGATTCTGGGTTAGGGTTTGTTAAAAAGGCAGAAAAACCTGTGCTTTTTGGATTGGAATGGACTGGATTTGGGAGCAAAACGTGTTTCTGTTTGGATTCACAGGACAGGCTGTTTTGGATCAGGACCACTTCTCTGGACATTATCATCAGACTATTTGGATTTTTTTTGGATTTTAACAAGTAATAATAAAAATGAATAACATTAAATGAATAAATAAATAATAATAATAACAATAAAAAGAATTATGCAGACCTGGACTGATTAATAAAATTAAAATTAATAAATAAAAATTAAAATGAAAATAAAGAGAGATGACGGCCCGATTCAGAATTAAAAAAAAATGAGGTATTTTAAAATACCTCTCTGCCGAATTTTTTACTGAAAAGTCGAAGACTGATCAGCGTTAAACGACGCGTGTCCGTGGGATCTTGGGTCAAAAATCGGGGTATGACAGATGCCCCTATTTAAGTTTCTTTGTTCGGAAATTTGAAGATGGAATCTTTGACTTTGACGGGCCGAAGAGACTTAAATACAAAGGAAACCTATTTTTGACCCTAAGATACCGTGTGAATGCGTGTGATGCAATTATAAATGCAAGACGGTATGGATGACTCGACTGGGACGAGTAATGAATGCATGTGATACTGTTATGAATGCAAGATGGCATGGATGACTCGACTGGGTTGAACGATGACGACGGAATGCCCGAATTCGTTGAAGAGAGGGATCCGACTCCTTTGAGAGGAATGTAGTTTTACTGGGGAGAATGATTGTCCATTATCGTATTGGTTTGGGAACGATAGTTTAAACGAAGACAAAGCCTTTTTAGTGACACCTCTTGAACAGCTATGCTGGGGATGGCACCATTGATATTGAAATTGACTAGTGGCATCGCTGGAACAGCTACGCTGGGGATGACACTATTGGAAATTGAAATTGATTAGTGACATCGCTGGAACAGCTACGCTGGGGATGACACTATTGAAATTGAAATTGATTAGTGGCATCGCTGGAACAGCTACGCTGGGGATGACACTATTGAAATTGAAATTGATTAGTGACATCGCTGGAACAGCTACGCTGGGGATGACACTATTGGAAATTGAAATTGATTAGTGACATCGCTGGAACAGCTACGCTGGGGGTGACACTATTGAAATTGAAATTGATTAGTGACATCGCTCGAACAGCTACGCTAGGGATAACACTATTGAAAATTGAAATTGATTAGTGACATTGCTGGAACAGCTACGCTGTGGATGACACTATTGGAAATTGAAATTGATTAGTGACATCGCTGGAACAGCTACGCTGGGGGTAAAACTATTGAAATTGAAATTGATTAGTGACATTGCTGGAACAGCTACGCTGGGGACGACACTATTGGAATTAGTGACATCACTGGAACAGCTACGCTGTGGATGACATTATTGGAATTAGTGACATCACTTGAACAGCTACGCTGGGGATGACACTATTGGAATTGAAATTGATTAGTGGCATCGCTGGAACAGCTACGCTGGGGATGACACTATTGGAGTTAGTGACATCACTGGAACAGCTACGCTGGGGATGACACTATTGGAATTGAGATTGATTAGTGGCATCGCTGGAACAGCTACGCTGAGGATGACACTATTGGAATTAGTGACATCACTTGAACAGCTACGCTGGGGACGACACTATTGGAATTCAAATTGATTAGTGGCATCGCTGGAACAGCTACGCTAGGGATGACACTATTGAAATAAAAGACAATTGTTAACTATTATAGAAATTATCGTTTGAAATTACGATAAATGAAGGCCTGACCGAAAGGATACGACAAAGTTCCGGATGACAAACGTCGCCATGCATGAATAATGTTGTGTATATGTTGTGTATGAGTGAAAGTAATAATGCATGAATGTGTGAATGAATGAATGAGTGTATAGACTGGATTGTGATAGGTGAACTCGACGAAACGAGACAAGACAGGTAAGATGGGAGGCAGACTGACATCACAGTACAAACACTCGGCAAACTTCCTTGAAGATATATCATCACGAACAGATCGAGCCACTTGCAGGGTGAAACTCGTCACGAGGTAGCAACTGATGCTTCCTGGGGAGAGAGCCCATTGTTGACGAGACGTCTGGAAGAAGTCGCCATTTGTGAACCGGCGTAGAGTGTTATGATAAAAGCCATTGTTGACCAAAAGTCTGGAAGTCGCCATTTGCATAGAGTGCCAATCCATTGGTATGCCCCAGCAGTCACGCTCCTTTTTGTTTTTTTTTGTTGAAATCCCTAACTTTTGCCTGGACCGCCCTTTCAGGTTTTCAGTCCACCGGGAGTATATTCCTTTTTTGTGCCCCTAATTTTTGCCTGGACCGCCCTTTCGGGTTTTCAGTCCACCGGGACGCTCTCTATTGCCTAAGTCGCCTTTTCAGGTTTTCAACTTAGCGAGCTTTTATTTTTTGTTCTTGTTTTTGGATTGTGACTGCATCTTGCTCAAAGCAGAGGTCCTTCCATAATGCTTAGACATATTTCCCTTTCGGAGTGTAGCCGTTCTCGAGGCGGATGCTGATGTGCGCTTCTCCTACTCACGAGTTCAAAGAGAGTGTGTTTGTTGTTCGTACTTTTCAAAAGATGTAAAAAAGAGTTTTGTATTTTGAAATTTTTGCTTCAAGTATTGTCATCAAAAATAGGAGAAATTTTGTAAATTGAATAAATGAGAGATCCAAATAAATGGGTACAGGCTCAAACTTGATTAATTGAGTGGTGGCTTGCCAATGGCATGGCTCCACGGATTTTTGAAATATTTTGGAAAATGGTAAATGTAATGGGAATGGTACATTGAACACGATAACCGCTATTCTCCCTAACAACTTTGAATGCCCCTGTTCTGAGTCTTTGATTTGCAGATGCTTCGAATCGGAGGTCCTTTGATAGCTGGTTGCCCCAAGTGGACTGTGCTTGATTTGATGCAGTTATTTTGTCATGATCCTTAACTTTTGCATAGATCGCCCTTTCGGGTTTTCAGTCCACCGAGACGCTCATTTTTGCCTAAGTCCCTTTTCAGGTTTGCGACTTATCGAGCTTTTTTTTGATAGAGTATTTCTTGACTGCACCGGCATTCATAGGACGTGTGAGTTTGTCACTGTTCGTAGTTGTGGGAAGTCATTGCACACGAGCCTTCACAGTTAGGCGTCCACTTGCCCCTGGAGTAAGGTTGGAAAGAGTGCCCTTTTGAGCACAAAGTCTGACGAACCTTCTTGTTGGAAGTTTGCTTCAACTTCTTTTGATATAGTTGTACCAGGTCGTCATGCATTGTAAGTTCAATCAATCTTGAGATTTCAGCTGAAACCCTGTTGACGGGATTTTGATCTCCATGAGAAGTACGACCTTTATGTCGTATACTGAGGGAAGGAGGGGGTTGCCCCTGTTGAAACGTTTATTGAAACATGATGCCCATGTGAGGCAACGGTGCCATCTCATGCTGGTCTTTGTAAGTGACTGCCATCCTCTTGGTGATCTTCTTGATTTTTGTTAGCAGCTTTGACGGCTATGATGCCCCAGTATGTGAGAGGTCTCATCGGAAATCACTTCATTCTTCTTTTCTTCATCTTTGGATACATGGAATTCAAAGTCGAGAGAGAGTATATGGTTAATGTGTTCAACGGGCTTATTTATGTTTAATCTGCATTCATGTTTGATTTTTGAAAAGTGAATGATTGTATGCAGACATTTGGAAATGATTAAAGGAAAAGAATTTTTGGTTTTTTGTGTTACCATTTTTTCCAAAAAAAAGCACAAAATAAAAACAAAGTCGAGATCAAAACGACCTTTTTTATTAATGATGGAAAATACATGAAGCAAAAAGCCCTACACAAGTTCACTTTTGTCTCGGACGGGACGAAAGGATTTTTTGAAAGAAGTAAACAACAAACAAACGCATTATTTGAACAGATAAGAGTAGTAGAAAGAACATCAACAACAACCAAATTGCAGTCAAACCATCCATGTGTCGATATTAGGCACGATGATCCGGTAGTAGGTTAATTTGTATGTCTGGGATTAGTCTGGGAAGGGTAAGATATTGTTTCAGATCAACTTCTGAACTATTTTCTTCAAAGCAAAGCAGTGCTCAATATCGTGACCCGGTGCCCCTTGATGGAAAACACAAGAAAGGTCGGCTCTATACCCCGCTGGCAATCTTTCCGGAACCGGGAAGGGTGCCTTGGTGTGGACCAAATTCCTTTCAAGCAACATTGGAAGCAATTTTGCGTACTTCATAGGAATCAGATCAATTTGTGTTCTTGGAGCATGTTGTCGAGGTTGTTGTTGGTGCGGTTGCTGTTGATATTGTTGATGGGGCCTTCGCTGGGTAAGTAGCTAACCCTCGGGGGATAGGACATTGGTTCGGATCAAGTCTCGGACTGCATTCTTCAAGGCATAACAGTGCTCGATGTCGTGACCTGGTGCCCCTTGATGGAAGGCACACGAAAGATCCGCTTTAAACCATGCTGACGATTTTTCCGACACCAGAGGAGGTGCCTTGGTCTGGACCAAATTCTCTTCAAGTAACATTGGGAGTAACTCTGCATATTTCATGGGAATTGAATCATAATGTGTTCTCCGAGCCTGATTCTGAGGATTGGATTATTGAGGAGCCTGTTGTTGAGGCTGTTGTATGCACAGTGGCTGACATGGTGGTTGGGGCCCTCGCTGGAATTGTGGTGGATTCTTTGTAACCATCAGCAAAGATACCAGGTTAGTTAACTTCTCTACTTCAGCCCGAAGCGTTGTCACCTCTTCACGAAGCTCGTGGACCTCTTGTTCAAGCTGATCCGTCTTTTGTGTTTGCACGAGTGTTTGCATGTGCGAGTTGAAGTTGAACGAAGACATCGGACCACTTACTGATGGATCGACCTTCTATTGAAAAGACATAGTGTGAGACTCGAATTTGAAACTATGAATGCAGAATGATGCATGGTATGTTTATGCAAAAATAGACATTTTTATTGAAGGACTTATAAAAGCATTTACGTGAACATCGGAGTTGAAAATTTCATTGAATAATAATGTAAAGCAACACAAGATAATTCCCCCTTTTTAACCAACTGAGCCAACAGATAGACTCCAAAATACATCACAGAGAGCTAGAAAATGACATAAACGATAAAAACACCTGCGAAGTTCCCCAACTCCTGAGGTGGACTACTCCTCGAAATCTGGATGAGTGCCAGCAAAGAAATCCATATGCTCTTTCTTGTTAATATGTCGTTTGAGAAGCTTGTTCTTCACTTGGATGTCAATATTCTGTGCGACAATTGTTCGACTTTGTTTGAGGAGTTTATGCTTGTGCTGTTCTATTTCTCCACTCATTGTTTCCATCTCGCGCATAGCTTCATCGTATCTTCTTTTCCAAGGGACACTTTCAAGGGTTGACTCAGTCAATCGCTCCTGATACTCCTCCTTATTCTTGATGGGTATGGGTAGAGATGATGATGGGGTAGTCGAGGATAAGTACCTCGGTAGGGTGTAAGGTATCCCAAAGCATGTAGCTCTGTCAATAACCCATTGAGTATAAGATCCATGCACAAAGTCTCCATTCTTTCCCAACTGGCTTCTATTAAGTTTACGGATGCCACTCCAAGCTTGCACAAACTTATCTCTCTTGTTCGAGTAATCTTTGTCATTGTAGTAGAATTCTCCGGTTAAAGGGAGGTTATCCGGTTGGGTTCTCATCGGGTATTCGAATTGCCGTCGGGCAAGGATAGGGTTGTAACTAATTCCTCCATACATACCGAGAAGAGGCACGTTGGGGTATTCACCGCAACTGGCAATGATGGTTCCGTTGTCACAAGCTGCATGGTACCAAACTATATCAGATGGGGTCAGAGACATGATTTTTCGGGACCATGAATGACCTTCGAGATTGGCTTGAAAGGAATGGGTTTGAGGTAGATGAGAGGTAAACCCTTTGTAGAGTAAAGGTGCACATCAAAGAATAGCTCCACGACCTGCTAAGGTCCGATCATGGATGGAATGGTATGTGTTGACTAACAAAGTAGGGACGAGATTTTTCGTGAGAAAGATTTGATGACACGAATCTCCACGAAGTTATCAATATTTGGGAAAAGTACGAGGCCATATATGAGTAGGGCTAGAATGGAGTAAAAGGCCTCGTTACTGGCTACATCAGCGAGAAAGGAGGCTTGCTGGTAGAGGAACTTTGCTGTAAGGTCTTGGAGACCTCCTTTAACAATGAGGTTTGATTTTATGTCGGAGGCTCCCAGATGGAAGGCGTTTGCAATGGTTGAGAGTTTAGGGACGGGTTCAAGGCCGTTGAATGGTATTTTGTCAAGCACTGGTAAATTTATCCAATGAGAATATTCCTCAAGGGTGAGAACAAGCTGGTAATCTGGGAAGGTGAAGCAATGATTGAGAGGATCGTAGAACTGGACCCAAGTATTGAGAAGTCCCTCATCAACATCTGTTTTGACAATACCGAGAAAACTTCCATGTCGTTCCCGAAAGTAATCCCGGTCAGTCACCTCTTTTGCTAGCTTCCTTAAACTCGAAAGGTCCGGTCTCCTGAAACTATACTGCTTAAGGTTCTTTCTTGGGAAATTCATCTACGATGTTTGTAAAAAAGTTTAGATAAGTCATTCGATTGATGAAAAAAAAATGTTTATGAATAAATGCATGTATGCATGAATATGCTAATGAACATTGAAAACATGGTGAGGTTTTAGGTCCATGGAGTCAAAGGTAAGTACACCATTTTGGTAGGGACTATGGTTTTATTTGTACCTGTATCACGGGTTCTATTGGATCCCCAAAATCACTGACTACTTCCGAACATTGTCGATCAACGGGAGTACTCCCGGTCCAATAACATTCGTAGTAATGTCTCATTTGAGTGTAGTATCGCGTATCAACCAATTCAAGAGTACTCCTGATTAGCCACCGCACTACGTCCTAAAAGGCCAAGATGAGTTAAAGGTAACTAAAGGTTCTCAACTTCGACGGTCACTCGAAAGCAACATGTCAAACATGAGTGCTCACGTTGACAACGTATGCATCCAAGATCCCTCCGTTGAGTGGAGTTGTATCACATGTGCCAAAACCGAAGAGTACTCTTGGCCTGAGACTATGATTATACCACCGTCCTATCTTATATTTCCCTCAAGTCCGGGTTAGGACTTATCTCACCACACACGTTAAGAAAGGAGAAAGAAGAAGGAAGAACATATATACACGCATTTCCATCTTTTATTTTTGTTTTTGTTTTAAGCAAGTTATAGCATAAAGAATTAAATAAAGCCAAGTTAGGCTCAACCCTCTTAGAGGTATCCCCAGTGAAGTCGTCATTTCTGTCGCGTCATTTTTCGGAGATCAAGGCTATTTGATTAGCGTTTGACTCACTATTTTACGTCACGACTGAACATTTAGTTTTTTTCAAAAGAAGTGGAAAAAAAGTTCAAATACCACTTTAAAAGATTTAGGGTTCGGGGGTTGGTTACATAAAGGGAAGATATTAGCACCCTTTATGTTCGTAGTACTCTACGAGAACCTCTTGATTTTATTTAATTTTTGTGCTATAAACTTGCTTGCTTTTTTTTTGAAAATAGATTTAAAGTGATAAAAGAAAAAGAAAAAGAGAAACCTAATATCTACATTTTTTATTGATTTGGAAGGACAAGTGTCCTTTGCCTACGTACCCGTGAGGGATCAAAACCTCGTAGTTCGGGGTAAAAATTGACGTTTGATTGGTTGTGTGTTGTTTTAATTTTTGAAAATGTTTTGAAACAAAAAGCCAAGTGGCAAAATAAATTTGTTTGTGTTTTTTATATTAAAGAAAATGACTGAAAATAGAATTTAAATTGATTGCAATTTTTATTTATGAAATGACAAAATAAAGGATCACTTGATTTAAACAATCAAGGTTTATTATGAAAATGTTTTGTGTTTGGTTATTTTGAATGTTTTTGTTGTTTTAAATTTTGAACTAGAATAAAAATAAACTAACGGAGCGGAAAAGAATAAAAGAACGGGGAACTCACAGTGGCGTTGGACCACATGAGGACCCTTAACCTAAGCTACGAAACATAAAAGACAACGCATAACCCACACACGCACACATGCACCTAAGCTATTACAAAAAACCTAATAATACATTCTACGGTCTGCGATATAATAAATAAAATACATCCAAGCCTAAATGTACATTCTAAATTCATGCAATAAATAAACCTAAACTAAGATGGATGGATAAATTACATTATGCCTAAATATACATTCTAAATTCATGCAATAAAATTAAATAAAATTAAATGACATGATTAAAATATGATATGCATGAGTACGGAATGTGAACGAGAACATAAAAACATGCAAGAGTTAAAAATTACGGGCGGGGGGGTGTTAACAGTATTCAGGAGGGTGTAGGAATTAAAAAAAAAGTGGAATTGGGCTTGGAAGAGCCCAGACGCGTGTGGGCCTGGATTGTTGGCTGCTGGTTCGGTTTTGAGGGACCGGTTCGGCTCAAAAGGACCGGTTCGGTTCAGGTCATGTATAAATAGGGGTTTTCAGCATTTTTCATTCATTTCCCTTTCTTGTTTCTCTCTAGTGAGAGAAGCTCTCTTCTCTCTCTAAACTCTTCATCTTCTCCGACGGAGAAAGGGGTGGCCGGAGAGCCATCGCGGCAGCGCCGCCGCACCGGAGTTGAAAATCACTCATTTTCTTTATTTTTTTTTGCTTTTTCTCTTTCTTTCCTCCTCCTCTGTTCTATTTTCTACTCACAGTTCCCAAAACAGATTCAACAAACCCTAGATCTACAAAAAGGAAGAAAAAAAACAACAAACTATCTTTTCTCTTTCTTTTCTCTAACGGCTTACTCTCTCTTTTCTTCTCTGTTTTCAGTTTTAATGATACAAAAGTCTGAGCGAACTAGATTTAAAGAAAAAGGGACATATACCTCTAGATCCTTGGTTGTACGGATCTTTCAAAGTGGTGGTGTTGAAGCTGATTCGATTTTGAGTCAGTTTTGTTGTTTGTTGATAGTTCTGGTGTCTGGTTCGTCCTTCTTGCGTTGCGGGTTGTTGTTATGAAAAGAGTGCGAAATTTCGTCCTCTGTTTTGCCTCTGGTGTATCGATTTTTTATTGCAGGTTTCTATATTGGAAATTGGCCGTGTTGAATTTTTTTTTCCGTCCTCATGCGCGTGTGTACTGGGTGTTATTTATAGTCAAGGGATTATGGGTTAGGGTTTGTTAAAAAGGCAGAAAAATCTGTGCTTTTTGGATTGGAATGGAAAAGGATTGGAATGAAAAAGATTGGAATGGACTGGATTTGGGAGCAAAACGTGTTTCTGTTTGGATTCGCATGACAGGATGATTTGGATCAGGACCACTACTCTGGACATTATCATCAGACTATTTGGATTTTTTTTGGATTTTAACAAGTAATAATAAAAATGAATAACATTAAATGAATAAATAAATAATAATAATAACAATAAAAAGAATTATGCAGACCTGGACTGATTAATAAAATTAAAATTAATAAATAAAAATTAAAATGAAAATAAAGAGAGATGACGGCCCGATTCGGAATTAAAAAAAAATGAGGTATTTTAAAATACCTCTTTGCCGAATTTTTTACTGAAAAGTCGAAGACTGATCAGCGTTAAACGACGCGTGTCCGTGGGATCTTGGGTCAAAAATTGGGGTATGACAATATCACAACAACAGTTAAGTAATATCTTAATCAACATCATAATTGTAACACCCCGTTCTCCCAACAGTATATAATTAACAAATTAAATCAGAGTTTTTCACCAAAAACGGAGTGCTACATTTTCATTCGAATAAAATCTCCAAATTAATGGATGAATAAATATTCTCCAATAAAATAGTCAATAATAATTAACTTCAAAACTTCGCAGCGGAATTATTTTAAAGCAACTAAATAATCTTTGGCACGCAGGCCTCATCAAAAGTTTCATAAAATCATAATTAATACGTAAGGAAAGAGAAAACAAGCAACAAATTCCCGTCCCGTTACGTATCAGAGCCCTAAGACACTTGAGCCGACATCTTTACTAATCTTCGTTACCTGCACTTGCCCACAAGGCGGCAATTCCAGCAGAAGGGGTGAGATTCACAAACAACAATAGATAACATAATTCATCGATTAAACTCAACAGCAACAGTATAATGAATAATCAATTATCATTTATAAATTGAACAATTCAACAACATGGTCAACAACGACACCGACAACTCAACCAACAACGACAACAACTACAACGACAACAACAATGCAACTAATGCAAATGCATGTGGTACCATTTTACGCGCGTTGAATGCTAAGCATTCCGGGGCATGAGCCCCCAACGGTTGAATGAAATAACATTCCAGGGCATAAGCCCTCAACAGTTGAGTGATAAACACTCCAGGGCATAAGCCCTCAACAGTTGAGTGTAAACACTCCAGGGCATAAGCCCTCAACAGTGGTATGAGTATGCAATGGACTCAATGGTGTATATCTACATACAACCCAACGACAGCAACAACAACTACTATATGCATAATCAGCTATGGCATAAGACTCCAACTTAATTCGACAAGACACAACAAAGGTCACAGCGAAGCATCACAACAAAATTCAACAACTTAAGTAACCTACAGTATTACTCGCCGTGGCGAGTTCACAAAATTGAGCTCCTCGCCGTGGCGAGTTGGGGGCGAGCTCAAGGCGAGCAAAAGTGGTTGCTCTCGGCATTTTTGACATTTTTCACCTAAAATCTTCATTTTTAAGTTCCCAAAACCCGAATTTAATTCTGTATAAAGGTGCCATTCATCCCTAAACATATTAAGGCACTCAAATTGATATAAAAATTCACCCAAAAACCTCATTAAGACAATTAACAACTTTTTAATTAAGCAACTCGCCGTGGCGAGTGCATCTGCTCGCTGTGGCGAGCTACGGGTGTTTCATTGCTCGCCTCGCGAGTAGGATTGCTCGCTGTGGCGAGTTACACAGGCACTGCTCGCCTGGCGAGTGGGTTTACTCGCCGTTGCGAGCGGCGATTGACAGAACTACGAACTGTACGAACAGACTTCTACTTTTCAACCCTAAACCCCAAATTCAACACCCAAAGGCTCAATTTTGATGAATTTCATCATCCCTATGCATTCTAACATCAGAACAGCATAAAACAACAACAATTACATGAATTCATTAAGTTATTAGCATCAATTCATCTTAACCTAATTCAATTCATCAACCCTAACAATTCTACATTCATCAACGAATTAAGAACCTAAAGTTGAGAGTTAGTCTCACCCTTACCTTAGATTATCTTCTTGAATTAAAAAGCAGCGTTCTGCTCTCCTCTTGTTTCTTCCCTCTTCTTCTAGGTTTTCCCCCTTTTCTTGTTTTTCTCACTGTTTCTACGTAAAACTGGTTCTGACTCTTTCTTCCCTTATTAATACCTATTAACTTCTCCTTAATTCTAATTAACTCCTATTAAATTATTTAATAATTCATTTTAATCCCCAACCTTCTAATAATTATAGTTCTCACCTATTTTAATTAAATAATTCAAAACAATCATATAATAAAATATAACACACCATAAAATAAACATAAATTATTTAAAATCACATAAACTTACTAAAATCAATTGAAATAAAATAATCGACAACTAGGGCGTTACAATAATCAACATCATAATTTCAACTTAATAGTTTGACTCGACAATGCAACCTCGACTCGACTTATGCAACTTAGACATCTTAATCATGCATGTGGTACCATATTGAGTATAAATATACTCCTAGGGCATAAGCCCTCGTCGCTATTGAGCATAAAAATACTCCTAGAGCATAAGCTCTCGTCGCTATTGAACAAAAGCTCCTAGGGCATGAGCCCTCGTCTCTAGATGAATATGCATGGACTCAACTTAATACATCTTAGACATCTCAAAATAAACTCCAATAATTTGGATTACAACATCATAAATCTTATAATAACACATGCAGCTTTTAATCAATAACAAATGATAGCATGACAGAACATCAAGCATCTCAAGATATAATAATATCATAAACATTCACATAATTCATCTCTTATAGTTCAAAAGAAAGCATACACAATTGTATATGTCACTATTAACAAAATCAAACATTCATTAATCGTTTCATCAGTCATTTTTAATAATGCAGTAACGCATATCTCTAATCCAGGGGTAGTCTCATAACTAATCGTGCGACAAAAGTCGCATTATTCTAAAAGGTAGTCTGATACATAACTACTCGCTATGGCGAGTGGGATCTCTCGCCTCGCGAACCATCAGGGGTTACTCGCTACGGCGAGTGGAACTGCTCGCCTTGCGAGCCATCACAGGTAGCTCGCTATGGCGAGTTGGGCTGCTCGCTTCGCGAGCCTTCTCAAGGGTTGCTCGCTATGGCGAGTGGATTGCTCGCCTCGCGAGACTTCTAGGGTCTGCTCGCTATGGCGAGTGGGTTGCTCGCTTCGCGAGCCTTCTAGGGGTTGCTCGCTATGGCGAGCTGTGTGGCTCGCCTCGCGAGCTGATGAATACTCGTCGTGGCGAGCTGGCTGCTCGCTGTGGCGAGCGACGACAGAACTGTTACGGGTTTGCGACAATTTTCGCCAAAAACTCCAAATTTCATCATGTGAATCTCTAAATTCGCCTAAGGTGATGTATAAAGGTTACCCTATGATCTGTAAACAGTTTTCTACAACATTGGTACAATTTTTCATCATCCAAACCTCAATTCCTCACTTTTGACCTAATTCTCAAATCCCCAATTCTCATGAATTAAACCTAGAATTTGTTAACTTATAATCATGAATTACATGTTCTAATGAAATTGTAATGATAGGCTCACCCTTACCTTAAGAAAATTGAGCAGCAGCCTCTCCGGTTCTTCTTTTCTGTTTTCTCCCTTTTTCTCCCAAAACTCTGAATTGTACGTTCTGATAGTTTCTAACCTAGGTTTTCCCCTTTAAATCACTTTGTTTTATTTTATCTTATTTCCTCACAACTCTATCTAATTCTAAAAACAACCCCACAACTTATTATTTGTTTTATTTTCAAATCTTATTTTATTAAACAATAAAATAAGTCTCAACCTTCATAAAATCACATAATATCTTATATATCACTTAGTTCACACAAAATCATATAAATATTATCTATACTATATAAAATAATTTAAATAATAAAAACGGGCGTTACAACTCTCCCCAACTTATAAGATTTTCGCCCTCGAAAATTTACCTTAAGCAAACAACTCAGGATAAGACTCCAGCATCTTACTCTCTAGCTCCCATGTCAGGCTTTCACCAGTCGCTCCGTCCCAAACGACTTTCACAAGAGGTATCTCCTTGCCTCTCAACATCTTCACTTCACGACCTTCGATCCTCACTAGTAAGGTCTCAACCGTCAGGTTATCTCTAACTTGCATATCATCCCTTTGAATCACATGGGATGGATCTGGAACATACTTCCGAAGTTGCGACACGTGAAACACATCATGCAAATTCGAAAGGCGCGGCGGTAAACCTACTCGATACGCCACTGTCCCAATTCTCTCTGATATGTGATACGGACCAATAAACTTCGGGGTTAACTTCTTTGACTTCAATGCACGACCCACACCGGTCATGGGGGTAACTCTTAGGAATACGTGATCCCCCTCTTGGAACTCAAGGTCTTTCCTACGCTTATCATGATAACTCTTTTGCCGACTCTGCGACGCTTTCATCTTCTCTTGGATCATTTTTACCTTCTCTGTAGTTTAATGAACAATTTCTGGTCCTAAAACCACATTCTCACCTGACTCAAACCAACACAACAGAGTTCTACATCTCCGACCATATAAAGCCTCGAAAGGTGTCATTCTGATACTAGAATGATAACTGTTATTGTACGTGAACGCTATCAACGGAAGATGACTATCCCAATTTCCTCCTTACTCGAGTACACAAACTCTCAACAGATCTTCTAATGACTGAATCGTTCTTTCCGACTGACCATCTGTCTGCGGATGATACGCCGAACTCAACTTCAACTTAGAACCTAAAGCCTCTTGCAAACTCTTCTAAAATCTAGAAGTAAACCTCGGGTCTCTATTGGATACGATGCTCGAAGGAACACCATGCAGCTTCACTATTTCTCTAATATAAATCTTGCCAGCTGAGCTATATGAAAAAATTACATTATGGAGCAATAAAAATTCCAAAAGTTTTTTTAAGGGAAAAATAAAATAGTTAAAAAAGAAAGGGGACCGTTCGCAGCTTAAAGTTGCCTTTTCATTTCTCATTTCACAGCACGCGCTCTCTCTCTCCATTTCCGGTTCGTGAAGCATTCCGGGTCAAAATCTCCGGTGGTGGTTAGGTATTGATTTCTCTCATCTTTTCTTTCTTCTTCAGTTATTACATTCTTCTCAGGTGGTGTATAATGAATCACGGACACAGGACACGATACACGACACGCCGACACAACTAATCATTTAAAAAAATCACATAATTTACTGTAATTACAACTGCGGTGTCGTGTCGGTGTCCGTGTCCGACACTGGATACGCATAATCTGAGGAGTGTCCGTGCTTCATATAACCCTATCAAACACCGACATGAACATAGATAATAATCTGAGAAAATAACACTATTCAATCTAATTATTACGTTTGTAGCTGCACACTGACACGTCTTCGATAAGAAATATCGGTGCTACTGAACCTTACCTCTGTTTACTTGTTGGGTAATTTTTTAGTATTCTTCTTTATTTTGTAGCTTCAAATTTTCTGTTACACAAGGAAAAATGGGAAGTAAGCATTACAAGATTGTCAACAATCCATTCAATGAGTCTGCGTACGTCGACAATCCTTTCAGTAAGTATGCGTACAAGGGAAATCATCTTAGAAAAAGTGAAGTTGAGGAGGATTCTTGCCGTGCCAGGAAGGTCTCGACATATTACCAGAAAGTCGAACAAGAGTGTAAAGTTAGGGTCCTGTCTCGTTATTTTCATAAAGTTGAAGAATGTAAAGTGGAGCATCCACGTAGGGTCGTGTCTACGAAGAGCATTGAAGATTTAGATCAGTTTAGGTATCGAAGTGAAAAAGTGTCAAGTCGCAGAGAGTGTGTTAAGAAGAGTGAACTCCCTCCTAAGATTTCCAACAAAGACTCTCGAAAGAGACCGAAAGTTGAAAAGCCTAGGAAATCCAAAAGAAAAACTAAACCTTTTCTTAAGGCTGATAGATGCAGGGAGGCTTACAAAAGGAAAACACCGGATAATAATTGGGTGCCTCCACGTTCTACAAGAGCCTCTCCTTCAAGAGTTTCATTTCCACGATCCATGGAGGGTGATTGTTATATGTATGCTACTCTTCAAGAGATGTAATCCTTTCGGATCAGTTGTGGGTTTCCTTCTCTTCTAAAACCTCTTGAATTACTCACAAACCTCTTGATATACAAACATGCCGCGCAAAATAGTCTCGCCGGCTCTTACTCCCAATCTATGTGAATTAGAAATCACAAGTTAACATAAAAACCCTTTTTGAGAGTCATTTTGAATTCATCGCAAACAAGAACAGTGGCTACCTTTTTCTCTGTTTTAAAGACTTATAACTGAACGTGAATTCTGGTCTGCAATATTCTGTTTGGAGTAACCTTCCTGTAGTTCTGTAAAAAATCAATTCTAAATTAGTAATTTAGAAATAAAGAAGGGATAATGTATAAGGATTTCAGCAGACTCTTGATATGTTGTTACCAACTAGTGCATAAAATTTTAATAACTGTTCAGTTTTGGATATAGTGGCAGTGTACAATTAATGAAATTTTTAGTAAGAACTTGTATCTAATGATAGAATAATTTAGAAACTCATTGTCAATATGTAACAGTATTGGTGTCTGGTGAACATAATGTAATGCAGACAAACTCTCTGTGACTAAGTAGACTATATCGGGAATAAAAGAATATACTAAAGGGGAGGAAATAAGTTACACAATTTCTGTCGATGTATGCTTTTGCGGATATTTTTTTATCAGTTTAAACATGTTATTTCCATCTTCCTGTTGCTTCTATTATAAGCTTGTTGATGACTTTATTTCTTTTCTGATGTTATTAGAATGTACCATTTGCAATTTTTTTGGAGTGACTTTATCTATAATCTATGAATGTCTCAAAAGAGTGCTGATATTTTATTTTATTCAATCAAATGAGGTGGATGCATGGTTTGAGAATATGTTAAATTAGGCAAAACAACATCTTGTCTTTGTGTTGCTTTTGTAAATCATATTTTGAGTTAGCTTCTTATTTTGCAAAATGCAGGCAAAACAAGTTTTAGATAACTTTTTCGAGTTATGTCCAGACGCAGAAACTTGTATGCAAGTAACAAGAGAGGAAATAGAAGAGGTAATAACGACATTAGGTCTTCAAGTGAAAAGGTCAAGAAGTTTGCAACGCTTTTCTCGTGAATACTTAACTGAGACTTGGACCTATGTTACTGAACTGCACGGTGTCGGCAAGTATGTGCTCTTTTATTAACATATGTTATGTCAATTTTTCACTTTAACCAGTTACTTTTAGGCTAAATTACAATTTGATCCCTCTAGTAGTTTATGCTATGTGTAACTTTGGTCCCTTTAGTGTTTTTTTTAGTGTTTTAGTCCCTTCATCCCTTTTCATTTGTTTAAAACCCTTAAATACTTATAATCAATTGAAAAGTTTACAGTTTGAATTGTTTAAATTGCTTTAAACATTTTTTCACTTAAAATTTAACTAAAAAAATAACCTTTTTAGTGGAGAGATGCTTAAGGATTTTTGGTGGGGAGGAGGTAATTGGAGCGAAGGAATTCAGTGGTTGGCTTAGGAGAGACTATCAGGTCCTAAAGCTATGAGAGGGATAGGTTTTCGTGACTCGAATACGTTCAATTTAGTCATGTTAGCCAAGCAAGGGTGGAATATGCTATGCAAGCTGGATAGTTTGGTTGCTAGAATGTTGAAGGCGAAATGGCTGATAGGGGATGTATAAAGGTGAAGGTCATGCAAGACCCTTGGTTGAGTTTGAATCATTCTAAGTTGGCGCAATCCCCACAAAGTCACGAAGTTCATAATATGGCAGTAGGAGATTTGATGGTTCCTGGAGAGAGGAGATGGAATGTACCTAAAATTAAGGATTTTATTATTTCTATTGACATGACTGAAGGTATTACATCTATCTCTTTATTTTTGGATGATCAAGATGACATGGTGATATGGGATAAATAATTACATGGTAAATACACAGTGAGGTCGGGCTACAGAATTGCAATGCAAGAAATGTCATATGAGAAGAAACGCTCTGTGCAAGGGGAGTGACGGAGGTTGTGGAAGGCCCGTGTCCCTCAGCAAAGCTGTATTCTTATCTGGCAGATTTGGAGAAAGGTTGCGGGAACGGCATTCTCTTGTCTGAACCACTGTGAGTTGTACCAAGATTATTTAGAGAATGATTGGCATGTTTTCTTCCAATGTGCGACTAGTATTGAGTGCTGGAGTATTGCAAGTTTGCCGCAATACATTCAAAACCGTCTGCAGAATTTTGACACAGTTGGAGTTACGTCGTTATTGGACGTGTGTGTGCGAAGCAGACGCGACTGTGAGTCATGTGTTAATAATGATTTGGGTAATTTGGCAGAATCACAATGAGTGGATCTGGAATCTCAAACACATGTTTCCGTAATGAAGGGCTGATTTAGATGTTTGTTAACTTTTGAGGTTAAGTTTGTTCGGAGGCAAGTGAACATGGTTGCTCACTCACTCTATATCTACAAAAGTTTTCGAATTTCTTACTTTTAAACTTTATGTGAAATACAACTGATGGTAGGACCATATTTATTTAATTTTTAAAATATAGGGACTAAGTTACTCGGAAAAAACCCGAGGGGCCAAAATTGCATTTAACTCAAGCTACAACAACCAAAACTCTAACTAAGCCTTTTTAAAAACTCTAACTGTATTTATCTTTTCTTTACATTGATTAATATTGGTTATCTCTTTTAATTAGGTATGCGGCGGATGGATATGCTATATTTTGTACAGGCAAGTGGGATGAAGTTGTGCCAGATGATCATAAGCTGAACGAATATTGGAATTTCCTTCGCGAAAGACATCCATAAACTCAGATTGTTAATTATATATATTATTATGGTATGTATTTCTTTTAAAGGTGGACTGCTGAAAAACTATGTAGTTTTTTTTTTTTTTTTTTGGAAAAATGCTAATATCGTATTTTAATTGTTCAAGTTTTCTTGCAACAATAATATGGTTTAGTAAAACTTGTGAACTTTCTTTTAACCAATATATTTTGGTTAATTGTGTTTGAATATATATAAATTATCTTGATACAATTTTCGTTTGAACTTCCTAGCAAGTGCCTTTATATTGAAACCAAAACTAATAACATATTTTTCTCTTATTTTGCTATTTACACAAAATTTACTATATCTCTTACATTCTTCTCTTCTCTCATATTCTTTCTTCTCACTTATTTCTCCCAACCAAACGTACCGATATTGTCTTTCTGGTTATTTTATTTACTCACATAATAATTGTCACATGTATAAACAATATTGTCCAAAATGATTGTTACTAGTATTATTTTACCTTTCTATTTTAAGACTGGGAGAAGTGACTAAAAATTAAGCTTACCAGAAACACCATTCGGCGAAAAATAGGAGGATATAACTACGATACAAGCCTGTCTGTGAAAAATAGCAGCTCACCTATGAAGGCACCCCAAACATAGAGTTTTTGTGAGCCTTCCCAAATGCCACCAGTTCTGTGGTTTCTAATTGAACCGGCCGAACAGTAACTCTTCGAACCGAATAGGATTGAAAATGGCCAAATTGGGACGGATAGTTTATGATTGAACTGAATAGTTCGATTGAGTTTAGTTTGGTATTTTCAATGCTGTCCGGTTCGTAACAAATGGAACACCTTGGAATGATCTCCGTCATAGCTTGAACTACTTTATGATCTTCTATAACTTTCATAACAACTACCCTACCTTGAATTTCTACAAACCGATTCGAACACATGTTATGAATAGTCGCTATAGCGATGTAGCTTAGTATACTTTGAACAAATCGCTATTGTTCTATAGTAACTGAAAATGAGTAACATATGAATCTATAATCATATGTTATGCAGTAATCGCTATTGTTCTATAGTAACCTTCACATGTTATGCAGTAATCGCTATATTCGAACAGATTTTTTTAAGTGATTGTATACCATGTGAAACTTAGATTATCCGATGTATTGATGTTAATCATGCACACTAAAACGAGTAACATATGAATCTAAGGTAAAAAAATCATAATTGAAAAAGCAATAATTTGGTTCAATAATTACAACGTCAAGTAGTTTTAATAATTTTCTTAGGTTATGTTGTATGGGGGGTGACTAGAGTTTGCTTGAGTAGCTATATCTGAGGTTATGCTCACTCAAGAAAGACCAATTGCATGATTATGTGGGTGGGCTATGAATTAGGAATTGTTTGGGATAAATGCTTGAGATGCATCACTCGAGGACGAGCAATTTTTAAGTTTGGGCGTGTGATAATCGTCAAAATAGTTGGTTATTACGTTCCACTTATCCCCCATAATGAACAGTAAATTGAGTGAATGCATTGTGCATTGCCTAAAACATCTAATCAGTGCCTATTTAGGATTTTATAATTTTAATTAGTTTTTAGTGTTGATTAATCATTTTGAACTAGTAATGCTTGTTGTGGAAGTTTGATTGTCATACCCCATTTTTTGACCACTTTTGAAAATTTTACTCGTTTTTAAAAGCCGAGAAGTTCCGTCGTTTCAGACGAAATTTTGGCAGAGAGGTATTTTGAAATACCTCGTTTGGTTACCGAAAGGGACAATTTTACTTTTTATTAATTCATTTATTTTAGTTTTATTATTATTAATTGTCTTTGTTTAATTTTCTTTTTTTACTTGATGGTTTTTATTTTATTTATTTTGTTTCCTTTTTTATTATTTTTTCTTCTCTTTTGTCAGGTTTGTGTTTTTTTTAGTTAGTATTCTTTTTGTTTTATTTTTTTAAAAGTCTTTTAGTCCTTTTAAAGTTCTTTGGTCCTTGGTCCAAGTCAGTCCAATTCTATTCAGTCAGCTGCAAGGGTATATTGGTCCAGTGAAAGGGACACTTCATCAGGGACACCTCATCTAAACCTGCAAAAACCCTAAAACAGTACTATAAATACTGCTGCATTGATTGCAGTAAAAAAAGGTCAGAAATTCACAGTTCCCCAAAATCGGCCACAAACGCAATTCTCATTTCGCTTTCCAATTTCCAGGATCAAAACCATCAAAAATCCAAAAATGTGAAGAACACTCAAGAACATTTTTTTCAGTAATCATGTTCAAACCATAAAACCTCAACAAACCATCAAACCTAAACAAATCCAACAGTAACAACACAAATCATCTTACACTACAACAAACATCAAAGTTTCGAAATCCTCAAGAGAGACTCAAGCAACAACAAGCATTTTCCAGCAACAATAAAATGGTACAGTAACGGATTAAACAAGATCCAAGCTCATGTCAGGTTCGTGAGTACGAAAACGCGAAGAAGAAAGGAAGCAAAGCCGATCCGCAACACGTTTCTAAGCAAGAGTAACGGTGACAAACTGAAAACGAACCGGAGTAAGAAGTAAGAAGGCCAAACCGAAATCGAAGGTAAGAAGAGGTAATTTCTTTTGTTCTCATGTTGTGTTTAAACTTAGATCTAGGTTTGTTTGGTGTTTATTTTTGAAAACTGTTGATAGATCCGAGTAGAGGGGAGAAAAGGAATATCAAAACCGGTTTTATTTTCAAAAAAGGGAGGAGTTTCTAACCGGTTCCCTCTCCTTAAGCCCACCGTCTTGCTCTCTAGGCCATTTTGCTTGCTGTTTGTTTTCTTTGCATACTGTTCATACCCCCTAACTGCTTGCTGCACCCCTCCCTGTACATATCTTCTCGTACATAAACCTTTTAAAATCATGCATTTTTTTGATACCTTATTTACTCATGCTAAAATTATATCATGCATTTTTTAGTTTGTTTAGTGCCTTAAACCTTTTTTCATCTTTTAGTATGTTAATATCATGCATTTTATTTGTTAGCTTAGTTAATTATCTTTTTCTTGAGCTCTAGCATGTATTTAGGAACCATTGTAAATATTTAAATGAGAACTCGCACCGACACCATCACACTTTATTTTTTTTATCGCTTTATGATTGTCGTAATCGTGAACGAGGACCGAAAATGAATTAGTGACACTTTAGGATAATTATTGGACTTCAAAATATTTTCTTAAAATCAAACTACTAGTACTTTTAGGTTCACTTACTCGAGAGTTTATTTGGGATCCAACGTCCCTTGTAAACTTCTCCCTTTTTTTTAAGTTACGTCGTTGCATTTAATTTAGTACGCTTTCTTTAACTTAGAAAAAAAATCTCTTTTCTCCAAAAAAATCAAGTATGTCAAACTTTAAAGTATTTTTCTAATAAACCTTGGTTTGTAACCCAAATGTTTTCCTTTTATTTTCTTAATCAAATGTTTAATCAATTTAACATCCACATTAGACATGGATTTCTTGCAATTAAAATTAACCAACTTCATCATATTTTTTCTCATGCTTTGAGGCCTCTTATCTCTTCTTAAAATCTTTTTTCAAAAAATGTTAAAATCAATTCAACCCACCAAAGAAGTTCGCCGGGTGAACTACTTGATTTTGATCCCGATTTATTTGGGTAAGTAGGCAAAGGGCTTTGGCCTTTCCAAATCAAATAAAAAACCAAAAAAATGCTTCATCTTCCCCCATTCTTTCATTTAGACTCTTAGGCAATAATTTTCAAATAAGTAAAAATAAATTAACACGAGTTAAGAATAGGTAAAAGGTTCTTATGGGATACCATAGTCGATTCGGGTGCTTAACACCTTCCCCTATCGAAACCAACCCCCGGATCCAAGGTCTTATAAGGGTTTTTACTCACTTTTTCCCTTCCCACGAATAAAAGTTGAGAGTTCAAAGATTAAAGGTTCAAATCCAATCAATGGTTTGATACCTGAAAATCGAGAGCACATTGATGATACATGATGAATGGCTCTGGAGATATATGGGAAGCTGCAATGTGGATTAGGATTGCTTCACTGAAGATATGGAAAGATGCAGCACCCTGGATCGCTAGTCGGGTCGTACTATTGGTACGAACCCATGGGATCTCTTCTGGCCATTGCTTAAGGAGTAAGAATTATGAGTTGGCTCCAATGATTCGAATACGAGGAATATAAGGGAATATGTTTGGAGTAGGTAGGATAAGATAAGGACTTGTGAAACCCTGTACTTGTGAAACCCCGAGGAGTTAAAAAAAAAGGGTTTGTGACATTCCTCGTACTTCTGAGGGAAGTGCGTTTTTCACTATTTGATGAAGAACCAACCCATTTTCCCATATCCTCAATGCTTATGCTTAGTCCATATTGGTTGCAACATTGGCTAGCGCTGCTGTTTTTTCTCTGTCCTTATTGGTTGCAACATTGGCTAGCCCTTTCAAAATGTCGAACTTAAAGAACTGCGGGAGGTATTTGACCTAAATTTTATCTTTTCAAAATAACCAGACTTCTTGCTTCCTATTCAACCAGAGCAACAATCATATTTCCTTATCTTTATAACATTGTATTTTTTTAGCATAACCTAAGATAGACTCAACGCTCGATATGTTGGGTTTGATATCTTTAGATTCAATGGCTCGTCGCACATAGACTCAACGCTTCCCAAACAATGTGTAGAATTTCAGAGAATAAGTTTCTGTATTCTCATTGATTGGTTAAGAAAATATATTACAATGGTATAAATAGAGGAAGTAGCCTCTCAGCTATCCTCACCATATGAACCAGAACATGAAGCAAATCAATCCTAATGATGGCAAAAATAAAACCTAATAATGACAGGAATAAAACAGGTCAATGATGAGAGATGGTAACATAACTACCAAATCCCTCTTATTCAAACCAAATATGCCAAATAAGTATACTTTATTCTGCTAGATTTCTACACTCCCCCTCAAGCTAGGTTGTAAATGTTAAGCAATCCTAGCTTGGATGTAAGGTTCTCAAAAGTTTTTCCTGGAACTGCTTTAGTGAGAATGTCTGCCGTTTGTTGGCTTGTAGGAGTATACTGGAGGGATATAGTCCCGTTTTCAATATTTTCCTTGATGAAATGACGGTCAATTTCTACATGTTTTGTCCTGTCGTGATGAACCAGATTCTTAGCAATGCTGATGGCAGACTGGTTATCACATAACACATTTATGGGGTCCGAATTAAGCATTCCCATTTCATGAAGTACCCTTTTTAGCCATATTCCCTCACATATGCCTTGGGAAAGAGCTCTGAATTCGGATTCTGCTGAGCTACGAGACACTACTGGTTTCTTTTTACTTCTCCAAGTGACTAGATTCCCCCAAACAAAAGTAAAATAACCTGATGTTGAACGCCTATCAGTCACTGATCCTGCCCAATCAGCATCGGTGAATATTTCAATTCCCCTATTAGCTGACCTTTGAAAAAATAATCCTTGACCAGGTGTCATTTTCAAGTATCTCAGAATCTATACACCGCTTCCATATGTTCTTCTGTGGGACAATTCATGAACTGGCTCGTTGTACTCACTGCAAAACTAATGTCTGGTCTTGTGCGAGACAGATAAATGAGCTTTCCAACCAACATTTGATATCTTCCTTTATCAACTAGTGTGTCTTTATCAAGATTACCAAGCTTCGCAGTTGCATCCATCGGGGTCTCATATGGTTTACACCCAAGCATCCCTGTTTCTTTTAAGAGGTCTAGAACATATTTCCGTTGGGAAACTGAAATTCCTTTCTTAGACCGAGCTACCTCCATTCCAAGAAAATATTTTAGATTGCCCAAATCTTTTATTTCAAACTCTTTGGCTAGGAGACTCTTTAATCTCTTGATCTCTTCTTCATGATCACCTGTCAGAATAATATCATCAACATAAACTATAATAATAGCCTTCTTCCCTAAGGGTGGCTGTTTGAGGAACATTGTATGATCTGACTGACACTGAATGTAGCCAAATGACCTTACCACTTTTGTGAATCTATCAAACCAAGCTCTTGGGGACTGTTTCAATCCATACAAAGATTTCTTAAGTTTGCAGACTTTGTTTGCATTTTCTGATGTTTCAAAACCTGGAGGAATCTTCATGTAAACTTCCTATTCAAGGTCACCATTGAGGAATGCATTTTTCACGTCCATCTGATGGAGAGGCCAATTGTAACACCCCGTTTTCCCAAATTCAAAATTTCTCAAATAAATCAGAGTATCATATAAAACGGAATGCTACATTTCTAAAATCATCAAAAGGGGAATAAATAAACATTTATTCTGGTCAAAATAGTTCTAACATCGCAGTGGAATAAGTTCAATGTTAAATAAATCGTTTTGGCACGCAGGCCTCATAAATAAGTCTCGACATAAATTAACTGAAATCTTAAATTATAATCAATACGTAAGGAAT
The DNA here is from genome assembly GCA_946800305.1 of Medicago arabica. NCBI lineage: Eukaryota > Viridiplantae > Streptophyta > Magnoliopsida > Fabales > Fabaceae > Medicago > Medicago arabica. The sequence continues at coordinate 25,077,753 of OX326964.1, read as the reverse complement.
AGAAAGTAAACATAAAAGGTTCCCATCCCGTTACGTATCAGAGCACCTAAAGGACACGGTGAGGATAGCCACTCACAACGGCAACAGCAACAAAAGCTTAATCACCTGCACTTGCCCACAAGGCGGCAATTCCAGCAGAAGGGGTGAGATTCTCATAACAATAGCATTAAACATATAATCCAATAATTACAATTAACAGCATAACTTCATCATCATATATCATAATAACAATCAGGTAGCATCTTAAACAACATCATAAATCAACTTAATAGTTTGACTTGACAATGCGACATCGACTCAACTTATGCAACTTAGACATCTTAATCATGCATGTGGTACCATATTGAGTATAAATATACTCCTAGGGCATAAGCCCTCGTCGCTATTGAGCATAAAAATACTCCTAGAGCATAAGCTCTCGTCGCTGTTTGAGCAAAAGCTCCTAGGGCATGAGCCCTCGTCTCTGGATGAATATGCATGGACTCGACTTTCTTAAATCTTAGACATCTCAAATAAATTCCAATAGTTTGGATTACAACATCATAAATCTTATAACAACACATGCAGCTTTTAATTAATAAAACATGGCAGCATGGCAGCAATCAACATCTCAAACAACAGCAAAATCGTAAACATTCACATACATCATCACTTATGATTCAGAAAAACATATACAAATGTATAGGTCACGATAACGAATCAATTATCAGTTAACAGCTCTACATTTCTTCTTAATATCTCAGTACTTTAATTTCCAAACCAGGGTAATCTCATAACTAATTGTGCGACAAGAGTCGCATTATTCTAAAAGGTAGTCTGATACAGGACTACTCGCTATGGCGAGTGGGATCTCTCGCCTCGCGAACCATTACAGGGGTTACTCGCTACGGCGAGCTGGGTTGCTCGCCTCGCGAGCATCAGGGTGTTGCTCGCTACGGCGAGTTGGGTGTTCGCCTCGCGAACCTTCTGGGGGTTGCTCGCTATGGCGAGCTGTTCTACTCGCCTCGCGAGCTGATGAGTACTCGCCGTGGCGAGCGGCGACAGAACAGTTACGGGGTTACGAGGGTTTTCACCCAAAACCCCAAATTTTATCCTAATTCTTCAGATTTTCGATTATAATGATGTCTAAGAGTTATTCTAATGTCTGTAAACAGTTTACTACGTCAACGGTATAGTTTTTCATCATCTAATCATCAATTTACCACTTATGACCTAATTCTCATATTCCTAATTCTCATGAAATAAACCTAGAATTTGCTAACTCTAATCATGAATTACATGTTCTAATGATATTGTAATGAAAGGCTCACCCTTACCTTAAGAAATTCGAGCAGCAGCCTCTCCGGTTCTTCTCTTCCGTTTTCTCCCAAAGCTCTGAATTGTACGTTCTGTACAATTCTAACCTAACTCCCCCCTTTTAAACCTCTTCTTGTTTGTTTTATTTTATCTTATTTCCCCCACAACTATATCTAATTATAAAACAAACCCACATCTTATTATTTGTTTTATTTTCTAATCTTATTTTATTAAACAATAAAATAAGTCACAATACATAAGTCACATAAATCACATAATATCTCGAATTTCACAAGAGGTATCTCCTTGCCTCTCAACCTCTTCACTTCACGACCTTCGATCCTCACTGGTAAGGTCTCAACCGTCAGGTTATCTCTAACTTGCACATCATCCCATTGAATCACATGGGATGGATCTGGAACATACTTCCGAAGTTGCGACACGTGAAACACATCATGCAAATTTGACAGATGCGGCGGTAAACCTACTCGATACGCCACTGTCCCAATTCTCTCTGATATCTGATGCGGACCAATAAACTTCGGGGTTAACTTCTTCGACTTCAATGCACGACCCACACCGGTCATGGGAGTAACTCTTAGGAATACATGATCTCCCTCTTGGAACTCAAGGTCCTTCCTACGCTTATCATGATAACTCTTCTGCCGACTCTGCGACGCTTTCATCTTCTCTTGGATCATTTTTACCTTCTCAGTAGTTTGTTGAACAATTTCTGGTCCTAAAACCACATTCTCACCTGACTCAAACCAACACAACAGAGTTCTACATCTCCGACCATATAAAGCTTCGAAAGGTGCCATTCCGATACTAGAATGATAACTGTTATTGTACGTGAACTCTATCAACGGGAGATGACTATCCCAAATTCCTCCTTGCTCAAGTACACAAACCCTCAACAGATCTTCCAACGACTGAATCGTTCTTTCCGACTGACCATCTGTCTGCGGATGATATGCCGAACTCAACTTCAACTTAGAACCTAAAGCCTCTTGCAAACTCTTCCAGAATCTAGAAGTAAACCTCGGGTCTCTGTCTGATACGATGCTCGAAGGAACACCATGCACCTTCACTATTTCACGAATATAAATCTCTGCCAACTGAGCTATAGGAAAACTGATGTTAATCGGAATAAAATGAGCCGACTTCGCAGTCTATCAACAATTACCCAAATGGCGTCATTTCCTCTAGGCGTATTCGGCAAACTCGTCACAAAATCCATGGATATACTATCCCACTTCCACTCTGGCACATCTAAAGGTATCATCATCCCAGCCGGTTTCTGATGTTCCACTTTCGACTTCTGACAAACCAAACACGAATACACAAACTGTGCCACATCACGTTTCAATCCGGACCACCAAAACAACTTCTTCAAATCGTGATACATCTTCGTAGCTCCCGGGTGAATACTCAAGCTACTTCTATGACTCTCTTCAAGAATCATTTTCTTCATCTCATCATCATCTGGAATGCAAATTCTACCTCGGAACCTCAACACACCTTGATCATCGACCTTAAAGTCACCGTCTTCGGTCTGATTGCTAGCAACTAACAAGTCCACAAACTTAACATCCAATTTCTGCGCCTCTCTAATACTTTTCAAGAATTCATTATCAATCCTCAGCATTCCCAACTTCACACTTTGAGGTGACCATTCACATACTAAACTCAAATCTCTAAACTGTTCTAGCAACTCAAACTCTTTAGCCATCAAAGCGGACATATGCAAAGTCTTCCTACTTAGGGCATCTGCAACAACGTTAGCTTTACCCGGATGATAATTCAAACCAAAATCATAATCTTTCAACAACTCAAGCCACCTTCGCTGTCTCATATTCAATTCCTTCTGATCAAATAAATACTTCAAGCTCTTGTGGTCACTGAACACTTCAAACCTCGAACCGTACAGGTAATGTCTCCAAATCTTAAGCACAAATACCACTGCAGCTAATTCAAGATCGTGAGTAGGGTAATTTCGTTCATGGATTCTCAACTGTCTTGATGCATAAGCAACCACCTTACCATCTTGCATAAGCACACCACCTAAACCCAACTTGGGCGCATCACAATACACAACAAAAGGTTCATCGGGCTTAGGCAAAATCAAAACTGGAGCCGTCGTCAGACGCTTCTTCAATTCATTAAAACTATTCTCGCAATGAACATCCCACACAAATGCTTTACCTTTGCAGGTCAACTGCGTTAGCGGAAGTGCCAACTTCGAAAATCCTTCTATAAATCTTCTGTAGTACCCAGCTAATCCTAAAAAGCTTCTAATCTCTGTAACCGACTTCGGAGTCTCCCATTGCGACACTGCTTCAACTTTAGACGGATCAACTGCAATACCATCACCAGAAATAACATGGCCAAGAAAACTCACTTCGTTCAACCAGAATTCGCACTTCGATAATTTAGCGTAAAGCTTCTTCTCTTTCAACACTTGCAAGACTATCTTCAAATGTTCCGCATGCTCTTCTTCAGACTTGGAGTAAATCAAAATATCATCGATGAACACAACCACGAATCGATCCAAGAATGCATGGAAGATGCGATTCATATATTCCATAAACACACCAGGTGCGTTCGTAACACCGAAGGGCATCACTTTATACTCATAATGTCCATAACGTGTCCTAAAAGCCGTCTTTTGCATATCTTCGTCCTTCACTTTAATCTGGTGATAACCTGACCTTAAATCAATCTTGCTAAACACTCGTGCACCCACTAATTGATCCATTAAATCGTCAATTCTCGGAAGTGGATACCTATTCTTTATAGTTACCTTGTTCAGCTGTCGGTAATCAATACATAACCTCATACTACCGTCTTTCTTCTTTACTAGTAATACTGGCGCTCCCCAAGGAGAAACACTTGGTCTAACAAACTTCTTGTCAAGTAAATCCTCTAACTGTTTCTTCAACTCAGCCAACTCGGAAGCTGACATGCGATAAGGTGTCATAGACACAGGCTTCGTTCCCGGAATAAGGTCGATTGAAAACTCAACTTCTCTTTCTGGAGGCACATCAGGAATTTCATCGGGAAAGACTTCTGGAAAATCGCATACCACTTTCTGCTTATCAATCAACGTTTGGTTCTCAATAGATAAAGATGCCATCAAAGAAAACATCAACATTCCTTCACGTTCTAACTGCTTCAATTGTTTAGTAGATAAAAACTCTGCTCCACTTTCTTCTTCATCAGAAGAGAAATACACCAACTTGCGAAAACAATTAATATGTACATGATTGTACTCTAACCAATTCATACCCAGAATCACATCCATGCCACTCAAGGGTAGACAAACCAAATCAATTTCAAAATCACGATCATACATCGACAAAGGACATCTTAAACACACAAGAGAAGTGGTTACCGAACCCTTAGCTGGAGTTTCGACAACCATTTCCCCATTCATATTAGACATAGTAAGACCCAACTTAGCAGCACAATCAATGGCAATAAAACAATGTGTAGCACCAGTGTCAATAATAGCAATTAAAGGAGTACTATTAAAATAACAAGTACCTCTGATCAAACGATCCTCATTCTCTGTCTGTGTGCCAGTCAAAGCAAACACTCTACCAGTAGTCTGAGTCTTCTTAGGCTTCTTGCATTGTGAACCAATATGACCCTCTTCGTTACAATTAAAGCACACAACATCATCATACTTGCATGCCGAAGTGGCATGTCCCTTCTTACCACAGCGGTAACACCGCTTCACATCTCCAGTACAAGCATTACTCTTGTGGCCTTTCTCACCACAATTATAGCAGACAATCTCAGCAGGAGCATCCTTCTTCTGAGGTCTCCTCTCATCATTAACTATTTGCTTGCCCTTATCAGCAGGGGCACTATAAGGCTTCGGGCGACTCTGCTGTCCTTTACTCTTTCTTTCATTCACTACCTTGTAGTGAGCTTTAGTGTCCTCCTCATAAATCCTGCAGCTGCTCACCAGCTCGGAAAAGTTACGGATCTTCTGGTAACCAATTGCCCTCTTGATATCAGCACGCAAGCCATTCTCGAACTTGATGCACTTGGAAAACTCCTCCGTCTCAGCAGTATAGTGTGGATAAAACTTAGCCAATTCCACAAACTTGGCAGCATACTCAGTCACCGACATGTTCCCTTGTTTCAGCTCAAGGAACTCAATCTCCTTCTTCCCGCGAACATCTTCCGGAAAGTAACGGTTCAGGAACTCCCTCCTGAACACAGCCCAAGTAACAGCAGCACCTCCATTCTCTAAGACCGGTTGGACACTCACCCACCAGTCGTCAGCTTCTTCTGCCAGCATGTGCGTCCCAAAGCGCACCATCTGAACGTCCGTACACTGCATCACTCTGAAAATCCTTTCGACCTCCTTGAGCCATGTCTGAGCTCCATCGGGGTCGTATCTTCCCTTAAACGTAGGTGGATGATTCCTCAAAAATGTCTCCAACATCCTCACACCATCATTTCCACCAGCATTCTGTTGTTGGCCCACAGCTTGAGCCATCGCTTGTAATGCAGCAGCAAGAGCATCATCATTTCTTCCAGCCATCTAAGTTCACTACATAACGAGAACGGGTTAGAGAAATTCAAACAGAATTAAACTAACACTCGACACAAACGACTCGATCTACTTGGCCGGACGGACCAACCTGCTCTGATACCAATTGTAACACCCCGTTTTCCCAAATTCAAAATTTCTCAAATAAATCAGAGTATCATATAAAACAGAATGCTACATTTCTAAAATCATCAAAAGGGGAATAAATAAACATTTATTCTGGTCAAAATAGTTCTAACATCGCAGCGGAATAAGTTCAATGTTAAATAAATCGTTTTGGCACGCAGGCCTCATAAATAAGTCTCGCCATAAATTAACTGAAATCTTAAATTATAATCAATATGTAAGGAATAGAAAGTAAACATAAAAGGTTCCTATCCCGTTACGTATCAGAGCACCTAAAGGACACGGTGAGGATAGCCACTCACAACGGCAACAGCAACAAAAGCTTAATCACCTGCACTTGCCCACAAGGCGGCAATTCCAGCAGAAGGGGTGAGATTCTCATAACAATAGCATTAAACATATAATCCAATAATTACAATTAACAGCATAACTTCATCATCATATATCATAATAACAATCAGGTAGCATCTTAAACAACATCATAAATCAACTTAATAGTTTGACTTGACAATGCGACATCGACTCAACTTATGCAACTTAGACATCTTAATCATGCATGTGGTACCATATTGAGTATAAATATACTCCTAGGGCATAAGCCCTCGTCGCTATTGAGCATAAAAATACTCCTAGAGCATAAGCTCTCGTCGCTGTTTGAGCAAAAGCTCCTAGGGCATGAGCCCTCGTCTCTGGATGAATATGCATGGACTCGACTTTCTTAAATCTTAGACATCTCAAATAAATTCCAATAGTTTGGATTACAACATCATAAATCTTATAACAACACATGCAGCTTTTAATTAATAAAACATGGCAGCATGGCAGCAATCAACATCTCAAACAACAGCAAAATCGTAAACATTCACATACATCATCACTTATGATTCAGAAAAACATATACAAATGTATAGGTCACGATAACGAATCAATTATCAGTTAACAGCTCTACATTTCTTCTTAATATCTCAGTACTTTAATTTCCAAACCAGGGTAATCTCATAACTAATTGTGCGACAAGAGTCGCATTATTCTAAAAGGTAGTCTGATAGAGGACTACTCGCTATGGCGAGTGGGATCTCTCGCCTCGCGAACCATTACAGGGGTTACTCGCTACGGCGAGCTGGGTTGCTCGCCTCGCGAGCATCAGGGTGTTGCTCGCTACGGTGAGTTGGGTGTTCTCCTCGCGAACCTTCTGGGGGTTGCTCGCTATGGCGAGCTGTTCTACTCGCCTCGCGAGCTGATGAGTACTCGCCGTGGCGAGCTGGCTGCTCGCTGTGGCGAGCGGCGACAGAACAGTTACGGGGTTACGAGGGTTTTCACCCAAAGCCCCAAATTTTATCCTAATTCTTCAGATTTTCGACTATAATGATGTCTAAGAGTTATTCTAATGTCTGTAAACAGTTTACTACGTCAACGGTACAGTTTTTCATCATCTAATCATCAATTTACCACTTATGACCTAATTCTCATATTCCTAATTCTCATGAAATAAACCTAGAATTTGCTAACTCTAATCATGAATTACATGTTCTAATGATATTGTAATGAAAGGCTCACCCTTACCTTAAGAAATTCGAGCAGCAGCCTCTCCGGTTCTTCTCTTCCGTTTTCTCCCAAAGCTCTGAATTGTACGTTCTGTACAATTCTAACCTAACTCCCCCCTTTTAAACCTCTTCTTGTTTGTTTTATTTTATCTTATTTCCCCTACAACTATATCTAATTATAAAACAAACCCACAACTTATTATTTGTTTTATTTTCTAATCTTATTTTATTAAACAATAAAATAAGTCACAATACATAAGTCACATAAATCACATAATATTTCGAATATCACTTAATTCACACAAAATCATATAAATATACTTTATACTATATAGAATAATTTAAATAATTAAAACGGGCGTTACACCAATCAAGGTTTGAGGCAAGCGAGAGTAGAATCCGAACTGTGTTGAGCTTTGCTACAGGTGCAAATTTCTCTTGATAATCAATACCATCGGTTTGTGTAAAACCCTTAGCCACCAATCGTGCTTTATATATGTTGATACTACCATCTGAGTTTTGTTTGATCGTAAAAATCCACTTGCAACCCACTGGATGTTTTCCAGATGGTAGATTTGATAATTCCCAAGTTCCATTCTTTTCAAGAGCATGAATTTCTTCCAATATTGATTCCTTCCATTCTGGCTTGATAAGTGCTTCATAGACAAAATTTGGAACCTGAATTCTATCAAGATTGTTAACAAAAGCCAAGTAACGAGAAGACAACTTATCATGAGAGATAAATTTGCAAATAGGATGAGATGTGCAGGAACGCTTGTCTTTTCTCAATGCAATAGGTCTGTCATCATATTTAGCATCGGAAATAGGGCCACCATTCTCATCATCTTGTGCATTTTCGATCTCTAAAATCGGGCAAGATTCATGGCAGTGGGGAATTTGTTGTTGTTCTTTACCTTCTTGTTTCTTGTTTCTCCTAGTAAAGACACGGAGCTCACGCATTTCAGTAGGGTGTGTTGAAGTAGATGGCTGAACATAAGGTTGTTCTGCCACAGACTGAACAATTGATTGATTGTTTGACTGATCTACCACAGACAGATCAGGAGATTGAGTGTTGGACAATGATGGTTGATCATAAGATTGATCTGACACAGACAGTGGCAGCAGATTGGGGTGAATGGACACATTTGTATCAATTTGGTTTATTTGAGGTGACAAATTTAGGGAACTTTCACCATAGGTTGACTCCAACTTATCAATATCCCAAAGCTGATATTCTTGAGTAAAATTTTCCCCCTAAATATCAGTTTTGGTATAAAAAGGTTGATTCTCAAAGAATGTGACATCCATAGAGTTATAAAAAAAATTGGTGGTTGGAGAATAGCATTTGTACCCTTTTTGGGTTAGAGAATAACCAACAAATATGCACTTGAGAGCCTTTGGGTCAAGTTTACTAGCTTGTTGGTGGACAAACACAGAACAACCAAAGATTTTGATTGCAGGGAGGACAAGATTCGGGTTTGTGGAAAACAATTAGAAATGACCTGATAAGGTGTTTGAATTTTAAGGACACGAGAGGGCATTCTATTTATCAAGTAGGTGGCTGTTGAAACAGCCTCACCCCAAAAGAATTTAGGTACATGTGTGGTGAACATTAGAGACCTAGCAACTTCTAGGATATGTCTATTTTTTCTTTCTGCTATCCCATTTTGTTGTGGGGTGTTAACACAAGAGCTTTGGTGAATGATCCCATGGTTGTCTAGATAATCTCCAAGAGATGCTTCAAAATATTCTCTTGCATTATCAGTTTTAAGAATTTTGATTTTAGTTTGGAACTGAGTTTGGATCACGGTGTTAAATTTTCTGAAAATGTGACCAAGTTCAGATTTTTCTTTCATAAGGAACAACCATGTTATCCTAGAATGATCATCCACAAATAACACGAACCATCTAGACCCAGTTATATTTTTTATTCTAGATGGCCCCCACACATCACTATGAATCAATGAAAAAGGACGTGAAGCGGTATAAGGTAACATAGAGTAAGAATGACGAACATGTTTAGAAAATTGACAAACTTCACATTGAAACAACTTTGGATTTTTATTTGAGAACAATGAAGGGAACATTTTTTGAAGATAAAAAAAAATTAGGATGACCTAGACGATAGTGCCATAACATGATAGCATTATCCTAATTTGACTGGGTGGCTGACTCAACACACACTGCATTGTGAGTTTGTCTTGTAGGAGTTTGATTTGTTTGAAGAAGGTAGAGCCCTGAGCAAATCCTACCACTGCCAATCGTCCTCCCCGAATCCAAAGTCTGAAATTCACACAAATCAGAAACAATTTTAGCAACACAGTTAAGATCATAAGTGAGTTTACTCACAGTCAACAAATTGCAATCCAAATTGGGTACATGTAGGACATACTCTAACTCTATATCTTTTGAGATAGTGACTGAACCTGTACCAGCCACTTTAGAGAAAGTACCATCAACAATTTTTACAGAGAGTCCATCGTATCATGGATTGTAATGATGGAATAATGATTTATCCCCCGTCATATGATCTGAAGCTCCCGAGTCAACTATCCATGGCTTATGATTTCCAGTTTTAACAATAAAAACACCTAAGAAATTACCTTTATGTGCTAGAGAAGCAACTTTGGTATTGCTTTGGGAAGACATCTGAGAAAACATTTTTTGGAGAGCTTCAAGTTGTTCTTGATTAAAAGGGGTGGATTGAGGAGCAGCAGTATTACTTCCTTCATAAGTTGAGACATGATTACCTCGACTATTCTTGTCCATGTGAGGTTTTGAGGGCTTCCAATCTGCTGGTTTTCCATGTAATTTCTAGCACGTGTCGTCGATATAGCCAGATCTTTGACAATGATCACACCATGGCCTTTTCTTCTTTAAACGATTGTCAATGGGAAAATTATGGACTCCACGAGCTGCTAGTGCTGACTGCTCTGCCACGGGCAGAACTGAGGGTTCTCCTAGCATTACTTTCTTCCCTACGTACTTCAGAGAAGACCTTTGACTTCATCTAAGTTCTTGTCAAGTCCCATCAAGAACTTAAAACTCTTCTCTTTCCCATAATCTCCTTGTATTTCTTTGAATCAACTGAGCAGGTCCAGTTGTGCTCTTCAAACACATCAAGCTGCTGCCATCGTCGTGTAAGGGTGTTATAGAATTGTGTGACTGAGAGATCTCCTTGCCATAGATCTTGCAAGGTTGTTTCAATCTCAAAGATGGCTGATGTGTTGTCCTTGCTTGAATAAAATTCCTTTGTGTTATTCCAAATGTCATTAGCCGTGGTGTAGAGAAGGAAATTCTCACCTATCTCATTTGTCATGGAGTTTATTAGCCATGACATGACCATGTTGTTCTCAGTTTTCCATTGTCTGTAGGTTGGATCTCCAGTTTTTGGTGCAGTAATTTCACCAGTGAGGTATTCATCTTTCCCTTTGCCACTAACAAACATCAAGACTGATTGTGACCATTGAAGGTAGTTGTTCCTATTCAGTTTGTGTCATGTAATGGGAAGATGAGGGGTTGCCTCCAAGGTCACACCAGGAATGGTCTTGACTTGTGATGAGGATCCATTTCCGTCCTTTTTCGACGTTGTATCTTTTTCTGTAGCCATGTCGTATTTGGTCATGGGGAAAGATGAAAGGATCGATTTTCTACTGATACCATGTAGAATTTCAGAGAATAAGTTTCTGTATTCTCATTGATTGATTAAGAAAATATATTACAATTGTATAAATAGAGGAAGTAGCCTCTCAGCTATCCTCACCATATGAACCACAAAAGGAAACAAATCAATCCTAATGATGACAAAAATAAAACCTAATAATAACAGGAATAAAACAGGTCAATGATGAGAGATGGTAACATAACTACCAAATCCCTCTTATTCAAACCAAATATGCCAAATAAGTATACTTTATTCTGCTAGATTTCTACACAAAGCAACAACCAAGATCAAAATCTCGATCAATCCAACAGTCTAAAAAGACAAAACCATCATATATCTAAAAGTTGAGATCAATCCAAGATTGTGGCATCTCATCGAAAATCAACGCTAAAAGGCACTCAAAGGCCAATGTAGTCAGAGTACATTTACTATGATGTCCCTTCAATTTCCTCCTCGAGATACTTGCAATTAGTTATGAATGTGACAAAGAACAACACACATGCTCTTCCTTGCAAACATGATATCCTTACAACCAAAAATTCCACATGAACTCAATACTCTTCGTGAGCATTTTTTTTTAACAATCCATGTGTCTTCTTTGTCATATTTAATTTAACAACAAGTGTCAATCCAAAAGGCTAATTTTTAAAAATACTATTATAGAAAAAAAAATAAAGAATAGTCCCCGTGTGCATAACTCAGTTGTTAGGGATATGCATTGTTATATGCAAGGGTCGGGGTTCGAACCACAGACACCACACTTATTAACCTTAAAAAAGGTCAATTCTAGCCGTAGACTACTTGACAAAAAATATATAATTAATTTTAGGCTTAATTACACTTTTGGTTCTCGCGTTTTGACCAACTCACGAAAATGGTCCTGCCTCTTTTAAATTGAACAAAACCGTCCTTAAATTATCATTGTTTTTATAGTTTTAGTCCTACCTTCTATTTTCAACTCCAGAAACGCAGAGAAATTGCAGTTTTAGGGAAGTTTTGGACATACCCCTATACCTCAACCATGAAATAAACAAGGAATAAAACATGTGGGTACAAGAAATCCATTTTATTCAGCACATTAACAAAAAAAAAACCCTAATTTCTAAGATATGTTTCAAATTAGAGTTTTTTTTGTTAGTGTGTTGAATAAAGTAGATTCTTTGTACCCACATGTTCTATTCCTTGTTTATTTCATGGTTGAGCATAGAGGTATGTCTAAAACTATTTTAAAACTGCGATTTCTCTGCGTTTCTGGAGTTGAAAATAGGAGGTAGGACTAAAACTGCAAAAACAATGATATTTTAATGACGGTTTTGTTCAATTTAAAAGAGGCATGACCATTTTCGTGAGTTGGTCATAACGCAAGGATCAAAAGTGTAATTAAGCCTTAATTTTAACATTAAAGGCTTAAGGTAGAAAATTTGTAAAATGTCTTAATGATAATGGCTTTTAATTAAGAAAAGTAAATATACATATTGCAACCACGATGGGTTTCAAATTAAAACCGGTCCAAATTAAAACCATAAAGTGATCCAAAAAAACTAAAAACTGCCCAAACCCAAATAATATTGGATGTGTTTGGATGACATTTTATGAAAACCGTTCGGATTGGATCGGATTTTGGATTGATTTTTCAAAACCGAACCGAACCAAACCGAATCGAATCTCATACATACATTTTAATATATAAGTCCATTTTTATAAGTATAATATATTATATCAAGCTATTATTATTTTTCTTTCTAATTCTTTTAATAGTACATATGAGTTCACCTTAATCAATTTTGTTTCTATTTCATTTGTTTCAAAGATAATCAATCATTTTTATAAATCATATTATATTTTGTATCAAACCTATTATTTTAGCATATTTTGAAAAGATTATTATTAGAGAAGGACAACCATGAACCAACGCTTAAAGTTGATTCTCATCTTCTTCAACCGACACTTGCGTTCTCCGGTAAGAACAAAAGTATTTTAATATATTTTCTTTTAAAATAAGGCCCTGTTAGGATTGGTTTATTCAGAGCTTATGTGGGCTTATCTACTAACATAAACCTTTTTAAATTTGTTATTGAAAATTTTAGTTACCGGTAAACATTCAACATTTTAGAGAAAATTTTAGCTAGCACCAAAGTTTAACGTGAGGGCAAAAATTCAAAATTTATGTAAATTGGATATCTCTGCGCGCAACTTGCGAAGACTACTCCCTCAAGCCTTCTAGAACCCAAATGACGACAAACTCTTCTAATGAGTTTTAACGCTATTGAATTTCTAAGACCGGATTCGAACTCAATACCTAAATTAAATTAAAAGAGACTCGTGTCTTTTTATTTATCAAAATTCATTTTAGCAACTAGGAAAAAAAATTACATTATGGAGCAATAAAAATTCCAAAAGTTTTTTTAAGGGAAAATAATATAATTAAAAAAGAAAGGGGACCGTTCGCAGCATAAAGGTGCCTTTTCATTTCTCATTTCACAGCGCGCGCTCTCTCTCTCTCCATTTCCGGTTCGTGAAGCATTCCGGGTCAAAATCTCCGGTGGTGGTTAGGTATTGATTTCTCTCATCTTTTCTTTCTTCTTCAGTTATTACATTCTTCTCAGGTGGTGTATAATGAATCACGGACACAGGACACGATACACGACACGCCGACACAACTAATCATTTAAAAAAATCACATAATTTACTGTAATTACAACTGCGGTGTCGTGTCGGTGTCCGTGTCCGACACTGGATACGCATAATCTGAGGAGTGTCCGTGCTTCATATAACCCTATCAAACACCGACACGAACATAGATAATAATTTGAGAAAATAAATCTAATTAACACTGACACGTCTTCGATAACATAGTATTCTTCTTTATTTTGTAGCCGGAGGCTAGCTCCTTACAAGACAAACAAATGAAAATTCAATAAATGGATACATATTGATGTTTTCAATTCATTATTTTTTGACCTAGTTTTCTTTGAAATGGATTTGAATTTCTTTACCTAGTGTTTCCACGTCTCTCTCTAGTAATGGCTGAAACTGATGTTATTAAGTTGGTCTCAACTCTTAAGTGTTACATATTTAATTAGGTAAGATTATCAGAACGTTCAGAGCCTTTTCCGACAGCACTCAACTCTGTTTTAAAGGTTATTGGTTGCAACATTTGTCCTTATCGTCGTGGTATGCACTACATAAGGGAGTGTCCTTATTGTGTGTTTCAGATGTCTGTCAAGATCATTCAAGATAATAAAACAAACGGGGAAACTTCTAACACAGGAGAAATTAAGATTCTTTGTTTTTCAGATTTTGATTTTTAAAGTGCTTACTTGTTGGTGTTGTTTTGGGGTCCTGTGAGTTCAGTTTAAATAGGTTATGTCAATGTTAATGCTTGCAAGTATTGATTTTGAGTATCGTGATCTTGTTTGATTTTATGTATAAGCATATATTACAACATTAAAATCTTAGAAAAATTCAATAAATTAGAAACACAAGAAACTATGGACTTTCTCAAGTGAGGTCCATATTGATCTCGGCATGCTTTTGCTTTTCCCGTTAATTATTGTTGTCGGATCTGTATTCAGTTTCAGTTTTTACTATGTTTCCATCATAGTTGAAGATTATTAACGTACATGTTACCGTTTCAACCTTGACCAAAATCGCCATCTTTGTCATTTAGGCTTTAATTTTCAAGTTCCGCTCAAATCCCACCACATCCTCCCATGGTTTGATCGAACAATTAACTCAATTAAATGTATGGATTCTTATTTTATAAACATCTTCTGTCGAAATAGATTGTTTGATAAATTCTTTGGTAATAGATTTCAGTTTTGTATATGATGCTATTATTTTAATATATTTCAGTTTCGCTTTGCTTGCTGAGTTTTAGTGAGTCGTGTATGACTTTTGACAACCTTGTGCCTATGTAGGATACTATTTGATATATTGTATATTTGCAGAACTCAAGCATAGCTGAAACATCAAAGACAAGATTGTTCTAAAGGCTTTTGGGTTAGTATTTCTTTCCTTTTGTTATTAGTCTTTTTCTCTCCTCTTCTTTCTCTCTCTCATAAACACTCTTCCATTCCTAATCCTACAAGCTTGCATGCTTGATTCCCCACTCAACTCATTCATTCAAATCATCACAAATTCGATACTCATTGGTCATCCCTAAGAGTTATGATTATGATAAGTGAGTGTAAAGGGAAAGAGAATGGTACTGTATATTTTGAATTTTACTTGATGTAGTAGTATTAATCAATTGAATCAAAGAGATGTTCAAGTTTATAGCTATTTTTACTTGGTTGACAATACTTGATAAATATTAAGACATGAGGGTTTTAAGGAATATCATAGGTAAATGAATATACATGTGGCCAATAGGAACTAGAATTTTAAAAGTAAACCGACAAGAATACAAGTATATTGTGAAATGAATGAAAATTGAATTGTTCAATCATTTTACAAATATGTATGTTGTGCTTGCAGTGTTTTGTCTGGACTATTCTACCTAGGTACAATCTTTAGAATTAGTGGACCAATAGTTTAATCAGTGTTTAAGAGAGTGTAAGAGAGGTTTTCCATAGCATTGCTCTATTTTTGTCTATATTAGACATTTTTGTTATGGCATTATGATCAATAACTCATTCAATGCTTAGATTTAGAATTATCTTTGTGTATTTTTTAAATATATATACATACGGTATTGTTTACTTTGTGGTAAATATATTGTTTTTACAATCGTGCCTTAACGACATCGTTTATGTTATTTCGCAGAGTACAAGTCATGTCTTCAAACAATCATGAATACATTTATCCTAAGCATCGTTTGATCTGCAACGTATGTTTCACCTTTTTCGACTTATTTATTTTTCTTAATGATAACTCAAATAAATCAATGAGAAAATGACTCTTTAATATTATTATTTTTTTCTTCCTGGATTTTAGCTTGGAGGAAATAACACGATGGTGACTATTCACTACACGAATGTAAAACTTGTGTCAATTCGGAGGTTTCATTGGAATACAGGCGGGAGACGTCCTTCTAGCGGTAAATTGAATTGTTGTTTTTTACCATGTTATCATATCAAACTTGTCTCTACGTGATTTTGTGTCGGGTTACACTTGTTCTTTGTATTGCTGTCCATTTGGGCTTTATTGTTTTCGGTTGGTGCCACCTATATACGGGGCATGTTGTCTCTTATATGTTCTCTTGCCCGCGCGTACTTTTTGTGCAAGTTTTGAGTCTCTAAATAATATTTTTCCATTTAAAAAAAAAAAGTACACATTTAAGCGAATTAGGCTCACTTTCGAAGTTACTCTATTTTAATCTAATGCATACATGAAACAAATTTAAACAAATTAAGAAAGTTAATTACAATACATACTAAAAGAATATCATAGAATTTAAGTTTACAATATATTGGTAGGATTTTGTAAATATCAAATCTTGCTCCCAAACAAATTGTCCTTCAAAATGTTAACAAAACCATCTAAAAGACCTTAAACACTCAAATATAACAAGACACCAAAGTTAGAAATTACATAGTTAATTTACAAATCTTTGGCTATAAAGATTGTATACAAGGGCTTAGTGACAAGGTAAACAAAAAGTAATTTCAAAAGTAGGTGTGTCTTTACCTACACATTCTTGTCTTTATTTATAATTTTACTTATCGTAAACAACACATAATGATGTTTTTATTATTAAAGATTGTTTAGGAATTCTATTTTTTTCGCATCAGGAATATGTTTGACGGTGCAGCAGTGGTTAAACTTAAAGAAAAATATGGATGCCATTGAAAAGGCCTATCATGAAAGGAGTGCATATTCAGAC
Source organism: Medicago arabica (assembly GCA_946800305.1). Lineage (NCBI taxonomy): Eukaryota > Viridiplantae > Streptophyta > Magnoliopsida > Fabales > Fabaceae > Medicago > Medicago arabica. The sequence goes on along the minus strand of OX326964.1, from coordinate 25,060,729 downwards.
TCCGATCCCGACGACGAAATCGTTGTCTGTGATATTGGTTCCTCAAAAGATGGACAAAAGAGGGTTTGCGTGAAGTCTTGGAAGAAACAAATTCGGATCGACATTCGCGAATTTTGCTTGCAAGATGGCATGCTGGTGCCTGGCAAAAAAGGTATCTTAATTCATTTTCTCTTTTCTCCTCAATTACTTGTTTGTGATGAGAGGGTATCTTCGTTGTTTATGAAATGTTATGATGGGTTGTTTATTTATTTTTATATCAGGTAATTGATGACATGTTTAATAGAATAGATTGTGATTAGTAAATTTTTCCTCATTGAACATACTCTAAAATGTTGTCTATGTTGTCAATAGCGCACTATGGCGGTGTGATATAGTGATACATCCCCCACTGTCCCACCAAAGGCCCTCGAAGCGCCATTGTCAGTTACATAGGTAGTAGTGGTGCATGATATGCTTGGTGCTCTATCCATATGTACTATGTGTGCTAATATGATGTGTTGCTAGTTGGACGAGGCCATGTTTAATTGAAATGAAGAATTTGCAATGACATTTTATACTTGTTTTCAGGAATCTCTATGACCATGAAGCAGTGGATTAAGCTTCGCCGCTGCATTAGAGAAATTGACCATGCAGTCGAAAAGGAACTTAGGAAATTGCGGAAGTATTAGTCCACATACCATATGTGGATTTCTTTAGTTTTTTTTAAAATTATTAGAAGCACTAGACATTATCATATGGTGTAGTAGGAATCTATTAGTTTACCATCAAAAAATATTTGGATCTTGGTGTGTGTTTTTCTTCAATTTCTAGATCTTTATTTACTATTGTTTTGATTATTGATCAACTGATTTGTTAGTTTATGTAGTAATTAAGATGTTAATCTTCCATTCAAGCTTTACCTAAAAGCATTGGATTGACTTTTCTGTTGGCGTATTTTTGTGCATAATACGGTACTCGTGTTGAAAGTATTTGAAGCTCTTAAATTTGTTCGGATATGGGACTGTACTCTATTTTTTACTAAAATTAAAATGGAATATAAATAAAATTAGCAATTTCTGCCATCACCGAATGAGCCTAAAACTTGTTCATATTCAGCCAATTCCATAGGTCTAGGGAACTCTTATTTGAAACCAAACTATATAGATAAATGAAGTTCATATACATTTAAATGTTTCTATCCAATAAACAATCAGAAATTTAGAATTTTCCCATAGCAAAAATTTAATGTATCCCCGGATCGAACTCCGGTGCTAGTGTCCAATCTAACGATATCGACATTGTCCGTTTAATTAAGTCTTACTAAAGATATCAAGAGCACATTTTTTAAGTCATTGTATTGATGTTAAGCATGCAAACTAACACCACTCTTATTTGTATGTTTTTATCAAATTAACTATAAAAGAATTCTCTAATAGAAACATCAATTTATAATTTCAATATCAACATATTTTAAAATACAAGATCAAGATTTGAATTGTCAAATTTAACATATGGAAATAAAAATGGGGTGGGTAGGTAGATATTTTAGCTCCTTTGACATATCTTTCCACTTTTAAAATCCTATCCTATTAAGTTCAATATTATTAATTTTCCATGTCTTAACCCTTCATGAAGCTTTCTCTGATAAACAAAACTATAGTCAATATAACATGATTTTTACCATAAACTCTAAAAGTGGAAAGCTATATTACTCTCAGCTAATATTCCATTTTTAATAGCCAAATCAGATGCCTTAGAATGATTATCATTAACTTTTAAACATCTTGTCCTCCCATAAACTCTAAGAGTCCAATGAAGCTAAGCACGAAACAGTTCAACATGTCAGTTTGTTAAGCTAGTCAGTTTTGACATCTTGTTAGGCAAGAACACTATTGATGTTAAGCATGCAAACTAACACCACTCTTATTTGTATGTTTTTATCAAATTAACTAGAAAAGAATTCTCTAATAGAAACATCAATTTATAATTTCAATATCAACATATTTTAAAATACAAGATCAAGATTTGCATTGTCAAATTTAACATATGGAAATAAAAATGGGGTAGGTAGGTAGATATTTTAGCTCCTTTGACATATCTTTCCACTTTTAAAATTCTATCCTATTAAGTTCAATATTATTAATTTTCCATGTCTTAACCCTTCATGAAGCTTTCTCTGATAAACAAAACTATAGTCAATATAACATGATTTTTACCATAAACTCTAAAAGTGGAAAGCTATATTACTCTCAGCTAATATTCCATTTTTAATAGCCAAATCAGATGCCTTAGGATGATTATCATTAACTTTTAAACATCTTGTCCTCCCATAAACTCTAAGAGTCCAATGAAGCTAAGCACGAAATAGTTCAGCATGTCAGTTTGTTAAGCTAGTCAGTTTTGACATCTTGTTAGGCAAGAACACTATTATCAACTTACTTAGGTACTTTCTGTGTTGGTTAAACTTTATGCTATATATGGCCAACAAAAAAAATTAGAGTTTATGGTTAGCAATTGGTTGATTCCACATTGAATACACTTTTAACAAACAAAATAAACAAATGAAAATTTCAGGGACATTCAAACCATAGAAAGTGGAGCAAGCAATATTAGTTGAACACAATTCGAATAGCTTGATTCCTTTTTGAACTCGGTAATAATGAATCTTAGAGGAACGGTTTAGGAGCCTGTTGTGTATCTACTTTCTACAAGCGTCTTGTGTATGTTTTTAGCAAGTAAAGAGTCATTTTGTACGAGAACATTTGGTAACTATATGATTCTTATATCTCTGACAATTTCATGTTGTTTAGTGTTTGTGATTGATTAAATGAAGATAAGTGCTTATGTGATACACTGTCGGTGTATTTACTCCAACACAACTCTCAAGTATTATGACTTTGATAGTTAGCTAGCACCTACTTCTTGTTGAATGCATCATCATCCTGTCTAGTTAGTTGTCATACATTGACTGTGTAATCATCTACACTGAGTCCTGAACATTGGTCCCTTAGCCTTAATTGAGGACTACATTAAAAAGTCTTCCTTCCATTACTTGAAAATTGAAATTTTTAGAAACAAAACTGTATTGACTAAAATGAATCATCCACTTTGAAATTTTCAGTTACTTTAGATTCACTATTCCTAACATACTCTACAAATTGACTTAACAAAGAATCAATATCCTTCATACAATTGTCTAGATCAATCGTAAGGTATTTAAATTTGTAATATTGAGAACTATTTATATATATTTTATGACTTTGAGTATAATGGTGCAGAAGGAAAGTGATATCTTTAGATTCAATGGCTCGTCGCACATAGACTCAACACTTCCAAAACAAAGCAACAACCAATCCAACAGTCTAAAAAGATAAAACCATCATATACCTAAAAGTTTAGATCAACCCAAGACTGTGGCTCTCATCGAAAATCAACGCTAAAAGGCACTCAAAGGCCTATGTAGTCAAAGTACACTTACTATGATGTCCCTTCAATCTCCTCCTCGAGATACTTGCAATTAGTTATGAATGTGACAAAGAACAACACACATGCTCTTCCTTGCAAACATGATATCCTTACAACCAAAAATTCCACATGAACTCTACTCTTCGTGAGCATTTTTTTTAACAATCCACATGTCTTCTTTGTCATATCAACTAACTACTAATTAATGAAATATACCTGCAAGGTTACCAATTTACCCTGTTTCAAATCTAATCAAACTTAAATCCATGTCCATTTTAGTAATTAACAAACTGTTAAAATTAGTTACACACTAAACTACTAATTAATGAAATATACCTGCAAGGTTACCAATTTACCCTGTTTCAAATCTAATCAAACTTAAATCCATGTCCATTTTAGTAATTAACAAACTGTTAAAATTAGTTACACACTAAACATACGGTTCCACAATAGAAGTTTTTCTTTCATTGGTTTTTTTAATTTTTTATTTTATTTTTACGGTTACTAAAAAGGATGTTATAAGTTGTTACTTTTTTTGCTCTTTTCAAATAACCTCTACAAACTTCCATTAAAAAAACTCTATAACCTGTACTGCTCTATTACCCGTACTGCTTAAACATAATTCTATTTGGTCTCTCTGCAAATTCTCTCTTTCTGTTCTTCTATAAACAAATGTATGTTCTATCATCACTTCATCTCTCTTCCTGTTCTTCTTACAAACAAAGGTATGTTCTATCTTTCATTTAAGATTTTTAAGTTTCAAGTGTAAGGTTCTTATACTTATTTGTTTCATCCAATTAATTATTTAATTTTCGTTTTTCATCTAAATCATATCCTATACTAAACTCCTGATTGGGTTATTCATTAAAATTGGATTGAATTGAATATTTTTCTGAAATTGAATATAAATATATTTTTTAAATATATATATACACGGTAATGTTTGCTTTGTGGTAAATATATTGTTTTTACAATCATGCCTTAACGACATCGTTTATGTTATTTCGCAGAGTACAAGTCATGTCTTCAAACAATTATGAATACATTTATCCTAAGCATCGTTTGATCTGCAAAGTATGTTTCACCTTTTTCGACTTATTTATTTTTCTTAATGATAACTCAAATAAATCAATGAGAAAATGACTCTTTAATATTATTATTTTTTTCTTCCTAAATTTTAGCTTGGAGGAAATAACATGATGGTGACGATTCACTATACGAATGTAAAACTTGTGTCAATTCGGAGGTTTCATTGGAATACAGGCGGGAGACGTCCTTCTAGCGGTAAATTGAATTGTTGTTTTTTACCATGTTATCATATCAAACTTGTCTCTACGTGATTTTGTGCCGGGTTACACTTGTTCTTTGTATTGCTATCCATTTGGGCTTTATTGTTTTCGGTTGGTGCCACCTATATACGGGGCATGTTGTCTCTTATATGTTCTCTTGCCCGCACGTACTTTTTGTTCAAGTTTTGAGTCTCTAAATAATATTTTTCCATTTTAAAAAAAAAGTACACATTTAAGCGAATTAGGCTCACTTTCGAAGTTACTCTATTTTAATCTAATGCATACATGAAACAAATTAAGAAAGTTAATTACAATACATACTAAAAGAATATCATAGAATTTAAGTTTACAATATATTGGTAGGATTTTGTAAATATCAAATCTTGCTCCCAAACAAATTGTCCTTCAAAATGTTAACAAAACCATCTAAAAGACCTTAAACACTCAAATGTAACAAGACACCAAAGTTAGAAATTACATAGTTAATTTACAAATCTTTGGCTATAAAGATTGTATACAAGGGCTTAGTGACAAGGTAAACAAAAAGTAATTTCAAAAGTAGGTGTGTCTTTACCTACACATTCTTGTCTTTATTTATAATTTTACTTATCGTACACAACACATAACGATGTTTCTATTATTAAAGATTGTTTAGGAATTCTATTTTTTTCGCATCAGGAATATGTTTGACGGTGCAGCAGTGGTTAAACTTAAAGAAAAATATGGATGCCATTGAAAAGGCCTATCATGAAAGGAGTGCATATTCAGACTCCGATCCCGACGACGAAATCGTTGTCTGTGATATTGGTTCCTCAAAAGATGGACAAAAGAGGGTTTGCGTGAACTCTTGGAAGAAACAAATTCGGATCGACATTCACGAATTTTGCTTGCAAGATGGCATGCTGGTGCATGGCAAAAAATGTATCTTAATTCATTTTCTCTTTTCTCCTCAATTAAAAAGTCTTCCTTCCATTACTTGAAAATTGAACTTTTTAGAAACAAAACTGTAATGACTAAAATGAATCATCCACTTTAAAATTTCCAGTTACTTTAGATTCACTATTCTTAACATACTCTCTAAAAATCGACACACTCCGATCATGATCTACAAATTGACTTAACAAAGAATCAATATCCATCATACAATTGTCTTGATCAATCGTAAGGTATTTAAATTTGTGATATAGAGAACTATTTATATATGTTTTATGACTTTGAGTATAATGGTGCAGAAGGAAAGTGAAGGTCACTTTGTACATATCAAATACTTAACTCTGATTTGACAAGTTCCCTCTGTTCATTAACTTGCTCTTTTGGTCTGTATACTCATTTTTAACGTGATTATGAAATAAGCTGTGACTCTCTTGATAACAAAGTTACCTTTGTTTGAAGGATGAGACATTTGGATTTAGGATCAACGATGAACGATATGTGATGTGCGCTCAGCCGATCAAGCACGAGGAACGGTATAATTTGTAATGTAATTTATATATACAGAGGATATAAACTTATGTTCTATATGTTGTACTATACCTGTACTACTACTTCTAAATAGAAGATGCAATTGTTCATAAACTAAGCCTTGAACAGATTTAAGAATCCCATATAGCTTGCAAGTTAAGAAGGTAAACTTTTGAAGTTATCAACCTAGCCTAGTAATTTGCATAAGACTTTAGAAGAAGAAGCATTGATCATTTAACTTGTTTGTAAACATAGTTATAGGCATAAATGAAAATTAAGTCATGTAGCCCTTTCAAAATGTCGAACTTAAAGAACTGCGGGAGGTATTTGACCTAATTTTTATCTTTTCAAAATAACAAGACTTCTTGCTTCCTATTCAACCAGAGCAACAATCATATTTCTCTATCTTTATAACATTGTTTTTTTTTAGCATAACCTAAGATAGACTCAACGCTCGATATGATGGGTTTGATATCTTTAGATTCAATGGCTCGTCGCACATAAACTCAACGCTTCCCAAAGAATGTGTAGAATTTCAGAGAATAAGTTTTTGTATTCTCATTGATTGGTTAAGAAAATATATTACAATGGTATAAATAGAGGAAGTAGCCTCTCAGCTATCCTCACCATATGAACCAGAAAAGGAAACAAATCAATCCTAATGATGACAAAAATAAAACCTACCAATGACAGGAATAAAACAGGTCAATGATGAGAGATGGTAACATAACTACCAAATCCCTCTTATTCAAACCAAATATGCCAAATAAGTATAATTTATTCTGCTAGATTTCTACACTCCCCCTCAAGCTAGGTTGTAAATGTTAAGCAATCCTAGCTTGGATGTAAGGTTCTCAAAAGTTTTTCTTGGAACTGCTTTAGTGAGAATGTTTGCCGTTTGTTGGCTTGTAGGAGTATACTGGAGGGATATAGTCCCGTTTTCAATATTTTCCTTGATGAAATGACGGTCAATCTCTACATGTTTTCCCCCAAACAAAAGTACAATAACCTGATGTTGAAAGCCTATCAGTCACTGATCCTGCCCAATCAGCATCGGTGAATATTTCAATTCCCCTATTAGCTGACCTTTGAAAAAATAATCCTTGACAAGGTGTCATTTTCAAGTATCTCAGAATTCTATACACCGCTTCCATATGTTCTTCTGTGAGACAGTTCATGAACTGACTCATTGTACTCACTGCAAAACTAATGTCTGGTCTTGTGTGAGACAAATAAATGAGCTTTCCAACCAACCTTTGATATCTTCCATTATCAACTGGTATGTCTTTATCAAGATTACCAAGCTTCACAGTTGCATCCATCGGGGTCTCGGATGGTTTACACCCAAGCATCCCTGTTTCTTTTAAGAGGTCTAGAACATATTTCTGTTGGGAAACTGAAATTCCATTCTTAAACCGAGCTACCTCCATTCCAAGGAAATATTTTAGATTGCCCAAATCTTTTATTTCAAACTCTTTGGCTAGGAGACTCTTTAATCTCTTGATCTCTTCTTCATGATCACCTGTCAGAATAATATCATCAACATAAACTATAATAATAGCCTTCTTCCCTAAGGGTGACTGTATGAGGAACATTGTATGATCTGATACATGATGAATGACTCTGGAGATATATGGGAAGCTGCAGTGTGGATTAGGATTGCTTCACTGAAGATATGGAAAGATGCAGCACCTTGGATCGCTAGTCGGGTCGTACTATTGGTACGAACCCATGGGACCTCTTCTGGCTATTTCTTAAGGAGTAAGAATTATTAGTTGGCTCCAATGATTGGAATACGAGGAATATAAGGGAATATGTTTGGAGTAGGTAGGATAAGATAAGGACAACTCAAAAGTAACATGACCAAATGATACAACTTGTAGTGGTTGACCTTGTACGATAAAAGGACAACTACATGTTGGTGCTAAGGGTCCAAAAATTTGATAGTGAATTGGAGAGACCATGTTCCAAGCAGAGTTAGCAACTAGAGAGTTCTCACTCCATCTCATCTTCTCCATAGATGAGCATGAGTTCTAGATCTTGGAAGAAACTTTAGGTGCTGAGATCTAATTGTGACTCTTGTCATTGACCAAAGACTCAGCAAAATAACACTTCGGTGGAAAATGTTGATGACCTAACCTAGAAACGTTGCATATTAATTTTTGCGTGATTGTACTTCGACTGGTAGTCTTCACGGGGTTTAATAGGAAGATTGAGTGCACACCACTTCCAGTGGCCACCAGGTTTCCAATAAGCCATAGAAAGCTATAACTCTGTAGATCGTAGTAAAACTCTGTCATAACCGAAGCTTTGTTTAAACCACATTTTTAACTTTGACAATTTTCTAAACTGTTTTCCCAAACCTTTTAACTTTTACTTTTTTGTTGTGACAAATAAATTATTTTTATTTTCTTGCAAAACAGAGAGCTATAGCTCCCTAGTCCACGTGGGATCGATATCTTTTTATATTATAACTTAGACGGTGTATGATTGCACTATATCGAAACAAGGGTTTGTGTCATTCCTCGTACTTCTGAGGGAAGTGCGTTTTTCACATAGGTATTTTTGTGCTTATACTAACTAAAAAAGGGTTACTCGAAATTGTTTTCATGCCAACTCATCCAAACATTCACTATTTGATGAAGAACCAACCCATTTTCCCATATCCTCAATGCTTATGCTTAGTCCATATTGAAATTAAAGTATGCAATTTTTGGTTCGTTCGATCTTGAACAAACAACTACCTATGTCCTGATTGCGTGATTAGTGATGCAATGATATATAAAAATAGATGAATTTTTTTAGGGGAGAAAAATGGATGGATTTGATTCGTCATGCAATGATTTCATTTCACAAGTAAAAAAATATGGATTTGATTATACCAACGCATTGTAAACATGATCTAAAATCCTATGCTCATTTTCATATGTCTCCTTTCAATAATTTAATGATTTAAAATATCAATTTCTCCTTTATTTCAGTGTTATAATTCTTTATAAAATTGTTCCAACAAGATAAAATTTCTAAGCAATTGTGCCAATACTTCTTTCAACAATGTCTTAGCTTATATCGATCAACTTTTAACGTCAAGATTTGCCACATCAATATGATAGAGAATCATATGAACATTTCTTTTTAAGCCCCCTCAAAATCTCCCAAGGCCCCTTAAAATACCAAATTGGCCTTTATATACAACATAGGGTAGATATATATCAGATTGGTTAGGTATAGAATTTCAGGACGCTACAAGCTCAGGTAGATAGATACAGGATAGGTTAGGGAACCGGAAATATCATCATATAGACTGGCACGCAATTTTGATACTTTTATTTCCTCTTTTGCACTCACTTGAATTTTCTTCTAAACCTTGCAATTTTAAGGCGATTTTGGATTTTCCATCATAATCATTCCAACAATTAGTATTAATCTTCACTAAACTTCGATCAATTAGCCAGTAATTCATACTTCTTCCTATCACATTAAAAGTTTGCATAATTTTCATTGGTTTTTTGTTTGTTTACGGTTTATGCACAATTATGCATATACTCTAAAAGCCAAATATCAAATACAGTAAATAAATGGGGAGAAAAGACTATCAAATTTGATTTTCTCATATCTGTGAATTCAACCTATGTTCTTAATGTTGGATAACTATATTGAATCTATCAATAGAAAAAACCGAGTGTCAAATATATAACAATTGTAGTCATAATATTGCCAATAAATAGTCATATAACTAGAAACTGAAACTTAAATATTAAGTGAAGATTTTACTTTAACTTTTGAGATAACTCTAACGTAGCTCTTACAAGAACATAAATTAGGAACACGACTCAACTATGGGTCGATTTTCCCTTTCCTTTGATGCACATAGTAGGATAAAAAAAATGGATGAAAAATGGTTTGGAGAGCTATGAGTCGATTTAGGACTCACATAAAGAAAGAAGAAATAAGATGTGTACTCCTAAACTTAAAATACGAATAAGGTATATAAGTACCTAACCAATCCAGTAGATATATGCTGAATGCTCAAATTAAGGGCAAATTGAGAAATTTAGGTAGCATAAAAGATTTTGAGGAGGCTGATAAAGAAATGTTCGAATCATATAGTAAACCTTTTCATAGTGACTATTACCATCTCTAATGTAGTTGTTCTTCTCAAATTTTGCCTCTGCCAACATCGGTCTCTACATTGGTCTCCAAAGTCAGTGTCTAATGTTGTCTCTAGATATATCCATCTCTACATTGGTCTCAAGCAAACAAGCTACTAATCCTGCACTCCATCTACCCGTCCGCACGGAAAGGTAGGTGGTAAACCACTGAAGGTTAGCATTACATCAACATAATCCGCAAAGCAAATAATTAAGAATATCATGTATAATGAATACTAAATAGTATAAACATCTTCATATATACAATCACACAATATTCCAATGTCATTCCAATTCATCAATTCAAGTTCACATAAACCAAGTGCATTAACCACATATCACAACTCAATTCAATTCACCAAACAAATGTATGCAATGTTCTAGACTCATCTAGATGCATGTGGTACCAAGTCTCCTCAATGTCGTCACCTTCGATGCAACAAAACATCGTTTGTAAGGTTTCACACCTCGCCTTACATTGGACATAAGTCCGTCACCAAACAATGAATGCATGAACATATGACTCGACTCAATGCATATGTTCATACAACGGTCACCTCATCAATCAACATGCATATAACATTATGCAATCATCACCAAAATAATGCATATACAATTATGCGATCATCACCATCATTCAACAAGTATGCACACACCGACATACAATCAACATATATGTATTCACCATCATTTTAATATTCAAACATATATCATTCATTCACAAGTCTCCATTTAATTATATAAAATCAGTCACAAAAGGTTTGCCAAACAATTGGTCTTTAAGCTAAGTTTTCACAAGGTTCTACTCACAATTCACAACTTTGAAGATAATTGAAGTAATGAATCAAAACCAACCAAACAAGGTTAGTTGCCTAAGCAATGTACACTCTTAAGTCACAATTGTGTGCAGTAGAGGTTACATTAGCATTTCATCGGCCAATCACGACGAATTCACAAAAATCACGAAGTTCGTCTCACTTTGTCACTTTTTCAAAATTCCAAGTTTTCAAAACAAACAAGACATAAACCAATGGAACCAATTGAAATCATTTTTAGAATACATATAAACAAGGTACAAGCCTAATCCCACTTTGTTTCTTTAAGAAAGATCCAGCTCGGAAAAATTCATGTTCTTGAGCATTATTCAAAATCAAGTTCGATTTCACAAAAATTCGATTCAATTCGATCATGGAGAAGTTCCAGTGAGATTAAATATGTAAACAGTGTTTATATGAGTTGAAAGGAACATTATGGAATGTTCGGTTAGGTCCCAAAGTACACAAATCAAAAATCAAATGGGGCTGAACAGGGTATCGTTCGCTTAAGCGACCAGCTTGCCGAGAGCAGATGTCCTGCTCGCTTGGAGATCACTTATGGCTCGCTCAAGCGAGCAAGCATCCCACAATCTGGGTAGCTCATATGAATGTTCGCTTAAGCGAACAGGAGCTCGCTTGAGCGAACAGTCATCTGAGCAGACCAGATGCTCTCGGTTCTTGACCCTTCTTCACTCCAAAAACCCAATTCCTAAAAACGTGTTCCAGAAAGTGTTTATAGGTCATAATCATTATAAGACACCTAAAGGAACTCAAATCGTGCATCATAAACAACAATTCAGATCGTTTCATCAATTTGCATAATTTTATCAAAACACCAACAACAACCACAAATTTCATCCTCAATCCACAAACAGTGATTTCTGTTCAACAAATCAACTACCAATAGTTCACAAATCGTTCATAACATCAATTAAACATGAATCCATACATAATCCAACATCACAACTTCATTTCTCATTAATTTTTCACATAAACTCAAAATATTCATAGGCACACATTTTGACATGTTAATTCAACAACAACTACACAATTATCATGTAATTCATGCTCACAAACATATCATCAACATCTAAGCACGAATTTACAGAATCAAATTCAATTAATCAAATCATGAAAATGTGTAGAAATGAAAAATTGAAGAATTATGTGTGAAGACTATCCCTCTTACCTCTAGCACAAAGAATTCCTAACCCAAGTTTCACTTTAGCTCCTAGGATCAATCTCCCTTTAGCCTCCAACCCTCTTCTTTTGTTCTCCTCTCTAGCCTCTTTTCCTCTATTCTCTTGTGTTGTGTTAATGACAAAGTTTCTAACCCTATTTGCTCTAAGTCATGGGTCATATGCTCACACCCATGGGCTCAATTCTAATTACACTAAACCGCTAATTCTAACTTATTAACGGTAATCAACTAGAAACCTCGGCTCTAATTAATTATATCGACAACTTAATATCTTACAAATAATAACGGCTCTAACTTGAAACACTAAAAAATAACTATTGTCACAAAGTTATTAAATTACTCTTCCTCGTAAAAGACTAAAATACCCTTCTAAAATGAAAACTCATGAAAATGCACACAGACATAGCTAAACACACATAAAACAATTAAAAAAAATTAATCGCAAAATCGGGCTGTTACATTAAAACTCTTTAGAAGAGTTTGTCGTCATTTGGGTTCCAGAAGGCTTGAGGGAGTAGTCTCCGCAAGTAGTGCGCGGAGATATCCAGTTTACATAAATATGAGTGCATATGCTTTTTCGTCTGTCAATACATCCCCGAATTTTACAAAGTTCGATCAATTTAGTCTCTCTGTCAAGTCTCGTCGACGTTAACAATGTCAACATTGTTGGTATAAGCCCTAGAGGCCAATAGTTTATGTGAAACTTATCTTATGTATCATGACTTTTATTATTAAATAATATATGGCACTCTTTATTATATATTTATAGTAATGTTAATAAAGTCCTTAGAATAGATAGTTCATGTAATAATATATTAAGTGTGACTTAATCATGAGATTACATTATCATAAAGAACGCTATTCTTAAATGTATCCGTAGTCAAGCTTTAATATGAATTAGGATAATAATAAAGCGTTGAGACTATTATGTATGAAGACTGATGACCGCATCTCATGGGTCATAGATATGAGATATCAAGTCTATACATAGGTATAAATGTTAGGAGTAATATTTATACTGGATAGACCCATCGTGAGAATACTACATAGTAAGTTATGAGATTGTCATAAGATATTCTCACAATGATAATAGTGTACATCGCTCTTTGACCTGAAACCACTATGATCCCTAGATGTGGACTCAAGTGCTTTGTTGCCATTCTAACGTTGTCTGTAAAAGGATAACCATAACGTTGGTTGATGGGTACTTGATGAATCATGCTGAGGGGCATGAGTGTCCTAGATGGGATTTGTCCCTCCTCATAAACAGGAGATATATCTATAGGCCTCTTGATGAAATATGACTGTAAAACTGCATGGCCATGCCGAACTAAGTCGATATAGGATATTGGACTTATTCGTTATTCAGTATATTTTGGAATCAAGAAATATAAATATTGATCTACACAATGGTGACAAAATATATGCATTGAGATCAATAGAGATATTAGGACAAAGGAGTAATCGTATACATAAGTATTATCATGGAAACAGGTTTCGTCAGATCACTTGACATTCTTGTCACTTGGGTAGCAATGATGTGTTGCTAGATACCGCTCATTGTTTATAGTATTAAATATTAGATTTAATATTATTGCCAATGTGACTAGAACCTATAGGGTCACACACAAAGAACGGTCAAAAGAGAAATATATAAGTATGACTTATATAAGGGGTGCGTTTAGTAAATAACGCTAATTAGTTAGCAGAATTACTAAACTCGTTATTGGTCTTACAGAAGCCCAATAGTGACTTCTGAACTTGCAGAGCACACTAAGAGTTCTATAAATAGAAGCCTAGTGCTGAAGTTTGATGTTGCACGTTTTTGAAACCCTTAACTCTCTGAAACTTCTAATTCATTGGCTAGCACCGAGTTTTGGAGGAGCACTGTTCGTGTGGACTTGCTAGAGGCTTTGCTGCTTGCTTTGTTGTGATCGTGCTTCCAGTTTCCAGCTTTCAGATTTCACACTTCGAGGTAACAATCGAATCATTGATTCATGTGTAATTCGTAATGATCCAAGGAAAGAAAATCGAAATTTTATTTCTCCGCTGCTTATTCTGTTTTGAATCGATTTTCCTTCAGTGGTATCAGAGCCAATTACGAAACCTTGAATCGGATTGCTTTGTTACTGCTTTATGTTTTAATTTGATTAAACATATTGAATGAAATTAAATAATAAAGAGAATTAAAATTGGCATCATATCATATTATGTTTTCTGTGCATGGCTCTTCGATTTGATTCGATGTTTCAGAAACCGTTTCTGGTGAAACATCGACGTTTCGAATATACATATCGACAGAAACATGATTGATCGATCATAAAACGCAAATAATAAATATCAATCACGTGTATGTGCATGGACGATCAATTTGTTTGAAGCTTCGTAACCGATTTTGTGTACTCTGGTGAAGCATCAATATTTTGATTATACATATCGACATAAGTGTGATTGGTAAATTCTGTATAACAACAGTATATATGATATACTGGATTTGATTGTAATTTAAATAAGTCATATGATATTTGTTCATATTGATTGATCTGATGTATGGAGCTTCGTAACCGATTATGGTGAAGCATCCTAGACTCGATCATGATACTTGAATAAACAATCAGAGTACTTGTTTAATAAGATCAGATTGTTGTGACAGAATTAGGGTTTGCCGAAACAGTTAGGGTAATCAGAAACGTGTCAAGTGTTGATGCGAAATACAGTGCTAATTCAAAGGAACCACCGTCCGCTGACCGGGCAGCGGAACCCCCGGCTAATCTGCGTAGTGTGATCATATGTCGAATTTTAATTTAATTTGTTTAATTATAAGGTATAATTAATAATAATAAAAATGTGTTTGTTATTATTATCATGTGAACGATTATGGCCTTAGTCCTTTTATTTATTTCTTTTGGATATTGAAATACGGCCTGCGAGTCGTGCCTCTCTCTTATGTCTCTATTCTACATTCTCTTCTCATCCACTCCCTCGTATGTAAAACGAGTTTCTTTAATATGTAATGTAAATAGAATACAAGGAGGTAATAGGATTCAAGACGTTAGGATAGTCCTGGAAGTCAAGCTTGGAGAAGCAAGGTCGTTTCTAGGATTAGTTTAGATTCTCTCATTGGCTTGAGAGAATCATAGCGTTAGGATGGCCATAATCATGTCACTTTTACTTTGTATAATTGTTATGCATGTTATGATTGGAGTGCGAATATATATATGATATATAAGCCGTGGTGAGGTGAGATCAACTTTAATAAAAAATCCTTCAAATTTGAAATATTAAGTTTAATGCTTTCCAAAAGTTTAACACCCTTCAAGACTAATATCGAATATGTGGGTTTTGCCTCCGTGAAGCGCATATTTTATACTAGTAAGTTGCGGTGTGGTAATCCAATTTACCCAAGTGTTATTCTTTTGGGTTTAACTTAACTAAATTAATTTTAATAAGATTAGAATAAATTTAGAAGCAATAATTAGGTAATGTCTATATGATAGACTTGAGTAAGAGTTATTCACCTAATTGATTTGAAAGTTGTATAAGATACAATTGGAAATGTTCCTACCTAAATAACTAAGTTTTAAGTACAGCCCCCGTTGACTTAAAGCAAAGTGAAATAAGGATTTCAATCCACTAGAAAATCTTCAAACGGGATTTTCCGAGTCAAGTGTTTGAAGGTCATTTGATTTGAGTAAAATAGTGGGAGCGTATTTAATTAAAGGCCAAATTAAATATGTTATTTCATGATACTTATTTTGTATATTTTAAAATTGTAGATGGCAAATAACACATCAACAAACATTTTGCGATCTCTCATTGAAAAGGAGAAATTGACTGAAACTAATTTTTTGGACTAGTTCCGTAACATGAGGATTGTCCTCACCCACGAAAAAAAGCTGTATATGCTGGATGAACCCATTCCTGAGGCACCACCTGCTGGAGCTTCTGCGGCTTTGAGAAATGCTCATACCAAGCATCTCAATGATTCCGTGGAAGTCTCATGCATCATGCTAGCAACCATGACTCCCGAGCTGCAAAAACAGCATGAAGGGATGACCGCGTTCGATATGATCGGACATCTTAAGACTCTTTATGAAGAGCAGGCAAGGCATGAGAGGTTTGATGTCTCTAAAGCCCTTTTCTCTACCAAGCTGTCAGAAGGAAGTCCTGTAGGACCTCATGTACTCAAAATGATTGGGTATTCTGAGAACCTAGCCCGATTGGGATTTGTCCTTGAGCAGGAACTGGTTGTTGATCTTGTCTTGCAATCGTTGCCTGAAAGCTTCAGCAGTTTTGTCCAGAATTTCCTAATGAATGATATGGACAAAACACTTCCACAGCTTGCAGCTATGTTGAGAACTGCTGAGAAAAACATGAAAGGAAAGGGAAAGGCCATTTTGATGGTTAATAATGGCAAGTCCAAAAAGCACAATAAGAAGCCTAATAAGTCTAAGGGAAATGGCAAGGGCAAAGTTGTTGCCAAGCCATCAACCAAAGCTTTGAAGCCTACTGGAGGCGTGGCTAAGGAGGGCAAATGCTTCTATTGCAACAATAAGGGGCACTGGAGGCGAAACTGCCCAAAGTATCTGGAAGATAAGAAGAATGGAAATGTTCCTACTACTTCTACAGGTATTTTTGTTATAGAAATTAATATGTCTACTTCTACATCATGGGTATTAGATACTGGATGTGGTTCTCATATTTGTACTGATGTGCAGGGGCTGAGAACGAGTAGAGCATTGGCAAAAGGCGAGGTCGATCTTAGAGTTGGCAATGGAGCAAAGGTTGCTGCTTTAGCTGTTGGAACTTATGTATTGACCTTACCTAGTGGTCTTTTATTGAATTTAGAAAACTGCTATTATGTACCTGCCATTAGCAGGAATATTATTTCAATTTCTTGTTTGGACAAGGCTGGTTTTTATTTTACCATTAAGAACAAATGTTGTTCCGTTTATTTGGATAATATTCTATATGCTAATGCAATTTTGATTAATGGACTTTATATCCTGGATCTTGATATGCCTATCTATAACATTAATGCTAAAAGGATGAAACCTAATGAGTTGAATCCGACTTACCTGTGGCATTGTCGTTTAGGCCATATAAATGAAAATCGCATTTCCAAACTCCATAAAGATGGACTTTTGGACTCTTTTGATTTTGAATCATATGAGACATGTCGATCTTGTTTATTAGGAAAGATGACAAAGGCCCCTTTTTCCGGTCAAGGTGAAAGGGCTAGTGATCTCTTAGGACTCATACATACTGATGTGTGTGGACCCCTAAACATAACTTCTAGAGGAGGTTTTCACTACTTCATTACATTCACTGATGACTTTAGTAGATTTGGATATGTGTATCTAATGAAACATAAATCTGAATCATTTACTTTATTCAAAGAATTTCAAAATGAAGTAGAAAACAAACTAGGCAAGAAAATCAAAATGCTTCGATCTGATCGAGGTGGAGAGTATTTGAGCTTAGAGTTTGACAATCATCTAAAAGAATGCGGGATCTTATCGCAACTCACACCTCCTGGAACGCCACAATGGAATGGTGTTTCTGAAAGGAGAAATCGAACCTTATTAGACATGGTCCGATCAATGATGAGTCATGCTGAACTTCCAAATTCCTTATGGGGATACGCCTTATTAACTGCAGCTTATACGCTTAACCGAGTTCCATCCAAAGCGGTAGAAAAGACACCATATGAGATATGGAACGGTCGAAAACCCAATGTGGGACATTTAAAGATTTGGGGTTGTGAAGCTTATATAAAACGACTTATGTCTACTAAGCTTGAACAAAGATCTGATAAATGTTTCTTTGTGGGATATCCTAAAGAAACTAGAGGATACTACTTTTACAAACCTTCTGAGGGCACAATTGTTGTTGCTAGAAATGGAGTCTTCCTTGAAAAGGATTTTGTCTCCAAAAGAATCAGTGGGAGCAAAGTAGATCTTGAAGAAATTCAAGACCCACAAAGTAATGAAATACCGATGGAGGAACAGGAACAGGATACACAAACTATTATGATAGAAAATCCTATTCCAGTAACACAAGAACCACGTAGGTCTAGCAGGATACGTCAAGAACCCGAGAGATATGGGTATCTCATATCACAAGAGGGTGATGTATTTCTCATGGACCACGATGAGCCTGTGACTTACATGGAGGCCATTACTGGCCCTGATTCTGAGAAGTGGCTTGAAGCCATGAAATCTGAAATGGATTCCATGTACACAAATCAAGTTTGGAACTTGATTGAAGCACCTGAAGGAATTAATCCTATAGGATGCAAGTGGGTTTTCAAAAAGAAAATTGACATGGACGGAAAGGTTAATACCTACAAAGCGCGGCTGGTTGCTAAAGGCTTCAAACAAATTCATGGTGTGGATTATGATGAAACCTTTTCACCAGTTGCAATGATTAAATCCATTCGGATCTTACTTGCTATCGCTGCATACCATGATTATGAAATCTGGCAAATGGATGTCAAAACTGCTTTCCTTAATGTAAATCTTCTTGAGGATGTGTACATGACACAACCTGAAGGATTTGGCGATCCTAAAGCAACCAAGAAAGTATGCAAATTACAGCGATCAATCTATGGATTGAAGCAATCTTCTAGGAGTTGGAATCTTCGTTTTGATGAAACTGTACAACAATATGGATTCATTAAAAATGAAGATGAGGCTTGTGTTTACAAGAAGGTTAGTGGGAGCATAGTCTCATTTCTGGTTTTATATGTGGATGACATATTATTAATCGGAAATGACATCCCTACATTACAAGAAATAAAAACTTGGTTAGGGAAATGCTTTTCTATGAAAGACTTAGGTGAAGCCTTCTATATATTAGGAATCAGGATCTATAGAGATAGATCACAAAGATTGCTTGGCTTAAGTCAGGGTACATATATAGATAAAGTCCTGAGACGTTTCAATATGCATGATTCCAAGAAAGGATTCATCCCTATGTCGTCAGGAATAAATCTATCAAAGACTCAATCCCCTTCGACTAATGAAGAAAGGGATCGAATGCGTGATATTCCATATGCTTCGGCAATTGGGTCTATCATGTATGCTATGATATGTACTCGACCAGATGTCTCGTATGCTTTAAGTGCTACAAGTAGATACCAGTCTAATCCTGGCAACGATCATTGGATTGCTGTCAAGAATATCCTTAAATACTTGAGAAGAACTAAGGATACTTTCTTGATCTATGGAGGTCAAGAAGAGCTCTCTGTAATTGGTTACACTGATGCTAGTTTTCAGACAGATCATGATGATTTCAAATCGCAATCTGGATATGTGTTTTGCTTAAATGGCGGTGCTGTGAGCTAGAAGAGTTCAAAGCAAGAAACAATCGCTGATTCTACAACAGAAGCCGAGTACATTGCTGCATCTAATGCCGCAAAGGAAGCTGTTTGGATTAAGAAATTCATTTCTGATCTTGGAATAGTTCCAAGCATTGCGGATCCCATTGAATTACTATGTGATAACAATGGAGCAATCGCACAAGCCAAAGAACCTAGATCTCACCAGAAATCCAAACACATACAAAGGCGCTATCATCTTATTCGAGAGATTATCGAAAGAGGAGATGTTAAAATATGCAAAGTACCAACATTAGACAATGTTGCTGATCCACTTACTAAAGCTCTTGCCCAACAGAAGCATGATGGTCATACTAGATCTATGGGTATTAGGTTTATGCCTGATTGGCTCTAGTGCTAGTGGGAGATTGTTGGTATAAGCCCTAGAGGCCAATAGTTTATGTGAAACTTATCTTATGTATCATGACTTTTATTATTAAATAATATATGGCACTCTTTATTATATATTTATAGTAATGTTAATAAAGTCCTTGGAATAGATAGTTCATGTAATAATATATTAAGTGTGACTTAATCATGAGATTACATTATCATAAAGAACGCTATTCTTAAATGTATCCGTAGTCAAGCTTTAATATGAATTAGGATAATAATAAAGCGTTGAGACTATTATGTATGAAGATTGATGACCGCATCTCATGGGTCATAGATATGAGATATCAAGTCTATACATAGGTATAAATGTTAGGAGTAATATTTATACTGGATAGACCCATCGTGAGAATACTACATAGTAAGTTATGAGATTGTCATAAGATATTCTCACAATGATAATAGTGTACATCGCTCTTTGACCTGAAACCACTATGATCCCTAGATGTGGACTCAAGTGCTTTGTTGCCATTCTAACGTTGTCTGTAAAAGGATAACCATAACGTTGGTTGATGGGTACTTGATGAATCATGCTGAGGGGCATGAGTGTCCTAGATGGGATTTGTCCCTCCTCATAAACAGAAGATATATCTATAGGCCTCTTGATGAAATATGACTGTAAAACTGCATGGCCATGCCGAACTAAGTCGATATAGGATATTGGACTTATTCGTTATTCAGTATATTTTGGAATCAAGAAATATAAATATTGATCTACACAATGGTGACAAAATCTATGCATTGAGATCAATAGAGATATTAGGACAAAGGAGTAATCGTATACATAAGTATTATCATGGAAACAGGTTTCGTCAGATCACTTGACATTCTTGTCACTTGGGTAGCAATGATGTGTTGCTAGATACCGCTCATTGTTTATAGTATTAAATATTAGATTTAATATTATTGCCAACATGACTAGAACCTATAGGGTCACACACAAAGAACAGTCAAAAGAGAAATATATAAGTATGACTTATATAAGGGGTGCGTTTAGTAAATAACGCTAATTAGTTAGCAGAATTACTAAACTCGTTATTGGTCTTACAGAAGCCCAATAGTGACTTCTGAACTTGCAGAGCACACTAAGAGTTCTATAAATATAAGCCTAGTGCTGAAGTTTGATGTTGCACGTTTTTGAAACCCTTAACTCTCTGAAACTTCTAATTCATTGGCTAGCACCGAGTTTTGGAGGAGCACTGTTCGTGTGGACTTGCTAGAGGCTTTGCTGCTTGCTTTGCTGTGATCGTGCTTCCAGTTTCCAGCTTTCAGATTTCACACTTCGAGGTAACAATCGAATCACTGATTCATGTGTAATTCGTAATGATCCAAGGAAAGAAAATCGAAATTTTATTTCTCCACTGCTTATTCTGTTTTGAATCGATTTTCCTTCAAACATGTCACGTTCAGCATTGACGTGGAGTTCCAAGCCAACTTCCACCTGTACATAGACGATTTTGTTAGAAAATTTTGAATTTTTGCCCTCACGTTAAACTTTGGTGCTAGCTAAAATTTTTTCTAAAATGTTGAATGCTTAAGAGTAACTAAAATTTTAAATAACACACTTAAAAAGGTTTATGTTAGTAGATAAGCCCACATAAGCTCTGAATAAACCAATCCAAACAGGGCCTTATTTTAAAAGAAAATATATCAAAATACTTTTGTTCTTACCGGAGAACACAAGTGTCGGTTGAAGAAGATGAGAAGCGACTTTAACGTTGGTTCATGGTTGTCCTTCCCTAGAGGGAATGTACCTGCAAATATTGAAGTGGTTGCTAGGGGTGATCGCAGCCCGGTTTGGATCGGTTCTGAGGCAAAAACTCATATGATCCAACGATAAAATTATATACGGTTCGATTCGGTTTTGGATGATTAATTTTAAAAAGCCGATCCGATCCAATCCAATTTAATGCGGTTTAATTTGGATTGGTTTTTGGATATCCAAATTAGAAATTGTAACTTTTTTTTATTAATAATAATCTTTTCAAAATATGCTAAAATAATAGGTTTGATACAAAATATAATATGATTTATAAAAATGATTGATTATCTTTGAAACATATGAAATAGAAACAAAATTGATTAAGGTAAACTCATATGTACTATTAAAAGAATTAGAAAGAAAAATAATAATAGCTTGATATAATATATTATACTTATAAAAATGGACTTATATATTAAAATGTATGTATGAGATTCGATTCGGTTTGGTTTGGTTCGGTTTTGAAAAATCAATCCAAAATCCGATCCAATCCGAGCGGTTTTCATAAAATGTCATCCAAACACATCCAATATTATTTGGGTTTGGGCAGTTTTCAGTTTTTTTGGATCACTTTATGGTTTTAATTTGAACACCCATCGTGGTTGCAATATGTATATTTACTTTTCTTAATTAAAAGCCATTATCATTAAGACATTTTACAAATTTTCTACCTTAAGCGTTTAATGTTAAAATTAATTATATATTTTTTTTGTCAAGTAGTCTAGCGGCTAGAATTCACCTTTTTTAAGGTTAATAAGTGTGGTGTATGTGGTTCGAACCCCGGCCCCTCGATATAACAATACATATCTCTACCAACTTAGTTATGCTCACGGGGACTATTCTTTATTTTTTCTATAATAGTATCTTTAAAAATTAGCCTTTTGGATTGACACTTGTTATTAAATTAAATATGACCAAGAAGACATGTGGATTGTTAAAAAAAATGCTCACGAAGAGTAGAGTTCATGTGGAATTTTTGGTTGTAAGGATATCATGTTTGCAAGGAAGAGCACGTGTGTTGTTCTTTGTCACATTCATAACTAATTGCAAGTATCTCGAGGAGGAGATTGAAGGGACATCATAGTAAGTGTACTCTGACTACATTGGCCTTTGAGTGCCTTTTAGCGTTGATTTTCGATGAGATGCCACAATCTTGGATTGATCGAGATTTTGATCTTGGTTGTTGCTTTGTGTAGAAATCTAGCAGAATAAAGTATACTTATTTGGCATATTTGGTTTGAATAAGAGGGATTTGGTAGTTATGTTACCATCTCTCATCATTGACCTATTTTATTCCTGTCATTATTAGGTTTTATTTTTGTCATCATTAGGATTGATTTGTTTCCTTTTGTGGTTCATATGGTGAGGATAGCTGAGAGGTTACTTCCTCTATTTATACCATTGTAAT
This sequence comes from Medicago arabica, assembly GCA_946800305.1. Lineage (NCBI taxonomy): Eukaryota > Viridiplantae > Streptophyta > Magnoliopsida > Fabales > Fabaceae > Medicago > Medicago arabica. The sequence continues at coordinate 25,037,424 of OX326964.1, read as the reverse complement.
ATATTTTCTTAATCAATCAATGAGAATACAGAAACTTATTCTCTGAAATTCTACATGGTATCAGTAGCAAATCGATCCTCTCATCTTTCCCCATGACCAAATACGGCATGGCTACAGAAAAAGATACAATGTCGAAAGAGGACGGAAATGGATCCTCATCGCAAGTCAAGACCATTCCTGGTGTGACCTTGGAGGCAACCCCTCATCTTCCCATCACAGGACACAAACTGAATGGGAACAACTACCTTCAATGGTCACAATCAGTCTTGATGTTTGTCAGTGGCAAAGGGAAAGATGAATACCTCACTAGTGAAATTACTGCACCAAAAACTGGAGATCCAACCTACAGACAATGGAAAACTGAGAACAACATGGTCATGTCATGGCTAATAAACTCCATGACAAATGAGATACGTGAGAATTTCCTTCTCTACACCACGACTAATGACATTTGGATTAACGCAAAGGAATTTTATTCAAGCAAGGACAACACATCAGCCATCTTTGAGATTGAAACAACCTTGCAAGATCTACGATAAGGAGATCTCTCAGTCACACAATTCTATAACACCCTTACACGACGATGGCAGCAGCTTGATGTGTTTGAAGAGCACAACTGGACCTGCTCAGTTAATTCAAAGAAATACAAGGAGATCGTGGAAAAGAAAAGAGTTTTAAGTTCTTGATGTGACTTGACAAGAACTTAGATGAAGTCAGAGGTAGAATACTTGGAACCAAACCTTTACCAAGTATTAGAGAGGTCTTCTCTGAAGTACGTGGGGAAGAAAGTAGGAAGAAAGTGATGCTAGGAGAACCCTCAATTCTGCCCGTGGCAGAGCAGTCATCACTAGCAGCTCGTGGAGTCCATAATTTTCCCATTGACAATCGTTTAAAGAAGAAAAGGCCATGGTGTGATCATTGTCAAAGATCTGGCCATATCGACGACACATGCTGGAAATTACATGGTAAACCAGCAGATTGGAAGCCCTCAAAACCTTACATGGACAAGAATAGCCGAGGTAATCATGTCTCAACTTAAGAAGGAAGTAATATTGATGCTCCTCAATCCACCCCTTTTAATCAAGAACAACTTGAAGCTCACCAAAAAAATGTTTTCTCAGATGTCTTCCCAAAGCAATACCAAAGTTGCTTCACTAGCACATAAAGGTAATTTCATAGGTGCTTTTATTGTTAAAACTGGAAATCATAAGCCATGGATAGTTGACTCGGGAGCTTCAGATCATATGACGGGGGGTAAATCATTATTCCATCATTACAATCCATGCTACAATGGACTCTCTGTAAAAATTGCTTATGGTACTTTCTCTAAAGTGGCTGGTACAGGTTCAGTCACTCTCTCAAAAGATATAGAGTTAGAGTCTGTCCTACATGTACCCAATTTGGATTGCAATTTGTTGTCTGTGAGTAAACTCACTTATGATCTTAACTGTGTTGCTAAAATTGTTTCTGATTTGTGTGAATTTCAGACTTTGGATTCGGGGAGGACGATATGCAATGCTAGGATTTTCTCAGGGCTCTACCTTCTTCAAATAGATCAAACTCCTACAAGACAAACTCACAATGCAGTGTGTGTCGAGTCAGCCACCCAGTCAAATAAGGATAATGCTATCATGTTATGGCACTATCGTATAGGTCATCCTTTTTCATTGATTCATAGTGATGTGTAGGGACCATTTAGAATAAAAAATATAATTGGGTCTAGATGGTTCGTGTTATTTGTGGATGATCATTCTAGGATAACATGGTTGTTCCTTATGAAAGAAAAATCTGAACTTGGTCACATTTTCAGAAAATTTAACACCATGATTCAAACTCAGTTCCAAACTAAAATCAAAATTCTTAAAATTGATAACGCAAGAGAATATTTTGAAGCATCTCTTAGAGATTATCTAGACAACCATGGGATCATTCACCAAAGCTCTTGTGTTAACACCCAACAACAAAATGGGATAACAGAAAGAAAAAATAGACATATTCTAGAAGTTGCTAGGTCTCTAATGTTCACCACACATGTTCTTAAATTCTTTTGGGGTGAGGCTGTTTCAACAGCCACCTACTTGATAAATAGAAGGCCCTCTCGTGTCCTTAAATTTCAAACACCTTATCAGATCATTTCTAATTGTTTTCCACAAACCCGAATCTTGTCCACCCTTCCAATCAAAGTCTTTAGTTGTTCTGTGTTTGTCCACCAACAAGCTAGTAAACTTGACCCAAAGGCTCTCAAGTGCAAATGCTATTCTCCAACCACAAAAACAAATTAGGGTTAATATGTCTTTACCCCCTTGTAATTTAGGCGAGTTCCGGATTATCCCCCTGTAAAAAAATAAGTTAAGATTCCAACCCTGTAAAATAAGATTATTTGATTTTAGCCCCTGACCCATGTGACTGTTCAGAATTGCTGACGTGGCGAACTGAGTGGCATGCTGATTGTATAATTAATTTTGTTTTTCATTTTATTAATGGTACACATGGCATTTGTGCCTATTTTTTTTATAAAAAATTAAAAAAATCGTAAAAATAAAAAAATTCAGGATTTTTTTTATTACGGAAAATATTTTCCAAAATTTATAATTTACGAAAAATATATATTTCAAAAAATTTTAATTTTCCATAATGTTTTAAAAAAAATTCCAAAATTTTGAATTATATATTTCAAAAAAAAAATTCAAATTATTTTCGAAAATTTGGAAATATATATTTTTCGAAATTTAAAACAGATATTTTTTTCGAAAAAGAAGTTTTTTAAATTTTCTCAACAAAAGAAATTTGGAAAATATTTTTATTTTTAAAAATCTGGATACAAATTCTGGAAATTTTCCAGAATCTTTTTTACGATGTGTTACAGATTTGAGAAAATTTTTTAATATTTAAAAATTGAGAATAAAAAAAATCTGGAAATTTTTTTAATATTTAAATTTATTCTTATCTATTTGTTACATGTGGTATTTATCTTGAAAATTGATGTCATTTTTGAAAAGAAACAGCCGGTCCAAAATAACTGAAATTGGTTGTTTCCTTTTTATATATATCCCAAAAAATTATATGAAAAATTCAAAAATTTCTAAACTTACTATATTTTGAAATTTTTAAAAAAAAATCCAAATTAAATTAAAATTTTAAAAATATTTGAAAAAATAACAAAAGCTAATTTTTGAATGTTTATTTTTTTTCTGATTTTTTTTATTTTTTGAAAAAAAATCCAATTTTTTTTAAAAAAAAGATTTTTTTTCTTATTTTTAAATTTTTTGAAAATTAATTTTCAGTTTTTTATCTTTTTAAAATAATTTTTTAAACCATTACACACATGTCAGGTTTTAAAAAAAATGAAAATGAAAATAATTACATAGTGGCGTGCCACGTCAGTATCCATTACACACGTGTCAGGTTTTAAATAAAAATAAAAAATAAAATAATTACACAGTGGCGTGCCACGTCAACGTCTGGATGAGGTCATGGGTGTTTTGTGGAGAATCTTCATATTACAGGGGTGTTTTGTGGAGAATCTTCATATTATAGGGTTGGAATCTAAACTTTTTTTTTACAGGGGGGTAAACCGAAACTCGCCCAAATTACAGGGGATAAAGACATATTAACCCAAAAAATTATAACTCTATGGATGTCACATTCTTTGAGAATCAACCTTTTTCTACCAAAACTAATATTCAGGGGGGGAATTTTACTCAAGAATATCAGCTTTGGGATATTGATACGTTGGAGTCAACCTATGGTGAAAGTTCCATAAATGTGTCACCTCAAATAAACCAAATTGATACAAATGTGTCCATTCACCCCAATCTGCTACCACTGTCTGTGTCAGATCAATCTTATGATCAGCCATCATTGTCCAACACTCAATCTCCTGATCTGCCACAGGCAGATCAGTCAAACAATCAATTAATTGTTCAATCTGTGGCAGAACAACCTTTTGTTCAGCCATCTACTTCAACACACCCTGCTGAAATGCGTGAGCTCCGTGTCTTTACTAGGAGAAGAAACAAGAAGGTAAAGAACAACAGCAAATTCCCCACTACCATGAATCTTTCCCGATTTTAGAGATTGAAAATGCACAAGATGATGAGAATGGTGGCCCTATTTCCGATGCTAAATATGATGACAGACCTATTGCATTGAGAAAAGACAAGCGTTCCTGCACATCTCATCCTATTTGCAAATTTATCTCTCATGATAAGTTATCTTCTCGTCACTTGGCTTTTGTTAGCAATCTTGATAGAATTCAAGTTCCAAATTCTGTCTATGAAGCACTTATCAAGCCAGAATGGAAGGAAGCAATATTGGAAGAAATTCATGCTCATTAAAAGAATGGAACTTGGGAATTATCAAATCTACCATCTGGAAAACATCAAGTGGGTTGCAAGTGGATTTTTACGATCAAATAAAACTCATATGGTAGTATCAACAGATATAAAGCACGATTGGTGGCTAAGGGTTTTACACAAACCTATGGTATTGATTATCAAGAGACATTTGCACCTGTAGCAAAGCTCAACACAGTTCGGATTTTACTCTCACTTGCCTCAAACCATGATTGGCCTCTCTATCAGATGGACGTGAAAAATGCATTCCTCAATGGTGACCTTGAAGAGGAAGTTTACATGAAGATTCCTCCAGGTATTGAAACATCAGAAAATGCAAACAAAGTCTGCAAACTTAAGAAATCTTTGTATGGATTGAAACAGTCCCCAAGAGCTTGGTTTGATAGATTCACAAAAGTGGTAAGGACGTTTGGCTACATTCAGTGTCAGTCAGATCATACAATGTTCCTCATACAGTCACCCTTAGGGAAGAAGGCTATTATTATAGTTTATGTTGATGATATTATTCTGACAGGTGATCATGAAGAAGAGATCAAGAGATTAAAGAGTCTCCTAGCCAAAGAGTTTGAAATAAAAGATTTGGGAATCTAAAATATTTCCTTGGAATGGAGGTAGCTCGGTCTAAGAATGGAATTTCAGTTTCCCAACGGAAATATGTTCTAGACCTCTTAAAAGAAACAGGGATGCTTGGGTGTAAACCATCTGAGACCCCGATGGATGCAACTGTGAAGCTTGGTAATCTTGATAAAGACATACCAGTTGATAAAGGAAGATATCAAAGGTTGGTTGGAAAGCTCATTTATTTGTCTCACACAAGACCAGACATTAGTTTTGCAGTGAGTACAATGAGTCAGTTCATGAATTGTCTCACAGAAGAACATATGGAAGCGGTGTATAGAATTCTGAGATACTTGAAAATGACACCTTGTCAAGGATTATTTTTTCAAAGGTCAGCTAATAGGGGAATTGAAATATTCACCGATGCTGATTGGGCAGGATCAGTGACTGATAGGCTTTCAACATCAGGTTATTGTACTTTTGTTTGGGGGAAAACATGTAGAGATTGACCGTCATTTCATCAAGGAAAATATTGAAAACGGGACTATATCCCTCCAGTATACTCCTACAAGCCAACAAACGGCAAACATTCTCACTAAAGCAGTTCCAAGAAAAACTTTTGAGAACCTTACATCCAAGCTAGGATTGCTTAACATTTACAACCTAGCTTGAGGGGGAGTGTAGAAATCTAGCAGAATAAATTATACTTATTTGGCATATTTGGTTTGAATAAGAGGGATTTGGTAGTTATGTTACCATCTCTCATCATTGACCTGTTTTATTCCTGTCATTGGTAGGTTTTATTTTTGTCATCATTAGGATTGATTTGTTTCCTTTTCTGGTTCATATGGTGAGGATAGCTGAGAGGCTACTTCCTCTATTTATACCATTGTAATATATTTTCTTAACCAATCAATGAGAATACAAAAACTTATTCTCTGAAATTCTACACATTGTTTGGGAAGCGTTGAGTTTATGTGCGACGAGCCATTGAATCTAAAGATATCAAACCCATCATATCGAGCGTTGAGTCTATCTTAGGTTATGCTAAAAAAAACAATGTTATAAAGATAGAGAAATATGATTGTTGCTCTGGTTGAATAGGAAGCAAGAAGTCTTGTTATTTTGAAAAGATAAAAATTAGGTCAAATACCTCCCGCAGTTCTTTAAGTTCGACATTTTGAAAGGGCTACATGACTTAATTTTCATTTATGCCTATAACTATGTTTACAAACAAGTTAAATGATCAATGCTTCTTCTTCTAAAGTCTTATGCAAATTACTAGGCTAGGTTGATAACTTCAAAAGTTTACCTTCTTAACTTGCAAGCTATATGGGATTCTTAAATCTGTTCAAGGCTTAGTTTATGAACAATTGCATCTTCTATTTAGAAGTAGTAGTACAGGTATAGTACAACATATAGAACATAAGTTTATATCCTCTGTATATATAAATTACATTACAAATTATACCGTTCCTCGTGCTTGATCGGCTGAGCGCACATCACATATCGTTCATCGTTGATCCTAAATCCAAATGTCTCATCCTTCAAACAAAGGTAACTTTGTTATCAAGAGAGTCACAGCTTATTTCATAATCACGTTAAAAATGAGTATACAGACCAAAAGAGCAAGTTAATGAACAGAGGGAACTTGTCAAATCAGAGTTAAGTATTCGATATGTACAAAGTGACCTTCACTTTCCTTCTGCACCATTATACTCAAAGTCATAAAACATATATAAATAGTTCTCTATATCACAAATTTAAATACCTTACGATTGATCAAGACAATTGTATGATGGATATTGATTCTTTGTTAAGTCAATTTGTAGATCATGATCGGAGTGTGTCGATTTTTAGAGAGTATGTTAAGAATAGTGAATCTAAAGTAACTGGAAATTTCAAAGTGGATGATTCATTTTAGTCATTACAGTTTTGTTTCTAAAAAGTTCAATTTTCAAGTAATGGAAGGAAGACTTTTTAATTGAGGAGAAAAGAGAAAATGAATTAAGATACATTTTTTGCCATGCACCAGCATGCCATCTTGCAAGCAAAATTCGTGAATGTCGATCCGAATTTGTTTCTTCCAAGAGTTCACGCAAACCCTCTTTTGTCCATCTTTTGAGGAACCAATATCACAGACAACGATTTCGTCGTCGGGATCGGAGTCTGAATATGCACTCCTTTCATGATAGGCCTTTTCAATGGCATCCATATTTTTCTTTAAGTTTAACCACTGCTGCACCGTCAAACATATTCCTGATGCGAAAAAAATAGAATTCCTAAACAATCTTTAATAATAGAAACATCGTTATGTGTTGTGTACGATAAGTAAAATTATAAATAAAGACAAGAATGTGTAGGTAAAGACACACCTACTTTTGAAATTACTTTTTGTTTACCTTGTCACTAAGCCCTTGTATACAATCTTTATAGCCAAAGATTTGTAAATTAACTATGTAATTTCTAACTTTGGTGTCTTGTTACATTTGAGTGTTTAAGGTCTTTTAGATGGTTTTGTTAACATTTTGAAGGACAATTTGTTTGGGAGCAAGATTTGATATTTACAAAATCCTACCAATATATTGTAAACTTAAATTCTATGATATTCTTTTAGTATGTATTGTAATTAACTTTCTTAATTTGTTTCATGTATGCATTAGATTAAAATAGAGTAACTTCGAAAGTGAGCCTAATTCGCTTAAATGTGTACTTTTTTTTTAAAATGGAAAAATATTATTTAGAGACTCAAAACTTGAACAAAAAGTACGTGCGGGCAAGAGAACATATAAGAGACAACATGCCCCGTATATAGGTGGCACCAACCGAAAACAATAAAGCCCAAATGGATAGCAATACAAAGAACAAGTGTAACCCGGCACAAAATCACGTAGAGACAAGTTTGATATGATAACATGGTAAAAAACAACAATTCAATTTACCGCTAGAAGGACGTCTCCCGCCTGTATTCCAATGAAACCTCCGAATTGACACAAGTTTTACATTCGTATAGTGAATCGTCACCATCATGTTATTTCCTCCAAGCTAAAATTTAGGAAGAAAAAAATAATAATATTAAAGAGTCATTTTCTCATTGATTTATTTGAGTTATCATTAAGAAAAATAAATAAGTCGAAAAAGGTGAAACATACTTTGCAGATCAAACGATGCTTAGGATAAATGTATTCATAATTGTTTGAAGACATGACTTGTACTCTGCGAAATAACATAAACGATGTCGTTAAGGCATGATTGTAAAAACAATATATTTACCACAAAGCAAACATTACCGTGTATATATATATTTAAAAAATATATTTATATTCAATTTCAGAAAAATATTCAATTCAATCCAATTTTAATGAATAACCCAATCAGGAGTTTAGTATAGGATATGATTTAGATGAAAAACGAAAATTAAATAATTAATTGGATGAAACAAATAAGTATAAGAACCTTACACTTGAAACTTAAAAATCTTAAATGAAAGATAGAACATACCTTTGTTTGTAAGAAGAACAGGAAGAGAGATGAAGTGATGATAGAACATACATTTGTTTATAGAAGAACAGAAAGAGAGAATTTGCAGAGAGACCAAATAGAATTATGTTGAAGCAGTACGGGTAATAGAGCAGTACAGGTTATAGAGTTTTTTTAATGGAAGTTTGTAGAGGTTATTTGAAAAGAGCAAAAAAAGTAACAACTTATAACATCCTTTTTAGTAACCGTAAAAATAAAATAAAAAATTAAAAAAACCAATGAAAGAAAAACTTCTATTGTGGAACCGTATGTTTAGTGTGTAACTAATTTTAACAGTTTGTTAATTACTAAAATGGACATGGATTTAAGTTTGATTAGATTTGAAACAGGGTAAATTGGTAACCTTGCAGGTATATTTCATTAATTAGTAGTTTAGTGTGTAACTAATTTTAACAGTTTGTTAATTACTAAAATGGACATGGATTTAAGTTTGATTAGATTTGAAACAGGGTAAATTGGTAACCTTGCAGGTATATTTCATTAATTAGTAGTTAGTTGATATGACAAAGAAGACATGTGGATTGTTAAAAAAAATGCTCACGAAGAGTAGAGTTCATGTGGAATTTTTGGTTGTAAGGATATCATGTTTGCAAGGAAGAGCATGTGTGTTGTTCTTTGTCACATTCATAACTAATTGCAAGTATCTCGAGGAGGAGATTGAAGGGACATCATAGTAAGTGTACTTTGACTACATAGGCCTTTGAGTGCCTTTTAGCGTTGATTTTCGATGAGAGCCACAGTCTTGGGTTGATCTAAACTTTTAGGTATATGATGGTTTTGTCTTTTTAGACTATTGGATTGGTTGTTGCTTTGTTTTGGAAGTGTTGAGTCTATGTGCGACGAGCCATTGAATCTAAAGATATCACTTTCCTTCTGCACCATTATACTCAAAGTCATAAAATATATATAAATAGTTCTCAATATTACAAATTTAAATACCTTACGATTGATCTAGACAATTGTATGAAGGATATTGATTCTTTGTTAAGTCAATTTGTAGAGTATGTTAGGAATAGTGAATCTAAAGTAACTGAAAATTTCAAAGTGGATGATTCATTTTAGTCAATACAGTTTTGTTTCTAAAAATTTCAATTTTCAAGTAATGGAAGGAAGACTTTTTAATGTAGTCCTCAATTAAGGCTAAGGGACCAATGTTCAGGACTCAGTGTAGATGATTACACAGTCAATGTATGACAACTAACTAGACAGGATGATGATGCATTCAACAAGAAGTAGGTGCTAGCTAACTATCAAAGTCATAATACTTGAGAGTTGTGTTGGAGTAAATACACCGACAGTGTATCACATAAGCACTTATCTTCATTTAATCAATCACAAACACTAAACAACATGAAATTGTCAGAGATATAAGAATCATATAGTTACCAAATGTTCTCGTACAAAATGACTCTTTACTTGCTAAAAACATACACAAGACGCTTGTAGAAAGTAGATACACAACAGGCTCCTAAACCGTTCCTCTAAGATTCATTATTACCGAGTTCAAAAAGGAATCAAGCTATTCGAATTGTGTTCAACTAATATTGCTTGCTCCACTTTCTATGGTTTGAATGTCCCTGAAATTTTCATTTGTTTATTTTGTTTGTTAAAAGTGTATTCAATGTGGAATCAACCAATTGCTAACCATAAACTCTAATTTTTTTTGTTGGCCATATATAGCATAAAGTTTAACCAACACAGAAAGTACCTAAGTAAGTTGATAATAGTGTTCTTGCCTAACAAGATGTCAAAACTGACTAGCTTAACAAACTGACATGCTGAACTATTTCGTGCTTAGCTTCATTGGACTCTTAGAGTTTATGGGAGGACAAGATGTTTAAAAGTTAATGATAATCATCCTAAGGCATCTGATTTGGCTATTAAAAATGGAATATTAGCTGAGAGTAATATAGCTTTCCACTTTTAGAGTTTATGGTAAAAATCATGTTATATTGACTATAGTTTTGTTTATCAGAGAAAGCTTCATGAAGGGTTAAGACATGGAAAATTAATAATATTGAACTTAATAGGATAGAATTTTAAAAGTGGAAAGATATGTCAAAGGAGCTAAAATATCTACCTACCTACCCCATTTTTATTTCCATATGTTAAATTTGACAATGCAAATCTTGATCTTGTATTTTAAAATATGTTGATATTGAAATTATAAATTGATGTTTCTATTAGAGAATTCTTTTCTAGTTAATTTGATAAAAACATACAAATAAGAGTGGTGTTAGTTTGCATGCTTAACATCAATAGTGTTCTTGCCTAACAAGATGTCAAAACTGACTAGCTTAACAAACTGACATGTTGAACTGTTTCGTGCTTAGCTTCATTGGACTCTTAGAGTTTATGGGAGGACAAGATGTTTAAAAGTTAATGATAATCATTCTAAGGCATCTGATTTGGCTATTAAAAATGGAATATTAGCTGAGAGTAATATAGCTTTCCACTTTTAGAGTTTATGGTAAAAATCATGTTATATTGACTATAGTTTTGTTTATCAGAGAAAGCTTCATGAAGGGTTAAGACATGGAAAATTAATAATATTGAACTTAATAGGATAGGATTTTAAAAGTGGAAAGATATGTCAAAGGAGCTAAAATATCTACCTACCCACCCCATTTTTATTTCCATATGTTAAATTTGACAATTCAAATCTTGATCTTGTATTTTAAAATATGTTGATATTGAAATTATAAATTGATGTTTCTATTGGAGAATTCTTTTATAGTTAATTTGATAAAAACATACAAATAAGAGTGGTGTTAGTTTGCATGCTTAACATCAATACAATGACTTAAAAAATGTGCTCTTGATATCTTTAGTAAGACTTAATTAAACGGACAATGTCGATATCGTTAGATTGGACACTAGCACCTGAGTTCGATCCGGGGATACATTAAATTTTTGCTATGGGAAAATTCTAAATTTCTGATTGTTTATTGGATAGAAACATTTAAATGTATATGAACTTCATTTATCTATATAGTTTGGTTTCAAATAAGAGTTCCCTAGACCTATGGAATTGGCTGAATATGAACAAGTTTTAGGCTCATTCGGTGATGGCAGAAATTGCTAATTTTATTTATATTCCATTTTAGTTTTAGTAAAAAATAGAGTACAGTCCCATATCCAAACAAATTTAAGAGCTTCAAATACTTTCAACACGAGTACCGTATTATGCACAAAAATACGCCAACAGAAAAGTCAATCCAATGCTTTTAGGTAAAGCTTGAATGGAAGATTAACATCTTAATTACTACATAAACTAACAAATCAGTTGATCAATAATCAAAACAATAGTAAATAAAGATCTAGAAATTGAAGAAAAACACACACCAAGATCCAAATATTTTTTGATGCTAAACTAATAGATTCCTACTACACCATATGATAATGTCTAGTGCTTCTAATAATTTTAAAAAAAACTAAAGAAATCCACATATGGTATGTGGACTAATACTTCTGCAATTTCCTAAGTTCCTTTTCGACTGCATGGTCAATTTCTCTAATGCAGCGGCGAAGCTTAATCCACTGCTTCATGGTCATAGAGATTCCTGAAAACAAGTATAAAATGTCATTGCAAATTCTTCATTTCAATTAAACATGGCCTCGTCCAACTAGCAACACATCATATTAGCACACATAGTACATATGGATAGAGCACCAAGCATATCATGCACCACTACTACCTATGTAACTGACAATGGCGCTTCGAGGGCCTTTGGTGGGACAGTGGGGGATGTGTCACTATATCACACCGCCATAGTGCGCTATTGACAACATAGACAACATTTTAGAGTATGTTCAATGAGGAAACATTTACTAATCACAATCTATTCTATTAAACATGTCATCAATTACCTGATATAAAAATAAATAAACAAACCATCATAACATTTCATAAACAACGAAGACACCCTCTCATCACAAACAAGTAATTGAGGAGAAAAGAGAAAATGAATTAAGATACCTTTTTTGCCAGGCACCAGCATGCCATCTTGCAAGCAAAATTCGCGAATGTCGATCCGAATTTGTTTCTTCCAAGACTTCACGCAAACCCTCTTTTGTCCATCTTTTGAGGAACCAATATCACAGACAACGATTTCGTCGTCGGGATCGGAGTCTGAATATGCACTCCTTTCATGATAGGCCTTTTCAATGGCATCCATATTTTTCTTTAAGTTTAACCACTGCTGCACCGTCAAACATATTCCTGATGCGAAAAAAATAGAATTCCTAAACAATCTTTAATAATAAAAACATCATTATGTGTTGTTTACGATAAGTAAAATTATAAATAAAGACAAGAATGTGTAGGTAAAGACACACCTACTTTTGAAATTACTTTTTGTTTACCTTGTCACTAAGCCCTTGTATACAATCTTTATAGCCAAAGATTTGTAAATTAACTATGTAATTTCTAACTTTGGTGTCTTGTTACATTTGAGTGTTTAAGGTCTTTTAGATGGTTTTGTTAACATTTTGAAGGACAATTTGTTTGGGAGCAAGATTTGATATTTACAAAATCCTACCAATATATTGTAAACTTAAATTCTATGATATTCTTTTAGTATGTATTGTAATTAACTTTCTTAATTTGTTTAAATTTGTTTCATGTATGCATTAGATTAAAATAGAGTAACTTCGAAAGTGAGCCTAATTCGCTTAAATGTGTACTTTTTATTTTTAAATGGAAAAATATTATTTAGAGACTCAAAACTTGCACAAAAAGTACGTGCGGGCAAGAGAACATATAAGAGACAACATGCCCCGTATATAGGTGGCACCAACCGAAAACAATAAAGCCCAAATGGACAGCAATACAAAGAACAAGTGTAACCCGACACAAAATCACGTAGAGACAAGTTTGATATGATAACATGGTAAAAAACAACAATTCAATTTACCGCTAGAAGGACGTCTCCCGCCTGTATTCCAATGAAACCTCCGAATTGACACAAGTTTTACATTCGTGTAGTGAATAGTCACCATCGTGTTATTTCCTCCAAGCTAAAATCCAGGAAGAAAAAAATAATAATATTAAAGAGTCATTTTCTCATTGATTTATTTGAGTTATCATTAAGAAAAATAAATAAGTCGAAAAAGGTGAAACATACGTTGCAGATCAAACGATGCTTAGGATAAATGTATTCATGATTGTTTGAAGACATGACTTGTACTCTGCGAAATAACATAAACGATGTCGTTAAGGCACGATTGTAAAAACAATATATTTACCACAAAGTAAACAATACCGTATGTATATATATTTAAAAAATACACAAAGATAATTCTAAATCTAAGCATTGAATGAGTTATTGATCATAATGCCATAACAAAAATGTCTAATATAGACAAAAATAGAGCAATGCTATGGAAAACCTCTCTTACACTCTCTTAAACACTGATTAAACTATTGGTCCACTAATTCTAAAGATTGTACCTAGGTAGAATAGTCCAGACAAAACACTGCAAGCACAACATACATATTTGTAAAATGATTGAACAATTCAATTTTCATTCATTTCACAATATACTTGTATTCTTGTCGGTTTACTTTTAAAATTCTAGTTCCTATTGGCCACATGTATATTCATTTACCTATGATATTCCTTAAAACCCTCATGTCTTAATATTTATCAAGTATTGTCAACCAAGTAAAAATAGCTATAAACTTGAACATCTCTTTGATTCAATTGATTAATACTACTACATCAAGTAAAATTCAAAATATACAGTACCATTCTCTTTCCCTTTACACTCACTTATCATAATCATAACTCTTAGGGATGACCAATGAGTATCGAATTTGTGATGATTTGAATGAATGAGTTGAGTGGGGAATCAAGCATGCAAGCTTGTAGGATTAGGAATGGAAGAGTGTTTATGAGAGAGAGAAAGAAGAGGAGAGAAAAAGACTAATAACAAAAGGAAAGAAATACTAACCCAAAAGCCTTTAGAACAATCTTGTCTTTGATGTTTCAGCTATGCTTGAGTTCTGCAAATATACAATATATCAAATAGTATCCTACATAGGCACAAGGTTGTCAAAAGTCATACACGACTCACTAAAACTCAGCAAGCAAAGCGAAACTGAAATATATTAAAATAATAGCATCATATACAAAACTGAAATCTATTACCAAAGAATTTATCAAACAATCTATTTCGACAGAAGATGTTTATAAAATAAGAATCCATACATTTAATTGAGTTAATTGTTCGATCAAACCATGGGAGGATGTGGTGGGATTTGAGCGGAACTTGAAAATTAAAGCCTAAATGACAAAGATGGCGATTTTGGTCAAGGTTGAAACGGTAACATGTACGTTAATAATCTTCAACTATGATGGAAACATAGTAAAAACTGAAACTGAACACAGATCCGACAACAATAATTAACGGGAAAAGCAAAAGCATGCCGAGATCAATATGGACCTCACATGAGAAAGTCCATAGTTTCTTGTGTTTCTAATTTATTGAATTTTTCTAAGATTTTAATGTTGTAATATATGCTTATACATAAAATCAAACAAGATCACGATACTCAAAATCAATACTTGCAAGCATTAACATTGACATAACCTATTTAAACTGAACTCACAGGACCCCAAAACAACACCAACAAGTAAGCACTTTAAAAATCAAAATCTGAAAAACAAAGAATCTTAATTTCTCCTGTGTTAGAAGTTTCCCCGTTTGTTTTATTATCTTGAATGATCTTGACAGACATCTGAAACACACAATAAGGACACTCCCTTATGTAGTGCATACCACGACGATAAGGACAAATGTTGCAACCAATAACCTTTAAAACAGAGTTGAGTGCTGTCGGAAAAGGCTGTGAACGTTCTGATAATCTTACCTAATTAAATATGTAACACTTAAGAGTTGAGACCAAAAACTCATCTGATCCAACGATAAAATTATATACGGTTCGATTCGGTTTGGGATGATTAATTTTAAAAAGCCGATCTGATCCAATCCAATTTAATGCAGTTTAATTTGGATCGGTTTTTGGATATCCAAATTACAAATTGTAACTTTTTTTATTAATAATAATCTTTTCAAAATATGCTAAAATAATAGGTTTGATACAAAATATAATATGATTTATAAAAATGATTGATTATCTTTGAAACAAATGAAATAGAAACAAAATTGATTAAGGTAAACTCATATGTACTATTAAAAGAATTAGAAAGAAAAATAATAATAGCTTGATATAATATATTATACTTATAAAAATGGACTTATATATTAAAATGTATGTATGAGATTCGATTCGGTTTGGTTCGGTTCGGTTTTGAAAAATCAATCCAAAATCCGATCCAATCCGAGCGGTTTTCATAAAATGTCATCCAAACACATCCAATATTATTTGGGTTTGGGCAGTTTTTAGTTTTTTTGGATCACTTTATGGTTTTAATTTGGACCGGTTTTAATTTGAACACCCATCGTGGTTGCAATATGTATATTTACTTTTCTTAATTAAAAGCCATTATCATTAAGACATTTTACAAATTTTCTACGTTAATCATTTAATGTTAAAATTAAGGCTTAATTACACTTTTGATCCTCGCGTTTTGACCAACTCACGAAAATGGTCATGTCTCTTTTAAATTGAACAAAACCGTCATTAAATTATCATTGTTTTTGCAGTTTTAGTCCTACCTCCTATTTTCAACTCCAGAAACGCAAAGAAATCGCAGTTTTAAAACAGTTTTAGACATACCCCTATGCTCAACCATGAAATAAACAAGGAATAAAACATGTGGGTACAAAGAATCTACTTTATTCAACACACTAACAAAAAAAACTCTAATTTGAAACATATCTTAGAAATTAGGGTTTTTTTTTTGTTAATGTGCTGAATAAAATGGATTTCTTGTACCCACATGTTTTATTGCTTGTTTATTTCATGGTTGAGGTATAGGGGTATGTCCAAAACTTCCCTAAAACTGCAATTTCTCTGCGTTTCTGGAGTTGAAAATAGAAGGTAGGACTAAAACTATAAAAACAATGATAATTTAAGGACGGTTTTGTTCAATTTAAAAGAGGCAGGACCATTTTCGTGAGTTGGTCAAAACGCGAGAACCAAAAGTGTAATTAAGCCTAAAATTAATTATATATTTTTTGTCAAGTAGTCTAGCGACTAGAATTCACCTTTTTTAAGGTTAATAAGTGTCGTGTCTGTAGTTCGAACCCCAACCCCTGCATATAACAATGCATATCCCTAACAACAGAGTTATGCACACGAGGACTATTCTTTATTTTTTTTTCTATAATAGTATTTTTTAAAATTAGCCTTTTGGATGGACACTTGTTATTAAATTAAATATGACAAAGAAGACACGTGGATTGTTAAAAAAAATGCTCACGAAGAGTATTGAGTTCATGTGGAATTTTTGGTTGTAAGGATATCATGTTTGCAAGGAAGAGCATGTGTGTTGTTCTTTGTCACATTCATAACTAATTGCAAGTATCTCGAGGAGGAGATTGAAGGGACATCATAGTAAGTGTACTCTGACTACATTGGCCTTTGAGTGCCTTTTAGCGTTGATTTTCGATGAGATGCCACAATCTTGGATTGATCTCAACTTTTAGATATATGATTGTTTTGTCTTTTTAGACTGTTGGATTGATCGAGATTTTGATCTTGGTTGTTGCTTTGTGTAGAAATCTAGCAGAATAAAGTATACTTATTTGGCATATTTGGTTTGAGTAAGAAGGATTTGGTAGTTATGTTACCATCTCTCATCATTGACCTGTTTTATTCCTGTCATTATTAGGTTTTATTTTTGTCATCATTAGGATTGATTTGTTTCCTTTTGTGGTTCATATGGTGAGGATAGCTGAGAGGCTACTTCCTCTATTTATACAATTGTAATATATTTTCTTAATCAATCAATGAGAATACAGAAACTTATTCTCTGAAATTCTACATGGTATCAGTAGAAAATCGATCCTTTCATCTTTCCCCATGACCAAATACGACATGGCTACAGAAAAAGATACAATGTCGAAAAAGGACGGAAATGGATCCTCATCACAAGTCAAGACCATTCTTGGTGTGACCTTGGAGGCAACCCCTCATCTTCCCATTACATGACACAAACTGAATAGGAACAACTACCTTCAATGGTCACAATCAGTCTTGATGTTTGTTAGTGGCAAAGGGAAAGATGAATACCTCACTGGTGAAATTACTGCACCAAAAACTGGAGATCCAACCTACAGACAATGGAAAACTGAGAACAACATGGTCATGTCATGGCTAATAAACTCCATGACAAATGAGATAGGTGAGAATTTCCTTCTCTACACCACGACTAATGACATTTGGAATAACACAAAGGAATTTTATTCAAGCAAGGACAACACATCAGCCATCTTTGAGATTGAAACAACCTTGCAAGATCTACGACAAGGAGATCTCTCAGTCACACAATTCTATAACACCTTTACACGACGATGGAAGCAGCTTGATGTGTTTGAAGAGCACAACTGGACCTGCTCAGTTGATTCAAAGAAATACAAGGAGATTGTGGGAAAGAGAAGAGTTTTAAGTTCTTGATGGGACTTGACAAGAACTTAGATGAAGTCAGAGGTCTTCTCTGAAGTACGTAGGGAAGAAAGTAATGCTAGGAGAACCCTCAGTTCTGCCCGTGGCAGAGCAGTCAGCACTAGCAGCTCGTGGAGTCCATAATTTTCCCATTGACAATCGTTCAAAGAAGAAAAGGCCATGGTGTGATCATTGTCAAAGATCTGGCCATATCGACGACACATGCTGGAAATTACATGGAAAACCAGCAGATTGGAAGCCCTCAAAACCTCACATGGACAAGAATAGTCGAGGTAATCATGTCTCAACTTAAGAAGGAAGTAATACTGCTGCTCCTCAATCCACCCCTTTTAATCAAGAACAACTTGAAGCTCTCCAAAAAATGTTTTCTCAGATGTCTTCCCAAAGCAATACCAAAGTTGCTTCACTAGCACATAAAGGTAATTTCTTAGGTGTTTTTATTGTTAAAACTGGAAATCATAAGCCATGGATAGTTGACTCGGGAGCTTCAGATCATATGACGGGGGATAAATCATTATTCCATCATTACAATCCATGATACGATGGACTCTCTGTAAAAATTGCTGATGGTACTTTCTCTAAAGTGGCTGGTACAGGTTCAGTCACTCTCTCAAAAGATATAGAGTTAGAGTATGTCCTACATGTACCCAATTTGAATTGCAATTTGTTGACTGTGAGTAAACTCACTTATGATCTTAACTGTGTTGCTAAAATTGTTTCTGATTTGTGTGAATTTCAGACTTTGGATTCGGGGAGGACGATTGGCAGTGGTAGGATTTGCTCAGGGCTCTACCTTCTTCAAACAGATCAAAATCATACAAGACAAACTCACAATGCAGTGTGTGTTGAGTCAGCCACCCAGTCAAATTAGGATAATGCTATCATGTTATGGCACTATCGTCTAGGTCATACTAATTTTTTTTTATCTTCAAAAAATGTTCCATTCATTGTTCTCAAATAAAAATCCAAAGTTGTTTCAATGTGAAGTTTGTCAATTTTCTAAACATGTTCGTCATTCTTACTCTATGTTACCTTATACCGCTTCACGTCATTTTTCATTGATTCATAGTGATGTGTGGGGGCCATCTAGAATAAAAAATATAACTGGGTCTAGATGGTTCGTGTTATTTGTGGATGATCATTCTAGGATAACATGGTTGTTCCTTATGAAAGAAAAATCTGAACTTGGTCACATTTTCAGAAAATTTAACACCATGATCCAAACTCAATTCCAAACTAAAATCAAAATTCTTAAAACTGATAATGCAAGAGAATATTTTGAAGCATCTCTTGGAGATTATCTAGACAACCATGGGATCATTCACCAAAGCTCTTGTGTTAACACCCCACAACAAAATGGGATAGCAGAAAGAAAAAATAGACATATCCTAGAAGTTGCTAGGTCTCTAATGTTCACCACACATGTACCTAAATTCTTTTGGGGTGAGGCTGTTTCAACAGCCACCTACTTGATAAATAGAATGCCCTCTCGTGTCCTTAAAATTCAAACACCTTATCAGGTAATTTCTAATTGTTTTCCACAAACCCGAATCTTGTCCACCCTTCCAATCAAAGTCTTTGGTTGTTCTGTGTTTGTCCACCAACAAGCTAGTAAACTTGACCCAAAGGCTCTCAAGTGCATATTTGTTGGCTATTCTCCAACCCAAAAAGGGTACAAATGCTATTCTCCAACCACCAATTTTTTTTATAACTCTATGGATGTCACATTCTTTGAGAATCAACCTTTTTATACCAAAACTGATATTTAGGGGGAGAATTTTACTCAAGAATATCAGCTTTGGGATATTGATAAGTTGGAGTCAACCTATGGTGAAAGTTCCCTAAATGTGTCACCTCAAATAAACCAAATTGATACAAATGTGTCCATTCACCCCAATCTGCTGCCACTCTCTGTGTCAGATCAATCTTATGATCAACCATCATTGTCCAACACTCAATCTCCTGATCTGTCTGTGGTAGATCAGTCAAACAATCAATCAATTGTTCAGTCTATGGCAGAACAACCTTATGTTCAGCCATCTACTTCAACACACCCTGCTGAAATGCGTGAGCTCTGTGTCCTTACTAGGAGAAACAAGAAACAAGAAGGTAAAGAACAACAACAAATTCCCCATTGCCATGAATCTTGCCAGATTTTAGAGACCGAAAATGCACAAGATGATGAGAATGGTGGCCCTATTTCCGATGCTAAATATGATGACATACCTATTGCATTGAGAAAAGACAAGCGTTCCTGCACATCTCATCCTATTTGCAAATTTATCTCTCATGATAAGTTGTCTTCTCGTTACGTGGCTTTTGTTAACAATCTTGATAGAATTCAGGTTCCAAATTCTGTCTATGAAGCACTTATCAAGCCAGAATGGAAGGAAGCAATATTGGAAGAAATTCATGCTCTTGAAAAGAATGGAACTTGGGAATTATCAAATCTACCATCTGGAAAACATCCAGTGGGTTGCAAGTGGATTTTTACGATCAAACAAAACTCAGATGGTAGTATCAACATATATAAAGCACGATTGGTGGCTAAGGGTTTTACACAAACCTATGGTATTGATTATCAAGAGACATTTGCACCTGTAACAAAGCTCAACACAGTTCGGATTCTACTCTCGCTTGCCTCAAACCTTGATTGGCCTCTCTATTAGATGGACGTGAAAAATGCATTCCTCAATGGTGACCTTGAAGAGGAAGTTTACATGAAGATTCCTCCAGGTTTTGAAACATCAGAAAATGCAAACAAAGTCTGCAAACTTAAGAAATCTTTGTATGGATTGAAACAGTCCCCAAGAGCTTGGTTTGATAGATTCACAAAAGTGGTAAGGACGTTTGGCTACATTTAGTGTCAGTCAGATCATACAATGTTCCTCAAACAGCCACCCTTAGGGAAGAAGGCTATTATTATAGTTTATGTTGATGATATTATTCTGACAGGTGATCATGAAGAAGAGATCAAGAGATTAAAGAGTCTCATAGCCAAAGAGTTTGAAATAAAAGATTTGGGCAATCTAAAATATTTCCTTGGAATGGAGGTAGCTCGGTCTAAGAAAGGAATTTTAGTTTCCCAACGAAAATATGTTCTAGACCTCTTAAAAGAAACAGGGATGCTTGGGTGTAAACCATCTGAGACCCCGATGGATGCAACTGTGAAGCTTGGTAATCTTGATAAAAACACACCAGTTGATAAAGGAAGATATCAAATGTTGGTTGGAAAGCTCGTTTATCTGTCTCACACAAGACCAGACATTAGTTTTGCAGTGAGTACAATGAGCCAGTTCATGAATTGTCCCACAGAAGAACATATGGAAGCGGTGTATAGATTCTGAGATACTTGAAAATGACACCTGGTCAAGGATTATTTTTTCAAAGGTCAGCTAATAGGGGAATTGAAATATTCACCGATGCTGATTGGGCAGGATCAGTGACTGATAGGCGTTCAACATCAGGTTATTGTACTTTTGTTTGGGGGAATCTAGTCACTTGGAGAAGTAAAAAGAAACCAGTAGTGTCTTGTAGCTCAACAGAATCCGAATTCAGAGCTCTTTCCCAAGGCATATGTGATGGAATATGGCTAAAAAGGGTACTTCATGAAATTGGAATGCTTAATTCGGACCCCATAAATGTGTTATGTGATAACCAGTCTGCCATCAACATTCCTAAGAATCTGGTTCATCACGACAGGACAAAACATGTAGAAATTGACCGTCATTTCATCAAGGAAAATATTGAAAACGGGACTATATCCCTCCAGTATACTCCTACAATCCAACAAACGACAGACATTCTCACTAAAGCAGTTCCAGGAAAAACTTTTGAGAACCTTACATCCAAGCTAGGATTGCTTAACATTTACAACCTAGCTTGAGGGGGAGTGTAGAAATCTAGCAGAATAAAGTATACTTATTTGGCATATTTGGTTTGAATAAGAGGGATTTGATAGTTATGTTACCATCTCTCATCATTGACCTGTTTTATTCCTGTTATTATTAGGTTTTATTTTTGCCATCATTAGGATTGATTTGCTTCCTGTTCTGGTTCATATGGTGAGGATAGCTGAGAGGCTACTTCCTCTATTTATACCATTGTAATATATTTTCTTAACCAATCAATGAGAATGAAGTAGCAATAAACGTCGCAAGAAAGGGGGGGTTTGAATTGTGACCCTTTTTAAAATTATTCCTGAAAGCTTTAAACAAAGATTGATATACTCAAGAAAGTTCTTGGTAAATATTAGTTTAACAAGATTAGAATATATAACAATTAAAATATTTGTTCCAGAATATTCTGGAGAAAGTTTATAAACAGAATGAGAAAAATGATCTTTAAAAAGATTGTTTTGACAGGGACCAGAATGTTCTGGAGAATGATTAGTTATATGAAAAATAAAACAATTTTATACGTTTAATTTAAACTTTAGTTGAAGTAGTTAAACAATTGTTTTATCTTGGACCAGAATGTTCTGGAGGTAGTTTTAGTATTGAATAAACTTATACAACAATATTTAATGATTAATTAAGGACCAGAGAACTCTGGATTAATATATGTGATATAGTGTGTGATGTGTAACTTTAAATAAAGAGAAAGAGAAGAAGAATAACACAGGAGAGTTATCCTGGTTCACCAAACCCGGCTACTTCCAGTCCCCACACCTCGTGTGAGATTATCCACTATAGTTTTCTTGCTAACAGAAACTTCTGACTAGCACTATAAGATCTTGATCACACCAGATCAGTCCGTAACACCTGTATTATCAACCTCAGCAGGCTTCTACAATTCTTTGCACACTAGCAAAAGAAAGGTTGGAATTTTCTATCTCAAACTATTAAGCCCAATAGACTTGAGAAAAAACAACACACTTTGTATAGTGAGTTTTGTTTGGATCAAAAATACTCAACACATGTTTGAGTTTTACAATAGCAAATTCGAAAGATAAGATCCAAGAGATATAGTGAGAGAGCTTGGAATTTGCTTTGTTTTGAGAAGAGCTTTGTATGTAGTGATGTATTTCACTTGAGAGAATATTTGCTTTCAAAACTCTTGCCTTTGAACTTCAAGACCACTTGTATTTATAGGTGAGGAGTGTCTTGGTGACCAAGGGAGAAAATAGAGCTGTTGGACACGTTTTTGATAGCTGTCCAAAGTCTCATTTGATTTCTCTTTTCTTCTTTAAAATAGCCAGAACTTTCTCAGAATGTTCCATCTGATTTGCCTAGCTTTCAAAGCACTGTAGCTTGCTTGCGAGTGAGAGAACAGCTGTGATGAGCTGTTTTACTTGCTGCCCAATGCTTGATTATGTCATTGTCCTTTGCTTTAGTGATGTCATGCTTTAATAAGCCATGTGCTCTTATGAATGAGATATTTTCTTTTAATGGGCTTAAAGCCTTTTCCAAATGGGTCAAAACCTTTTCTTATGGCCCAAAAGATATCTCTTAAATATGATCATCCTTGTTTACACGTTGTGTAGTCTTGTTCATACTTGATGTACTGTTTTGATTTCTTCGTATATGCCAGAATGTTCTCAGTACATTCTCATGAAACAAATTCTCACAAAACGAATTAGTAGATAACAAGATATATGTTTGTAATCTTTAAAACATCAAATAAGGATTTTGTCTCAACAATCTCCCCCTTTTTGATGATGACAAACATTTAAAATTTATTTTGATTTTGATTTTGAGTTTTTTTGAAAGATTTGTTAAAAACTTCCCCTCAATTTAAGCAACTGAAATTTTGTGCCTTTTTGAGAGTATTCCTGAATTTGTTTATAGACAATTGAGTTTGATAATTTTATCAAAGAACTCCCCCTCAATTCATGCATTCAAGATTTATATGCAATATGAGAATTTAGAACATAAACAACATAATTTATAATAAAGGATCATGAAGATCATTCCAAGGTATCAAACCTAGTATTTCAATACATCAAAAAGGAGCATTTGTTCATATGCGCATATAGTAGCAGCAGTTTGATCCTAGATCATTCATACTAGAAAGCATAAACAGAGAAAATAAAAACAGAGTTTTTAGTACATCAAAATAGCATAATTAAACATACAACAGTTATCAGAAGATCCAAGTTATTCCTCCCTAGATCCTAACTGTTTTCCTGGTCCTCCTAACTCATACTCCTCTAAATCATCTCCCCCTTTGTCATCACGAAAAGGGGCAACAGCAGCAGCTGGTGGCAGGGTTGGATAAGAAGCATCAGAAGAAGAAGAAATGGTTGGCATAAACATGGAATACACTGGAACAGGGAAAGGATTATGTTCTGGTCTAGCAACTTCATTTTTGTCACTTATGGTGTTTTTCCATTTTCTTGACAGAGACATCTCATATGTCATCCAAGACAAGTAGTGCAGAATGGCATTGTTTCCTTCAATTACCCTGGTTAAATCACCGCGTGTCTTGCTGCAGTCCTTCTCAACTTTAGACCTTTTGGTTGGCCTTTCATTGTTCTCAACAATCCTTTGCGCCATTGAAGGCGAATCAGTGAACCTTGAGGGAAAGGTTAGAGTTGTTTGAAGAGATTTAAAAGAATCCATTTGTATAGATGTTTCATAATTCTGTGGAACAAAGAATTTGTCCACTGAATCTGATTGAAACAAAGCAGAATAATCATGCTTTTGAGGAGAGACAAACAAATTTGATGGTTTTGTCTTTGGTGGTTTTTCAGTAAAACTTTGTAGAATCTCTGAAGCTTTGATATTTGAAAAAGATGAATGATTGCCGAAATTAACAAGCAATTCCTGATCTGTCTCCAACACAGGAGAACGTTCTTTAGAACGTCCTGGAGGGATGCAATTTTCATCAGAAGCATTTTCTGGAACAGGTGTTGTCAGAACAGGTTCATCTTCCCTTTTTCTTTTGAAGTCAGTTTGAGGTTCAACACCAGATTCTTGTTTCATATGACTAAGATTCTTTGGGGTGAATTGAGAGTACTCAAAAATTGATTTTTCTCCCTCAAAAGGGACATGATTCTTAATGAAGATTTTGGTAAGAGTCATTCCATATGGCAGACAGGCTTTTTTGTTACGAGACTGAATAACATTTATCATGTGATGAATGATAATATGAGGAAGATTCAATTTTTCTTTCATGAAGATATGATACATTACTAAGAGATCATTTGGATTGACTTGTTGAAAATTTCCATTTCTAGGCAAGACACAATGTTGACTTATGCCATTCAACATTTTTGGAGTTGGCAGAAGGTTCGAAGAAACAAACTTAGAGACATTTGGTTTGAAAAGGAGTTTGTAAACATTTTCAGAACTAATATCAAGTTTTTCAAACCAATTGTCGCCAAAGACAGTTTGACCAGTGTTAGAGATACCTAGAGTATCAGAGATTACATGTGGAGTGAGACGTATCTCAACATCCTTGATTCTAGACACTATTAGGCTTTCCTCAGGGTAGACTTCTGCCATGAAGTAGAAAGCTTGAATGAGCTTTGGGTAGTGTCTCTCTCGAAGCTGTAGGAACTTGGTCCAGCCTTGTTCATCAACATATTCTTTAAGAATAATTTTGTCATTTTCCAATTTGACAAAATCATAATATCTTCCAATTCCAATAGATCTATTTCCCCATTTTTCTTTGGATTCCTTTTTCAGAGATGGATCAAAAAGAGGCATCCTCTTTCCTTGAGAGATGTTAATGTTCTTTGGTTTTGAAGCAGTTTTGCGCTTTGGAGAACATTCTGGAGAATAATCTGAAGAGAGTTCTTCATCTCTTTCTGGAGAACTTTCTGGAGAACGTTCTGGTTGGATGGTTTTCTTTTGTTTTCCCTTATCCTTCACAGTAGGCTTTGGCTTTGGTACAGAAACTTTGACAGAGAATTTTGAAACCTTTTTGTCACTCTTAGGTTTAGGCTTCAGAGAAGAAGAGATTTTCTCAGCCAAAGGGGTGGATGGTTCAGTTTCTTCATCTGAATCAGAGATTTCATGGATAGTTGTGTCTACACTATTGGTTTTCTTTGTTCCAATAGCAGAGCGAATCCTCATAGATTTTCTAGGTCTTGGATTAGGAGCAGATTTTGCCTTTTTGGGAGTCATTTTCCTCTTGTTGACGTTTTTAAGATGAGGAGCCATCCTTTTCCGGTTTGGAGGTTCCAGTTTCTGGTTTGGAGGTTCCAGAGGAGTGGTTTGATGATCGTTATCAACTTCAAGTGAAGTGTTCAGATCAATGTTGATTGGAGTAGTTTGAGGTTCAACGTATAAAACCATTGCGAGAGGATGGAAGGATTCTGGGTCAGGAACGAATGAAGTTTCTTCATCATTCTTCGATGGAGTTTTCTCAGGTGAGGTTTCAGTGGTGAGATAACCATCTTGCATGGGTGGTTCGTTAGAGTTTTTGAGCGGAGATTGTGGTGGAGTTTCAAAAGGAGTGGATTCTTTGGTTGGTGGAGGAGTTGAATCGAACAATGGTGATGAAGATGGTGATGATGGTTTCTTTGACGGAGGAGATGGTGAGCGGTTTGGAGATGGTGACAGAGAAGATGGATTTTCTGGGTTCATGTTTCCAACACCTTTGGTTCTTGCCATTTTGGTAGAGATGAAGTTGGTTGATTTTTGAAAGAAGGAAGTTGAGAAGTTTTGAAGAAAAGAGGGAGAACGACGGTTTAAGGGGGAGAGAGAGAGAGAGAGAGAGAAAACCGGTATTGGGAAGAGGAGAAAAGTTAAGATGTGACACTTAGTGGTTTAATGATGGTAAAAGAGACAACAACATTTATTAGCTGTAATTTTTCTAGGTAAAGGTAATTTCATTTCTACCTAGAGATTAGTTTAAATAGAAAAAAAATTGAAAGGTCATGGTTTAAGCGTGGCCATCAAGTTTGTCTCCTTTTAATGGGGATTTCTTTCAAGCATGTTCTCATATCATTCTAGTGAAGAGAAGACTCTTCCTATTTTGTTCTTATGCAAGGATTTTGAATAATGTGTAATTTCTCCTTGATAAAATTAAAATGATCTTCAACTAATGGTTTAGTAAAGATATCAGCTAATTGATTTTTTGTATCAACAAAAATCAATTCAAGTTCCTTTTTATTAACATGATCCCTAATAAAATGATGTTTAATTTCAATATGCTTTGATCTTGAATGTTGAATGAGATTCTTTGATAAATTTATTGCACTTGTATTGTCACAAAATACTGGAATATTTGTGTACCTTATGGAGAAATCCTCAAGTTGATTTTTAATCCAGAGGACTTGAGAACAACAGTTGGCTGCTGACACATATTCTGCTTCTGTAGTTGACAGAGCAATAGTGTTTTGCTTTCTGCATGACCAACTTATAAGTGCATTCCCAAGAAACTGACATGCTCCACTTGTACTTTTTCTTTCTATTTTGTCTCCAGCATAGTCAGCATCACAGTATGCTATAAGATCAAAACAAGAACCTTTGCTATACCAAAGGCCAAGATCAGTAGTACCTACTAGATATCTAAAAATTCTTTTTACAGCAGTTAAATGAGATTCTCTTGGAGATGTTTGAAAACGTGCACATAAACCAACAGCAAAAACAATATCTGGTCTACTGGCAGTTAAGTACAACAGAGATCCAATCATATCTCTGTATTCTTTCTCAGAAATAGTTTTTCCATTTTCATCTTTATCTAAATTAGATGTTGGATGCATGGGAGTTGCCATTATTTTGGCTTCGTTCATTTTATATTTCTTGAGAAGATCTTTTATATATTTTTCTTGACAAATAAAAATGCCATTTGATTCTTGCTTAATTTGCAAGCCAAGAAAGAATCTTAATTCTCCCATCATACTCATTTCAAATTCACTTTGCATGAGATTGGAGAAATCATCACACATTTTTTCATTTGTTGACCCAAAAATAATGTCATCAACATAAATTTGAACAATTAAAAAATCTGTTCTGTCATCTTTTCTAAAAAGAGTTGTATCTATTTTTCCTCTAGAAAAATTATTTTTGATTAAGAATGTACTTAACCTTTCATACCAAGCTCTAGGAGCTTGTTTGAGACCATATAGTGCTTTTGTGAGTTTAAACACATGATTAGGTTTGTTTGTGTTTTCAAAACCAGGAGGTTGATGAACATAAACTTCTTCATTTAAAAATCCATTTAAAAAAGCACTTTTGACATCCATTTGAAATAGTTTAATATTTTTATGAGATGCATATGCAAGAAGAATTCGAATTGCTTCTAACCTTGCTACCGGAGCAAAAGTTTCATCGTAGTCAATACCTTCTTGTTGATTATATCCTTGAGCTACTAGTCTAGCTTTGTTTCTGATGACTTTCCCTTCTTCATTTAGCTTGTTTCTAAATACCCATCTTGTTCCAATGATGGAATGATTTTGAGGTTTAGGAACAAGATTCCATACTTCATTTTTCTCAAATTGAGAAAGTTCTTCTTTCATGGCTATTACCCAGGATTCTTCACAAATTGCTTCTTGTATATTCTTTGGTTCAATGTGAGAGATCATGGCCATGTTGCTATCATTATTTATAAATGATCGTCTTGTTCTTATTCCATCAGATGTATCTCCAATGATTTGTTCAGGAGGATGATCACCAACGGTTTTCCAACTTCTTGGAAGAACTTGTGAAGATTGTTCTTGAATACTATCTCCTTCTTTTTGAGAGATTTCTTCTTCATCTTCTTTGTTGATTATCAAATCATCGAACTCATCAAAGATAACATGCATGCTAATTTCCATGGTTTGATTTTTCAAATTGTAAATTCTATACCCTTTGGAATTTGTTGCATATCCCAAGAATATTCCTTTATCTGATTTTGAATCAAACTTTCCTAGATTTTCTTTATCATTTAAAATATAACAATAACATCCAAAAATATGAAAATATGAGATGTTAGGTTTTATATTTTTCCAGAGTTCATATGGGGTTTTGTTTAAAATTTTTCTAATTGAAACCCTATTTATGATATAGCAAGAAGTGTTGATGGCTTCAGCCCAAAAATATTTTTCTACATTTGATTCATTTAACATTGTTCTTGCCATTTCCTGAAGTGTTCTATTTTTTCTTTCAACAACCCCATTTTGTTGTGGGGTTCTTGCACATGAAAAATTATGAAAGATTCCTTTTTCATCAAAGAAGTTTTTGAAGAAAGTGTTTTCAAATTCTCCTCCATGATCACTTCTTACTGAAATGATTTTGGATTCTTTTTCATTTTGAACTAAGGTAGAAAAGGTTTTGAATGTTTCAAAAGCTTCATCTTTATGTTTTAAAAATAAAACCCATGTATATCTGGAGAAATCATCAACTATAACAAAACCATATTGTTTTCCACTTAAACTGGCGGTTCTAACAGGACCAAATAGATCTATGTGAAGTAGTTCGAGAGGTTTTTTAGTTGAAACAAAATCATTGGTTTTGAAACTACTTTTAACTTGTTTTCTTCTTGTGCAAGCTTCGCATATTCTATCTTTTTCAAAATTAATTTTTGGAAGTCCTCTTACAAGATCCAGTTTAGAGATTTTTGAAATAGTTTTCATACTTATATGTCCAGCTCTTTTGTGCCAAATCCATTTATCCTTTTCAAGAGTCATAAAACAAGTTTCAGCTGGAATATCATCTAAGTATAAAACATATAGATTTTTCTTTCTAGAGGTAGTAAAGAAAATCTTACCTGAGGATATGTGTTTTACTATACATATGTTAGGTTTGAAAACAACTTCAAAGCCACTATCACATAACTGACTTATGCTTAGTAGATTATGTTTTAAACCTTCAACATATTGAACATCCTCAATTTTTGCAGAGTCTTTCTTACCGATAATACCTTTACCTTTAATTTGCCCTTTGTCATTATTTCCAAAGGTTACTTGACCTCCTTCCTTTTTTACGAAAGAGATGAAGCATTGTTTATCCCCTGTCATGTGTCTAGAACAACCACTGTCCAAGTACCATGGTTTTGTTCTTGCATCTAGTGAGGATCCATGCATGTTGAGTTAGTGGTTCCTTAGGTACCCATGAAGATGTGGGTCCTTCGAGGTTAGTTTTCTTAAGCTCAAGATGTTTAATCCTGAGAAAACAATTTAATTCTAGATGACCTAATCTTTCACAATATGAGCATTCTTTTCTTTTAAAAGAAGAAGAACGTTCTGGAGAATGTTCTGAAGAAGGTTGTTCTAGGTTAACTACTGGTTTCCTTTTTTTATGAAAACAGTATGATTCATGATGTCCATTTTTCTTACAGAACGAACATTTTAATTTTTGTGGTATAAGACAATTTTCATAAATTTGATTAAAACCTAAACCAGATTTGTCAAATTCTGCCATTTGTGAACCTATAATTTTTTGAAATGTTTCTGTTGATTTTATAAACTGTGAGAGATCATTTCTAAGTTCTTTAACTTCTCTTTTAAGAATAGTATTTTCATTTTTAGGATTTTCAGGAAGTTTGGTTTTTTCAAAAGTTTTTAATTTTTCAGTTGCTTGAAAATAAGAGTCTTGTAGACTTTGAATGATTTTCTTTTGATCATTATTCAAAGTTTTGAGTTTCTCCTTTTCTTCCTTTAAATCAGAAATTTCTTTTTGTAAAGAGTGACATTTGTTAGTTAAAAAGTTTGAGTCGAATAGAAGACTATCAAATTTATTTTCTAATTCTTTATATACTAGGGATTGGTCGAAAAGAATTACCTCTTCGTTTTCTGAATCTGCCATTAGACACATGTTGGCTTCAGCGTCTTCTTCTTTTGGTTCTTCAGGATCATCCCATGTAAACATGGATTTCGAGTAGGGAGATTTCTTCTGACTCTTTTTGTTTAGTGGACATTCAATTTTGTAATGCCCTAGTCTGTTGCATCCGAAGCAAGTTACTTGACTTTTGTCAACTTCTCCTTTAGTGTTGTTCTTTCTGTTTGGAAAATGTTTCTTTATTTGATCTCTTCTTCTCATCATTCTTTGAATCTTCTTTGAGATGAGAGCTAGTTCATCTTCTGCTTCTTCTTGGATGTTTTCCTCTTCATTGGTTTCTTTGATTTCTTCATTTTGTGTAGATGTATCTTCTTGATTATTTTGAGATGCCTTGAGAGCGATCATCTTTCCTTTTCTTGTTGGTTTATCATCTTGAAGTAGTGTCTCATGGGCTTTTAATGATCCAATGAGGTCTTCAAGAGCTAAAGAGTTTAAATCTTTAGCTTGAGTAATTGCAGTGACCATGGGTCACCATGTGCTTGGAAGACATCTTAGTATTTTTCTTATACGATCATGAGTCGTATAAGTTTTTCCGAGTGATCTCAACTCGTTTACTATAGATGTAAATCTGGAGTACATTTCATCAATGTTTTCATCTTCATTCATTTCAAAGATTTCAAATTTTCTAACACCGATATCTATTCTTGTTTCTTTTACGTGACTTGTTCTTTCATGATGATTTTTAAAGTCTCCCAAACCTTTTGTGCGGTATCACATTCATCAACTCTTTCACTTTCTTCCATGCTTAGTGCACATGATAGAAAGAGTCGAGCTTTAGAGTTTAAGAGTACTTTTTCTTTGTCTTCTTTTGACCATGATGCTTCTGGTGTGATTGTTTGTAATTTTGTGGTTGCATCAGTTGTAGTAGGAACATGGTTTCCATCTGTGATTATTTTCCATATATCCACGTCTTGTGATCTAAGAAATAGCTCCATCTTTCCTTTCCAGAAATAATAGTTCTTTCCATTAAAGAATGGTGGTCTTGTACAGGACAGACCTTCTGGTATGTATTTTTCTTTTGACATTGCCTTCTTCCTGAATCTTTTTCTCCAACACTTGTTAGGTGTTTAGTTTAGAGCCCGTGCTCTGATGATAATTGAAGTAACAATAAACGTCGCAAGAAAGGGGGGGGGGGGGGGTTGAATTGTGACCATTTTTAAAATTATTCCTAAAAGCTTTAAACAAAGATTGATATACTCAAGAAAGTTCTTGGTAAATATTAGTTTAACAAGATTAGAATATATAACAATTAAAATATTTGTTCCAGAATATTCTGGAGAAAGTTTATAAACAGAATGAGAAAAATGATCTTTAAAAAGATTGTTTTGACAGGGACCAGAATGTTCTGGAGAATGATTAGTTATATGAAAAATAAAACAATTTTATAAGTTTAATTTAAACTTTAGTTGAAGTAGTTAAACAATTGTTTTATCTTGGACCAGAATGTTCTGGAGGTAGTTTTAGTATTGAATAAACTTATACAACAATATTTAATGATTAATTAAGGACCAGAGAACTCTGGACTAATATATGTGATATAGTGTGTGATGTGTAACTTTAAATAAAGAGAAAGAGAAGAAGAATAACACAGGAGAGTTATCCTGGTTCACCAAACCCGGCTACTTCCAGTCCCCACACCTCGTGTGAGATTATCCACTATAGTTTTCTTGCTAACAGAAACTTCTGACTAGCACTATAAGATCTTGATCACACCAGATCAGTCCGTAACACCTGTATTATCAACCTCAGCAGACTTCTACAATTCTTTGCACACTAGCAAAAGAAAGGTTGGAATTTTCTATCTCAAACTATTAAGCCCAATAGACTTGAGAAAAAACAACACACTTTGTATAGTGAGTTTTGTTTGGATCAAAAATACTCAACACATGTTTGAGTTTTACAATAGCAAATTCGAAAGATAAGATCCAAGAGATATAGTGAGAGAGCTTGGAATTTGCTTTGTTTTGAGAAGAGCTTTGTATGTAGTGATGTATTTCACTTGAGAGAATATTTGCTTTCAAAACTCTTGCCTTTGAACTTCAAGACCACTTGTATTTATAGGTGAGGAGTGTCTTGGTGACCAAGGGAGAAAATAGAGCTGTTGGACACGTTTTTGATAGCTGTCCAAAGTCTCATTTGATTTCTCTTTTCTTCTTTAAAATAGCCAGAACTTTCTCAGAATGTTCCATCTGATTTGCCTAGCTTTCAAAGCACTGTAGCTTGCTTGCGAGTGAGAGAACAGCTGTGATGAGCTGTTTTACTTGCTGCCCAATGCTTGATTATGTCATTGTCCTTTGCTTTAGTGATGTCATGCTTTAATAAGCCATGTGCTCTTATGAATGAGATATTTTCTTTTAATGGGCTTAAAGCCTTTTCCAAATGGGTCAAAACCTTTTCTTATGGCCCAAAAGATATCTCTTAAATATGATCAGCCTTGTTTACACGTTGTGTAGTCTTGTTCATACTTGATGTACTGTTTTGATTTCTTCGTATATGCCAGAACGTTCTCAGTACATTCTCATGAAACAAATTCTCACAAAACGAATTAGTAGATAACAAGATATATGTTTGTAATCTTTAAAACATCAAATAAGGATTTTGTCTCAACAGAGAATACAGAAACTTATTCTCTGAAATTCTACACATTGTTTGGGAAGCGTTGAGTCTATGTGCGACGAGCCATTGAATCTAAAGATATCAAACCTAACATATCGAGTGTTGAGTCTATCTTAGGTTATGCTAAAAAAATACAATGTTATAAAGATAGAGAAATATGATTGTTGCTCTGGTTGAATAGGAATCAAGAAGTCTGGTTATTTTGAAAAGATAAAAATTAGGTCAAATACCTCCCGCAGTTCTTTAAGTTCGACATTTTGAAAGGGCTAGCCAATGTTGCAACCAATAAGGACAGAGAAAAAACAGCAGCGCTAGCCAATGTTGCAACCAATATGGACTAAGCATAAGCATTGAGGATATGGGAAAATGGGTTGGTTCTTCATCAAATAGTGAAAAACGCACTTCCCTCAGAAGTACGAGGAATGTCACAAACCCTTTTTTTTTTAACTCCTCGGGGTTTCACAAGTACGGGGTTTCACAAGTCCTTATCTTATCCTACCTACTCTAAACATATTCCCTTATATTCCTCGTATTCGAATCATTGGAGTCAACTCATAATTCTTACTCCTTAAGCAATGGCCAGAAGAGATCCCATGGGTTCGTACCAATAGTACGACCCGACTAGTGATCCAGGGTGCTGCATCTTTCCATATCTTCAGTGAAGCAATCCTAATCCACACTGCAGCTTCCCATATATCTCCAGAGCCATTCATCATGTATCATCAATGTGCTTTCGATTTTCGGGTACCAAACCATTGATTGGATTTGAACCTTTAATCTTTGAACTCTCAACTTTTATTCGTGGGAAGGGAAAAAGTGAGTAAAAACCCTTATAAGACCTTGGATCCGGGGGTTGGTTTCGATAGGGGAAGGTGTTAAGCACCCGAATCGACTATGGTATCCCATAGGAACCTTTTACCTATTCTTAACTCGTGTTAATTTATTTTTACTTATTCGAAAATTATTGCCTAAGAGTCTAAATGAAAGAATGGGGGAAGATGAAGCATGTTTTTGGTTTTTTATTTGATTTGGAAAGATCAAAGCCCTTTGCCTACTTACCCAAATAAATCGGGATCAAAATCAAGTAGTTCACCCGGCGAACTTCTTTGGTGGGTTGAATTGATTTTAACATTTTTTGAAAAAAGATTTTAAGAAGAGATAAGAGGCCTCAAAGCATGAGAAAAAAATATGATGTAGTTGGTTAATTTTAATTGCAAGAAATCCATGTCTAATGTGGATGTTAAATTGATTAAACATTTGATTAAGAAAATAAAAGGAAAACACTTGGGTTACAAACCAAGGTTTATTAGGAAAATACTTTAAAGTTTGACATACTTGATTTTTTTGGAGAAAAGAGATTTTTTTTCTAAGTTAAAGAAAGCGTACTAAATTAAATGCAACGACGTAACTTAAAAAAAAAGGGAGAAGTTTACAAGGGACGTTGGATCCCAAATAAACTCTCGAGTAAGTGAACCTAAAAGTACTAGTAGTTTGATTTTAAGAAAATATTTTGAAGTCCAATAATTATCCTAAAGTGTCACTAATTCATTTTCGGTCCTCGTTCGCGATTACGACAATCATAAAGCGATAAAAAAAATAAAGTGTGATGGTGTCGGTGCGAGTTCTCATTTAAATATTTACAATGGTTCCTAAATACATGCTAGAGCTCAAGAAAAAGATAATTAACAAGAAAGATAAAATGCATGAAATGAAGTTAAAATACTAAATTAAGCTAACAAATAAAATGCATGATATTAACATACTAAAAGATGAAAAAAGGTTTAAGGCACTAAACAAACTAAAAAATGCATGATATAATTTTAGCATGAGTAAATAAGGTATAAAAAAAATGCATGATTTTAAAAGGTTTATGTACGAGAAGATATGTACAGGGAGGGGTGCAGCAAGCAGTTAGGGGGTATGAACAGCATGCAAAGAAAACAAACAGCAAGCAAAATGGCCTAGAGAGCAAGACGGTGGGCTTAAGGAGAGGGAACCGGTTAGAAACTCCTCCCTTTTTTGAAAATAAAACCGGTTTTGATATTCCTTTTCTCCCCTCTACTCGGATCTACCAACAGTTTTCAAAAATAAACACCAAACAAACCTAGATCTAAGTTTAAACACAACATGAGAACAAAAGAAATCACCTCTTCTTACCTTCGATTTCGGTTTGGCCTTCTTACTTCTTACTCCGGTTCGTTTTCAGTTTGTCACCGTTACTCTTGCTTAGAAACGCGTTGCGGATCGGCTTTGCTTCCTTTCTTCTTCGCGTTTTCGTACTCACGAACCTGACATGAGCTTGGATCTTGTTTAATCCGTTACTGTACCATTTTATTGTTGCTGGAAAATGCTTGTTGTTGCTTGAGTCTCTCTTGAGGATTTCGAAACTTTGATGTTTGTTGTAGTGTAAGATGATTTGTGTTGTTACTGTTGGATTTGTTGAGGTTTGATGGTTTGTTGAGGTTTTATGGTTTGAACATGATTACTGAAAAAAATGTTCCTGAGTGTTCTTCACATTTTTGGATTTTTGATGGTTTTGATCCTGGAAATTGGAAAGCGAAATGAGAATTGTGTTTGTGGCCGATTTTGGGGAACTGTGAATTTCTGACATTTTTTTACTGCAATCAATGCAGCAGTATTTATAGTACTGTTTTAGGGTTTTTGCAGGTTTAGATGAGGTGTCCCTGATGAAGTGTCCCTTTCACTGGACCAATATACCCTTGCAGCTGACTGAATAGAATTGGACTGACTTGGACCAAGGACCAAAGAACTTTAAAAGGACTAAAAGACTTTTAAAAAAATAAAACAAAAAGAATACTAACTAAAAAAAACACAAACCTGACAAAAGAGAAGAAAAAATAATAAAAAAGGAAACAAAATAAATAGAATAAAAGCCATCAAGTAAAAAAAGAAAATTAAACAAAGACAATTAATAATAATAAAACTAAAATAAATGAATTAATAAAAAGTAAAATTGTCCCTTTCGGTAACCAAACGAGGTATTTCAAAATACCTCTCTGCCAAAATTTCGTCTGAAACGACGGAACTTCTCAGCTTTTAAAAACGAGTAAAATTTTCAAAAGTGGTCAAAATAACATATGTAACATATGTAACAAATATATAACAATAAAATTTTAATAGTAAGAACAATTCATAAGGAAAGAAAATTTATTGTTATATATTTCGTCCTCGAGTGATGCATCTCAAGCATTTATCCCAAACAATTCCTAATTCATAGCCCACCCACATAATCATGCAATTGGTCTTTCTTGAGTGAGCATAACCTCAGATATAGCTACTCAAGCAAACTCTAGTCACCCCCCATACAACATAACCTAAGAAAATTATTAAAACTACTTGACGTTGTAATTATTGAACCAAATTATTGCTTTTTCAATTACGATTTTTTTACCTTAGATTCATATGTTACTCGTTTTAGTGTGCATGATTAACATCAATACATCGGATAATCTAAGTTTGACATGGTATACAATCACTTAAAAAAATGTGTTCGAATATAGCGATTACTGCATAACATGTGAAGTATACTATAGAACAATAGCGATTACTGCATAACATATGATTATAGATTCATATGTTACTCATTCAGTTACTATAGAACAATAGCGATTTGTTCAAAGTATACTAAGCTACATCGCTATAGCGACTATTCATAACATGTGTTCGAATCGGTTTGTAGAAATCCAAGGTAGGGTAGTTGTTATGAAAGTTATAGAAGATCATAAAGTAGTTCAAGCTATGACGGAGATCATTCCAAGGTGTTCCATTTGTTACGAACCGGACAGCATTGAAAATACCAAACTAAACTCAATCGAACTATTCAGTTCAATCATAAACTATCCGTCCCAATTTGGCCATTTTCAATCCTATTCGGTTCGAAGAGTTACTGTTCGGCCGGTTCAATTAGAAACCACAGAACTGGTGGCATTTGGGAAGGCTCACAAAAACTCTATGTTTGGGGTGCCTTCATAGGTGAGCTGCTATTTTTCACAGACAGGCTTGTATCGTAGTTATATCCTGCTATTTTTCGCCGAATGGTGTTTCTGGTCAGCTTAATTTTTAGTCACTTCTCCCCGTCTTAAAATAGAAAGGTAAAATAATACTAGTAACAATCATTTTGGCAATATTGTTTATACATGTGGCAATTATTATGTGAGTAAATAAAATAACCAGAAAGACAATATCGGTACGTTTGGTTGGGAGAAATAAGTGAGAAGAAAGAATATGAGAGAAGAGAAGAATGTAAGAGATATAGTAAATTTTGTGTAAATAGCAAAAT
The DNA here is from genome assembly GCA_946800305.1 of Medicago arabica. NCBI lineage: Eukaryota > Viridiplantae > Streptophyta > Magnoliopsida > Fabales > Fabaceae > Medicago > Medicago arabica. The sequence continues at coordinate 24,999,747 of OX326964.1, read as the reverse complement.
AAGAGAAAAATATGTTATTAGTTTTGGTTTCAATATAAAGGCACTTGCTAGGAAGTTCAAACGAAAATTGTATCAAGATAATTTATATATATTCAAACACAATTAACCAAAATATATTGGTTAAAAGAAAGTTCACAAGTTTTACTAAACCATATTATTGTTGCAAGAAAACTTGAACAATTAAAATACAATATTAGCATTTTTCCAAAAAAAAAAAAAAAAACTACATAGTTTTTCAGCAGTCCACCTTTAAAAGAAATACATACCATAATAATATATATAATTAACAATCTGAGTTTATGGATGTCTTTCGCGAAGGAAATTCCAATATTCGTTCAGCTTATGATCATCTGGCACAACACTTCATCCCACTTGCCTGTACAAAATATAGCATATCCATCCGCCGCATACCTAATTAAAAGAGATAACCAATATTAATCAATGTAAAGAAAAAGATAAATACAGTTAGAGTTTTTAAAAAGGCTTAGTTAGAGTTTTGGTTGTTGTAGCTTGAGTTAAATGCAATTTTGGCCCCTCGGGTTTTTTCCGAGTAACTTAGTCCCTATATTTTAAAAAAATTAAATAAATATGGTCCTACCATCATCAGTTGTATTTCACATAAAGTTTAAAAGTAAGAAATTCGAAAACTTTTGTAGATATAGAGTGAGTGAGCAACCATGTTCACTTGCCTCCGAACAAACTTAACCTCAAAAGTTAACAAACATCTAAATCAGCCCTTCATTACGGAAACATGTGTTTGAGAATCCAGATCCACTCATTGTGATTCTGCCAAATTACCCAAATCATTATTTACACATGACTCACAGTCGCGTGCTTCGCACACACACGTCCAATAACGTAACTCCAACTGTGTCAAAATTCTGCAGACGGTTTCGAATGTATTGCGGCAAACCTGCAATACTCCAGCACTCAATACTAGTCGCACATTGGAAGAAAACATGCCAATCGTTCTCTAAATAATCTTGGTACAACTCACAGTGGTTCAGACAAGAGAATGCCGTTCCCGCAACCTTTCTCCAAATCTGCCAGATAAGAATACAGCTTTGCTGAGGGACACGGGCCTTCCACAACCTCCGTCACTCCCCTTGCACAGAGCGTTTCTTCTCATACGACATTTCTTGCATTGCAATTCTGTAGCCCGACCTCACTGTGTATTTACCATGTAATTATTTATCCCATACCACCATGTCATCTTGATCATCCAAAAATAAAGAGATAGATGTAATACCTTCAGTCATGTCAGTAGAAATAATAAAATCCTTAATTTTAAGTGGAACCATCAAATCTCCTACTGCCATATTATGAACTTTGTGACTTTGTGGGGATTGCGCCAACTTACCTCCTCCCCACCAAAAAGCATTAAGCATCTCTCCACTAAATTTTAAGTGGAGAGATGTTTAAAGCAATTTAAACAATTCAAATTGTAAACTTTTCAATTGATTATAAGTATTTGAGGGTTTTAAACAAATGAAAAGGGATGAAGGGACTAAAATCACTTAAAAAAAACACTAAAGGGACCAAAGTTACACATAGCATAAACTACTAGAGGGACCAAATTGTAATTTAGCCTAAAAGTAACATGTTAAAATGAAAAATTGACATAACATATGTTAATAAAAGAGCACATACTTGCCGACACCGTGCAGTTCAGTAACATAGGTCTAAGTCTCAGTTAAGTATTCACGAGAAAAGCGTTGCAAACTTCTTGACCTTTTCACTTGAAGACCTAATGTCGTTATTACCTCTTCTATTTCCTCTCTTGTTACTTGCATACAAGTTTCTGCGTCTGGACATAACTCGAAAAAGTTATCTAAAACTTGTTTTGCCTGCATTTAGTAAAATAAGAAGCTAACTCAAAATATGATTTACAAAAGCAGCAAAGCAACACAAAGACAAGATGTTTTAACAAAAGCAAAAATACAACAGTTGTCAATGACACGCATGATGTATTTTCGCCCTCACGTTAAACTTTGGTGCTAGCTAAAATTTTCTCTAAGATGTTGAATGTTTATGAGTAGCTAAAATTTTAAATAAAACATTTGACTCTCTATGTATAACCCTTTTGCAAAAATGCCGATCCTTTCAATATGGATCAAGTTAATGTATACGTGTATTTTTATTTCCATATGTGATTATAAGCACTTAATTTCTTTATCTCTTCAGGAGAGGCAACCATTTGGGTAAATGAATGAAGACTCCAAAGGAAATGCTTATGTGAAAGGCTTATTATCTTGATTTGTCCAAAAGGGACTAATACATGATTCAAGAGAGTATATGACATAGTGAAACTCATGAAGCACACAAACTTTCAAAAGTTATACAGAGGGAATTAATAACAAAATAACTAATAGCAGCTACATAATCCTGCAACAACACAGAAACTTTACACCACTAAGATGTATCAAGGCGACTCAAAATGCTTTGAAGACAATCTCAAAGATTCTGAAAATATTTCTATTCTCAAATTTCACCCATCATAGATTCTAATCAACATCCTCTATTATAAAACAAAACTCAGCAAAAGCAAACCCTTACTCTTTTCATGCTTCATGATTCCTGTACAACATTCAATGATACAAATATCCATAGTCCAACGTTACTAATTTGAAGAGACCTATGAAATGATTGTTCATTCAATACATGAAAAGATACGGTTAGAAAGATATATTTACCGTCATTAAATAACAAGTCATACTTAAACGGAAGATTATTCTTTTGAGTTATCCTCTGAAGATTCTTTAAAGATCATTTGGGTCTGCAAACCATTCAAACAAACCAAAATTGAATACTATGTTAATGAATAAGTAACTACTTAGAATCATAGTATCATCGAGATTTAGTAGGAAAACCTTAATAACCTTATCAAGAATCTCAACCAGTGGTGAATCTGCTCCATACTTTATCTAAAATAATCACCATGTCAAAGATGAGTTTGTATCTCATAATTACATTTCATTATAACAAGTGATGGGGGTTAGGATCACAAATATAACATTGAATATAGTTGCCTGCGACCAAAATACCTTGCCGTCATTGCAGTCGGCATATCTTATGTTCTTAACCATTGGATTAAAGATGAAACAATTAATTTTTTAACTTCACCAAATCATATTTCAACGTTCAGTACTTTACTCGAGATCCGAGATATGCTAACTGCAATGATTTTAAGATCATTTAACCACATCTAATCCAAATCTATATGGCAACAATGCAAACAAACTGAAGTTTACAAACTAGACTCCACTTCCGTTTCGTCTATCATAAACGAGGCAAGACACATAAATAGAGTTTTTTCAAACTGTGTTTGAACCACAATCACTATAAAGGTCCACTAAATATCCTCAAAAGAATCCACCATAAGGGAAGCACATAGGTGACACATGCAAGACAAATCTAATAAAGCTTGTAACACTTGCTACAATGATAGGAGCAATATCAGACTTCCTTTTAAACAAAAAAGGAGAAGCTCAGGTTTTCTTTTTCAATAACAACATATACAAGATCAAGATTTGCATTGTGAAATTACCTCAATGAATCCATCAGCATCCTGTTTCAAAGCTTCTTGGTGTTTATTGTCCAATTCTCTAGCATGAGAAACAAAGGGTTGCTTCTCCCGAAGAGAAAAGGAGATTATGCTCAACAATTTTGACTTATTTGAGCTTATCTAAGTGCTTGTGAGATAAAGAAATTAAGTGTTTATTGACCAATTACGTTTATGATCACATTTATATGGAAATAAAGTTAGGGCAGACAGGTAGTTATTTTACCTCCTTTGACATATTTTTCCACTTTTCAAACCCTATCCTATCAAGTTCAATATCATAATTTTCCATGTCTTGACCCTTCAAGAAGCTTTCCCTGACATGAAAACTATATAGTCAATATAACATTATTTTGACCATAAAAATCAAACATGAAAATTAGATCAAGATTGAAGAGGAATCATATCATACTTATAAACAAGATGGAATAGGCATTTAAATATACAAATCGATCAAACACTCCAATCCTAAATTATTTGTAGTCCTTTTCATTTCTTTTATAGTAAGATATTCTAATATCCCAATAATAGTGAAACACTCCAATCCTAAATTACTGCAACTATAGTTGTCAAACACTCCAATCCTAAATTACTACAACAATTTACTTTTAACCTCCTTTAGCATATTTTTCATCTTTAACCTTCTTTAGCATATTTTTCATCTAATTATAGACGATCTTACCAATTTTCGACGAATTTTGGTTTCTGAAGTAGTTGCTTTTTGAACTCAAAATAGTGATGAATTTTGGTTTCTGAAGTGATACCAAAAGACTCTTTCAAGAAACTTTCAATGCTCAAGTTCACTACCAAGAGACTTCATTTGCTCAATGACAACTCCAAAAGATTTCTTCTGAAGTAGTTGCTTTTTGAAAATTTTAGTTAAAGGTGCTAGAAAATGCAACATATGTCTATTCTACACTCAATGTTGTAGATTCTCGTAACACATAATGAACATGTCAAGTCTTGCAAGTGATTTGTATCTGTAACTAAGTTTCCAAGTATATTTCTTCTTTTTCTATTGTATGAATCATTGTTGTTTTTGCTTTTTACTACTATTTTCAATAGGGTTGTAACGGTTCGGTTTGGATCGGCTTTTGGTCAAAAAAATGTCCAAACCAATGAATCTCCATTGTTTCGGTTTACTATTTTAAAAAAAGACTAACCGGTTTGGTTCGGTTTGGATCCGTTCGGTTGATCGGTTTGTTTGAAAATTAGATCAAGATTGAATAGGAATCATCTCATGCTTATAAACAAGATTGAATAGGCATCTAAATACACAAATCAAACATAACCGTATCTTAATTAGATCATAATAATAATATCTTCAAAAGGAAAACATGGCTATACAAAGAAAAATCTCAACTAGATCAAGATTGAATATAAATCATATTATACTTATATTTGTAAACAATGCAGCAAAATAGATATAGGATAATGTCAAATAAAGAAGGAAAATATGGCAAACACATGCTACATGTGAATTTGGATTCACTATTCACGCAATCAAAACATAGGTGGTTGTTCGATCTCTAAGCAAAAGGAAATTCTAATTTTAATATGAACCGATCAAACATGTCTTGACTGTGCATTGAGTAACAACACTAAAAGATTGAAATTTTATTGAGGGTGAGGAAATGGGTTGGTTCTTCATGAATTGTTGAATATTTGGGAGAGTTCGCTTAGGGAATATTGCAAGTAACCTTTTGAATTGAACCAAGAAACTTGCATAACAACCTCAATTGTGTAAACTCTCATAGCACTTTTAAGTGGAAGCTGAACTGAAGACTTGGACAGCCCTCATCACAAATTCCACCTAAGGCCATGAATTATGGAAACCAACAACATCTTCCATCATTCTCATTCATCTCAAACGGAAGAAACTCAAAGTAGGCAAAGGTAGGAAGAAACGTTACGAACCGCATTGTCTCAGGCAGTTGCGTTATGTCTAAAAATAACCTACACAACGCTCTGAAGCAAAGTAATCTCCTAAAACTTTGTCAAGGGTATGAAGAGGCTGCCATAGGTGGTTGTTCGATCAAGATGAGATGGTAAAAAAAAAAGAATGCAGATTCTAATTTTAATATGAATTGATCGAACGTCTAAAGAGGTCTTGACCGCGTGAATGTGGGGAATCAATGACCACGCATTAAGTAACATTTAACACTAAAGATGGAATTAAGAGTGAGAAATGTTACATAAAAAGGCAATAAGGCGAAATGGGTTGGCTCTTCATCAAATGTTGAATGTTTGGGCGAGTTCGCATTGGAACAATTCCGAGTAACCTTTTGAATTGAAACTTGTTGGAGTCACAGTAATGCATATCAGCCAAGGCAATAGGAACAGAAAACCCACATGTTTCACTACATATACACACATTCAATTATAATCACAAAAAATGAAAGAAAGTAGCGAAGGAACATTGAATTGAATACATATGTATACCATTTGAAAAAGGCACTTCCATCAGGAGCACGAACACGAGGAATGGCGCGAACCCTAACTCTTCTTCGTGCCATCAGCAGTGATTGATTGATCGATGATGAAACAACTAATGTTTGTCACCAAATTGCAGTGCCGCTAGTTTCTTATTTTTGCTTTAAGGGTAACATTTCTTTTCCCGCTGATTTGAAGAGTAAAACTTTTCCTCTTCCTTGATCGGTGATGGGACACGTTTTATTTTATTTTTGGGTTAATTATTGGAATTGATCATGTAATACACGTTAAGTTTAAAAAATGACTCTATAAGATAAAAATCACATATTTTGACCTATAATTCGAGATTCTTATTATTTATGACTTTGTAATATGCGAAAGTTCCAAAAAAAGTAACCTAGAAAAATCACATATTTTGACCGTGTAATTCGAGATTCTTATTATTTACAAACTTGTAATATGCGAAAAGTCCAAAAAAACAACCTAAAGATTTAATTTTTTCATAATTTTTTTTAGAGGCATGTTAATAACATTAAAATACGGCTTTACAGAAAAAAATAGTAATTTAGACAAGCAAAAAAATTAATTATGAATTTTTAAAGTATAAAAAACTTGAAAAACAAAACAACGGAAATCTCAACCTATAAATCAAATTTTGAGCTCATTGTTTTCATAGACATCTATAAAAATACATAAAAAGGATATGCAAAGTTTCATAGCATTTTGAAGACGTTTCAATTTATTTTTATTTTTCAACCAAAACTTGTAAAATTGAAATTTTGTTCATAGTAAGCTTATACTCACAAGTCAAATTCAGTTTCCTAGTTTTGTAGGTATGGTTAGAACATAATAAGAACCTTCACAGTGCAATTTTTAAATGAGAGACAAATTAATTATAAATTGTTTTAGAAATTCATAATTATGGAGAACAAAAATTCATAATTAATTTGTCCCTAGTCGAAAAAAATCAAATTTTCTGTGTGAAGCCATCTTTTAATGTCTTAAACATGCCTGAAAAAATTCAACCTCTAAACTACGTTTTTGGACTACGCGTTTATTATAGAATAAAAAATAAGAAGAATATCAAATTACAAGATTATAATATATGTTTTTTATTTTTCAGAAATAGTGTATATTACAACGTCAAATTACAAAGCTATAATATATGTTTTTTTCTCTCCCCAAAGCTTGCATAGTTACCCTTTTTAACACTTCCGTTTAAAAAACGATGATGAGTCATCTAGCTTGCTGACATGGCTTTACAATTTAAACAAAAACATTATCCCACTTAGAAATATATCTAAACGTTGAGATCAATCCAACGACTGTGGCATCTCGTCGAAAACCAACGCTAAAAGGTAATCAAAGGCCTATGTAGTCAAAGTACACTTATACTAGCCTTTGCACATAGCAGATAGTAACCAAGAGTCATGATGTCCCTTCAATCTCCTCCTCAAGATACTTACAATTAATAATGAATGTGAGTATGTGACAAAGAACAACACACGCTCTTCCTTGAAAACATGATATCCTCACAGCCTGAAATTCCACATGAACTCGATAATCTTCGTGAGCACTTTTTTTAACAATCCACATGTCTTCTTTGTCATATTTAATTTCATAATAAGTGTCAATCCTAAAGGCTAATTTTAAAAAATACTATTATAGAAAAAAATAAGAATAGTCATGTGAGCATAGCTCAGTTGGTAGAGATATGCATTGTTATATGTAGAGGTTGAAGTTGGAACCACGGACACCCTACTTATTCACCTTAAAAAATGTGAATATTAGTCACTAGGCTACTTGACAAAAATAATAATAATTAATTTTAACATTAAATGCTTAAGGTAGAAAATTTGTAAAATGTCTTAAAAATATGGCTTTTAATTAAGTAAAGTAAATATACATATTGCAACCACTATGGATGTTCAAATTAAAACCGATCCAAATTAAAACCATAAAGTGATCCAAAAAAATTGAAAACCGCAAAAAACCAAATAATATTGGATGTGTTTGGATGACATTTTATGAAAACCGCTCGGATTTGATCGGATAATAAAAAACACATAGCACAAAGACGAGAAATCAAAATAAACAAAGTGGTGCAAAAATGATGAAATCACAAAAACAAAATAAGATTGAATATGTGAAATTCACTTATTAATTCTTTTAATAGTACATGTGAGTTTACCTTAATCAATTTTGTTTCTATTTCATATGTTTCAAAGATAATCAATCATTTTTATAAATCATATGTTATATTTTGTATCTCACCTATTATTTTAGCATATTTTTATAAGATTATTATTAATAAAAAAAGTTACAATTTGTAATTTGGATATCCAAAAACCGATCCAAATTAAACCGCATTAAATTGGATCGGATCGGTTTTTTAAAATTAATCATCCAAAACCGAATCAAACCGTATATAATTTATCTTTGAATCAGATGAGTTTTTGCCTCAAAACCGATCCAAACCAGACCACGAACACCCCTAGCAACCACTTCAATATTTGCAGGTACATTCCCTCTAGTGAAGGACAACCATGAACTAACGTTAAAGTTGCTTCTCACCTTCTTCAACCGACACTTGTGTTCTCCGGTAAGAACAAAAGTATTTTGATATATTTTCTTTTCAAATAAGGCCATGTTTGAATTGGTTTATTCAGAGCTTATGTGAACTTATCTACTAACATAAACCTTTTTAAAGGTGTTTGAGTAATTCAATAAAAACAATTTATCACAATTTCATAAGCTGCTTATGTCATATTTTAATAAGCTCAAATTTTGGCCTTGTTTGGATAAACAACTTATATCGATGCTTACAACATTAAGGCTTATAGCCCCTAGAGCTTACATCATAAGCTCTTATATCCAATAAGCTCTTTATGTTTGGATATGTACACTAAAAAGTACTTACGTAAATTGAAGTGTTTGGATGTATCATTATATAAGCAAATGTTAAAATATTTTTGATTTAATTTAGAGAATCAAACCACAGTTTTTTTAAGGAATTTAACCACAATTATAAAGTTGTAAAAAAGAACAATATTAAAATATAGTAATAATTTTAACATACATATAAATAAGAGTTAAATAAGTTTTTGATCCTTATAAATATAATTTATTTTATTTTTTAGTCCTCATTAAAAAAATTACATGTTTTGATCCCAATAAAAAAAATTAATTATGATTATACTCAGAAACTTTTGAATGCTTTTTTTTTTACATGCTTGTTTAGAACATTATAATAAGTTCTTCCAAAAAAAATAGCACAAAAATTGATTTTTAAGCCAAAAGCATCCTTACAAAAAAAGAAAGAATAAAGATGAACACGAACACAAACACAATCACATACACAAACTCAAGCACATACACAACAAAACAAACCCTACACTCATCAACCATTATACGTACGTCTGCGTCCAAGAAATTTGGACGAAGTTGTCGGACAAGACCATCTCCTTGCAAACAATTCCATTCTTTGTTCTACGATCCAACGCAGACGTCTCCCTTCCATTATCTTGTGGAGTCCACCCGGCACTGGTAAGACAACTATTGCCAAAGCTATTGTTACCTCAACAAATTCCATTTTCTATAGTTTTGTCTCTTTATCTGCCGTTACTAGCGGCGTTAAAGACGTTAGAGATTGTTAATTATTTGCTTTTAGGGCTGCATTATATGGCTTTTCTTTATGTTTATTTTTATTTTTGTTTCAGTTTTTCAGTCAATTAGTGGTTCCTACATTTTAGGAGCAAGTAGTTGTTATTTGCTGAAGTGTTGGAAACGTGTGTTTAGTTTTGTTTTTTTTAAATTACTTAAGTGTATTGCTTCAGTAGTAATGAAAAAACTGAATTCCTATTCCTACTCAACCTGAAACTTCCTTTCATATTCTTCTACGTTTTTCATCTTTCAATCATAAAAACCAACAAATTGGTATCAGAGCTATCATCTTACGGGACCTGTGAAAATGGAAACTGAAACAAGTTTCTCACATGTTGCTCCTTCCATCTTTGATGGGGAAAACTATGACCTATGAGCAGTAAGAATGGAGTCTTACATGGAGGCTTTGGATCTTTGGGAGGCCGTGGAAGAGGATTATGAAGTTCTTCCGCTGCCAAATAATCCTACCATGGCTCAGTTAAAATATCATAAGGAGAGAAAAACTCAGAAGGCAAAGGCAAAATCGGTTCTTTTTTCTGGTATTTCACAAACTATTTTCACTAGAATTATGACCCTCAAAACAACAAAAGAAATCTGGGACTATTTGAAGGAAGAATACGCAGGGGATGAGAGGATTTGAGGCATGCAAGTGCTGAACTTGATGAGGGAATTTGAATTGCAGAAAATGAAAGAGTCCGAGACAATTAAAGATTACTCTGACAGATTGCTATCCATTGCAAACAAGGTTAGGTTACTTGGCACTCAATTTGCTGATTCCAGAATCGTTGAAAAAATTATGGTTACAGTGCCTGAGAGATATGAAGCATCAATAACCACTTTGGAGAACACAAAAGATTTGTCTAAGATCACCTTAGCGGCAGTTTTACATGCCTTGCAGGCTCAAGAGCAACGAAGGCTCATGAGACAAGATCAAGCGGTTGAAGGTGCTTTACCAGCCAAACGTCATGCAGGTGGAAGTACTACAAACAACCAAAGCAAAGATAAGGGGAAAAGGAAAAAATTTCCGCCTTGTGAGCACTGTGGGAAATTGGGACATCCTCCATTCAGATGTTGGAGAAGACCAAATGCAAAATGCAACAAATGCAATCAACTTGGACATGAAGCAGTGATATGCAAAGGAAAGTCTCAAGAAATTGAAGTCAATGCCCAAGTTGTAGAGCAAGACGAAGAAGATCGAATGTTTACAGCATCATGTTTTTCAACGAAGAGTGGCTCAGAATGTTGGTTGATTGATAGTGGTTGTACAAACCTCTGTTGTCAAAGCGGAAAAGCGGCGCGACGCGGCCACCCCAAAAATTGACGCGGCGCGGTAAGCGGGCGCGACGCGGGGGCTATTACATGACGCGGACGCTAATATATTTAATACTAAAATACTATAATGTTGAACATACTTGCAAGAAATACTAATAAAATTTAAGGTGGCCAACACTTTAAGCCTCTAAAGCTTAAAGTAACAAAAGTACTAAACATGAAATAAAAGTTCAAATTCAATAATCATGAAAATCTTCATCATCACTTCCACTTCCACCATCATTCATGTGCTCTGCCGCATCCTCTTCCTCTTCAATATCTTCCTCTTCATCCTCTTTTTCTTCATCCCCCCAATCATTAATAAACTCTGGATCATATTCGTCAACTACCACCGCTTTCTTTCCTTTTCCTTTGGAAACTTTATCCCCTTGCTTTCCTTGCTTTCCCTTTCCCTTTCCCTTTCCCTTAGATTTTGATGGGGGCGGACCTGCAAGAGCTGTAGCAGTTGCTGCTGCCTTCTGCAAAGCTGCTTGGCTCCTAGTGTTGAATAAGGGCTCGCCAGCACCACTCGCCCCTTCAACATCTAGCCAACTTAAATCATCATCATCATAAACAACATCACTTTGACCATCTCGAACACGAACTTCATCTCCCAATAACCATAAATTACCAGCATTAATTTCAGGATCATCCATGAGCAATGGATCAATATATTCATCACTTTCTCGGTTTCCCTTCAAAGTTTGGTTGTACTTGACAAAAACCAATTTTTGCAACATCTCATGTTCAAGCCGATTTCTTTTCTTGGAGTGAATCTATTACAAATTATATAAAAAATGATAGTTTAAAATGAGTAATGATAGATGATTACGAAACTCTAAATATAAAATACTTAATATTATCAATGACTTACATGCTCAAAAGTACTCCAATTCCTCTCACACCCCGATGAGCTAACAGTCAAACTCAATATTTTGATAGCAATCAACTTTAGATTTGGTGTTTTTGATCCCCACCTCTTCCACCAATCAGCTGAAATGCAATTAAATTATTTTCATTAACATATAAAATTTATCATGTGTCTTTGTGACTAATTTTTTACCAAATAGTAATCACTTACTAGGAGATATATGCTTATCCTCTCTGTGCCTTATTGCTTCTTCCAATCTAAAGTTACCCAAACCAGCCCTATACTTATCCAAATCTGCATAGATGGCATCCGCATTTTCACGAGAAGAAGAAAGTCTTCTAATGCATTCATAAAGGCCATCCAACAACGAATCATCATCATTTATTTCTGGATTGTTATAGAAGTGCTTCGGATTCAGAAAATGTCCAGCTGCATGCAACGGATGATGTAACTGATTACTCCACCTTCTGTCAACAATATCAAGGATTGGTTTGTACTTGCTTTCATTGTCACCAAAGTTTTTCTTAATTTGATTCCTTGCTTCCACCATTGCTTGATATATAAAACCCATTGCAGGGACTTTTTCATTATTAGCAAGCCTAAGTACTCTTATAAGAGGCCCCATAGCTTTAAGAGCATAAACAATATCATCCCAAAATGAGACTTGAAGAACAATAGAAGTTGCCTTCCTACCCTTGGCTTCGTCACTCACCTTTAAGTCCGACCACTCTTGAGAAGTGACCATGGTTCTAATTTTTTGTCTTAGGTTGTGCAACCTTTGCAATTGAAGAAAATTTGTTGCAAACCTTGTGACTCCATGCCTAATCAACTCCATTTTAGCTTTCTCCCTCAACAAATTCAAAACCAAAGAATGGTTATAGATGAAACCGACAAGACTAATTCCTTGTGCTACAACCTTCTTTACTTTTGGAATCTTTCCGATCTCTTCCAGCATTAAATCTATACAATGTGCAGCACATGGAGTCCAAAAGATTTTAGGCCTCGAAGCTTGAAGAAATTTACCGGCCAAAACATAATTGGCCCCGTTGTCGGTAACCAGCTGCACAACACGGCTTTCGCCAATCTCCCCAACAAATTCATCCAACATCTCAAAAATTGCTTTTCCGGTTTTCACTTGTGAGGAAGCATCGATACTCTTAATAAACATAGTACCTGCCGGAGAGTTGATTAAAAAATTAATCAATGTTCTTCCCTTTGTATCGGTCCAACCATCGGACATTATTGAACAACCATATTTTTCCGCTTCCGCCTTGTTATTCTCCAACATTTTATTAGTATTATCCAGCTCTCTGTTAAGACATGGGTTTCTCAAGTCATGATAGGAAGGAGGCTTCAAGTGAGGGCCATATTGACCAATTGCTTCAACCATCAATTTGAAACTTCTTGATTTTGCAACCTTGAACGCAATTCCGTTTAGGTAAAAAAAACGAGCTATGTACTGATTAGTCCTTTCTCTTGCTTCCTTGTCAAATTCTTTCAAATTTGTCTGCTTTCCTTTTCCCACCGTTGTCTCAGGTTTTTGAAAGAACATTAAATCCAATGGACCTTTTTTATTACCCTTGTTAGCAGCCGAATCACACCCCATTTCAGTCATTGGCCTTTTCCCACTTACCAACCTTCCAATCTCTTGAAGTCGTGCTACCTCCTCTTCATCTTGAGCCTCATTTGAAACGGATTTCACCTTTGCTACTCTAGCTTCTTCACTAGCTTTTAAAATCAATTTCACATCCTCCGGAGTCTTTAAGCAAGCTTTAACGTTTCCTGTCACTCCCATTTGATGATGTTTGGCTCTAGAAATTCCTCCGGTAGACTCCAACAAACAAAAGTCACACGTGACTCTTTTTGTATTATTCTTGTCCTTCAAACTATTATACTTCCATCCTACGTCAGGAAGGGATGGCTTGAACAACTCAACAGAGGAAGCAACAGAATCACCGGCATTAGAAGATGATGGTGCGGTAGCTGAACTACTTGCCATAACTATATAAAAAAAAACTGTCAATATATGTTAACTTCCAATTGTTTATTATGTTCATTGTGAATGTTTCAACTGATTCAATTGTTTCATATTAATATAGCTTCTTTTTTTTTGTTTCAGTAACATATATGTTAACAGTAAAAAGGAAGAATGAAATGAATGTTTCAATTGTTATGTATAAACAGATTATTATGTATAAATTATAAAAAAAAACAGTAGCATATCAACTCCTTTGGATTCTTTAATTTTTTTTCCATAAAAACCAACACATTATAAAAATAATTGAGATTAATAGTTACTGTGTGCATAAAGAATGATTTAGAATATAATTTTAATTTTTAAAAAAATAAAAAAAACCAAAAACGAAATAATCAGTTGAAAACCAAAAACCAAAAAGAACAAAAACCTTATAAAGTTGGAAAACAAAAAAGATGAAAAAGATTACAAAAAACGAAAAAAAAAAAGAAAAAAAGAAAGAAAGATGGAAGAACAAACCTGAGGTGATGATCAATGATGGATGAGATGAGATGAGAGCTGAAGCCAAGTAGAAGATGGATGCCCTTGCCCCTTTGTTCTGTACGTAGGAATGAATGAAGAGAAGAGAGGAAGCGGCTGCTGGTATGTTGTTTCTGTACGATGGAAGGAGGAAAGAAAAAAGGGTTTCGAAATTGACAAAATTAACCCTCCTAATGGTGCTTAAGTGAGGGTAATTATGTAATTTTGGTCCGACCCTAAAAGCGGGCGATTTGACCCGCTCCGCTCCTTGCGAACTCGGCCGCGAAACCCACTTTGGACCCGCTTTTCCCTAACGCGCGAATCGGTGGCGTTCTAACGCGGCAGGCAGTTTTTGGCCGCTCCGCGATAGCGCTGGGAGCGGCCGCAATCGACAACAGAGGTACAAACCATATGACATATGACAAAACTCTTTTCAAGGATTTACAGCCTACTAAAGTTTCAAAGGTCAGAATTGGGAATGGTAGTTATATTCCTGCAAAAGGAAAAGGAACCATCCTAATTTCAACAACTTCAGGTATAAAAACAATCTCAGATGTTCTTTATGTACCTGATATTGACCAAAATTTGCTTAGTGTGGGTCAGTTGTTAGAAAAGGGATTTAAAGTAATTTTTGAAAATAAGCATTGTGTTATCTTTGACACTACTAGTCGGGAGATGTTAAAGGTTAAAATGAGGCTTAAAAGCTTCTCATTTGATCCAATTGAGGAGGAGCAAACAACCTACGTCAGCCATGTTAGTTCGACAGAACTTTGGCACAAGCGACTTGGTCATTGTCATATCCAAAGAATATTGAACATGGAAAAGAAAGATATGACAAGAGGTCTACCGGTATTGTCCAATCATTTGCCAAATTGCAATGCTTGTCAATTTGGTAAACAACACATGTTACCATTTCCCAAAACAACTTGGAGAGCCTCTCAAAAGTTGCAACTCATTCACACCGATGTGGCAGGACCTCAAAGAACACCATCATTACAAGGTAGTCTCTACTTCATTCTATTCATAGATGATTTTACAAGAATGTGCTGGATTTATTTCTTGAAATTTAAGCATGAAGTGGCTGGAGTATTTGTAAAGTTCAAAAAAATGGTGGAAAATCAAAGCGGTTGCAAGATTCATTTTTTGAGGTCTGATAATGGCAAGGAGTATACATCAACAAAATTCAATTTGTTTTGTGAAGAAGCGGGAATTGAACATCAACTCACAACACCATATACGCCACAGCAAAATGGAGTTAGTGAAAGGAGAAATAGATATGTAATGGAGATGGCTAGATGTATGTTGCATGAGAAGGAGATGCCTAAACATTTTTGGGCTGAGGCAGCAAACACAACAGTCTTTCTTCAAAACCGACTTCCTTCGAAGGCTTTGAAAGATAAAACTCCTTTTGAAGCTTGGTATGGGTATAAGCCTTCACTATCCTTTCTTAAAGTGTTTGACTGTGTTTGTTTTGCACATGTTCTGTAACACCCCGTTTTCCCAACATAAAAATTTCATAATTAAATCAGAGTATCACATAAACGGAATGCTACATTTCTTAAAATCTCAAAAACGGAATAAATAATAGTTTATTCTAGTCAAAACTATTTAAGCTTCGCAGCGGATAAAATTCAAGTTAACATAATAATCTTGGCTCGCAGGCCTAATCAAAAGTCTCAACATAATTCATGTCAGTTCAAGGTAATACGTAAGGAATAGAAAATATATAAAAGTCCCCATCCCGTTACGTATCAGAGCACCTAAGGACACAGTGAGGGTAGTCACTCACAACAGCAACAGCAGCTAAAGCCTAATCACCTGCAAGTTACCCATAGGGAAGGCAACATTTCCAAGCAGAAAGGGTGAGATTTCACAAAACAAAACATTAAACATATAATTCAACAATTATATTTAACAACATACTTTATCATCATATATTCATAACGATAATCAAGTAACATCCAAATCAACATCTTAATCAGCATCATAATTCAACATCATAGTTCAACTTAATAGTTTGACTCGACAATGCAACTTCGACTCGACTTATGCAACTTAGACATCTTAATCATGCATGTGGTACCATATTGAGTATAAATATACTCCTAGGGCATAAGCCCTCGTCGCTATTGAGCATAAAAATACTCCTAGAGCATAAGCTCTCGTCGCTATTGAGCAAAAGCTCCTAGGGCATGAGCCCTCGTCTCTGGATGAATATGCATGGACTCAACTTCATAAATCTTAGACATCTCAAATGAACTCCAATAATTTGGATTACAACATCATAAACCTTATAACGACACATGCAGCTTTTAATTAATAACAACATGGCGGCATGGCGGCAATCAACATCTCAAACATAGTAAAATCGTAAACATTCACTTACATCATCTCTTATAATTCAAAGGAAAGCATTTACAAATGTATAGGTCACTATAACAAGTCAAGCATCAGTTAACAGTTCTACAAGTCGTCTTAATATTTCAGTACTTAATTCTAATCCAGGGGTAATCTCACAACTAATTGTGCGACAAGAGTCGCATTATTCTAAAAGGTAATCTGATACAGAACTACTCGTTATGGCGAGTGGGAACTCTCGCCTCGCGAACCATCACAGGGGTTACTCGCTACGGCGAGTTGAACTGCTCGCCTTGCGAGCCATCACAGGTAGCTCGCTATGGCGAGTTGGGTTGCTCGCTTCGCGAGCCTTCTCAAGGGTTGCTCGCTATGGCGAGTGGATTGCTCGCCTCGCGAGACTTCTAGGGTTTGCTCGCTATGGCGAGTGGGTTGCTCGCCTCGCGAGCCTTCTAGGGGAGCACTCGTCGTGGTGAGTTGATTGCTCGCTGTGGCGAGCGATGACAGAACAGTTACGGGGATACGAGGGTTTTCACCCAAAACCCCAAATTTCATCCTATTCCTTCCCAATTTCGACTATAATGTGTTTAAGGGTTATCCTATGGTCTGTAAACAGTTTTCTACAACATTGGTACAGTTTCTCATCATCTAATCATCAATTCATCACTTTTTGACCTATTTCTTAGTTTCTAATTTCTCATGAAATACTCCTAAACATGTTAACTATAATCATGAATCATAAGCTTAATGTAATTGCAATGCTAGGCTCACCCTTACCTTAAGAAAATTGAGCAGCAGCCTCTCTGGTTCTTCTATTCTGTTTTCTTCCTTTTTCTCCCAAAACTCTTAATTGTACGTTCTGTACAATTCTAAACCTAATTCCCCCTTTTAAACCTCTTTTTGTTTTATTTTATCTTATTTCCTCACAACTTTATCTAATTCTAAAACAACCCACAACTTAACATTTATTTTATTTTCAAATCTTATTTTATTAAACAATAAAATAAGTCACAACACCTCATAAAAATCGCATAAATCATATACTTCACTTAATTCACACCAAATCATATAAATATTATCTATACTATATAAAATAATTTAAATAATTAAAACGGGCGTTACATGTTCCACAGGGTAAGCGTGATAAACTTGACAAGAAAGCAATTCCGGGCATCTTTGTGGCTATAGTTCAGTTTCAAAAGCCTACAAAGTGTATCATCCTCAAAGTGGAAAGGTGACCGTCTCTAGAGATGTGCATTTTAATGAAGATCAACAATGGGACTGGAAGAATCCGCAAAGAACAATTGGATCTTTCAACAATATTGAAAATGATCATCTTGAAAAGCAAACAACAGAGTTGTGTGAGAATGAATTAGAAGATGATCCTCCCATTAGAGGCACAAGGCTGTTGTCTGACATATATCAAAGGTGCAATGTAGCAATATGCGAACCGGCTTGCTGTGAGGAAGCATTAAAAGATCTAAAGTGGAAAAATGCAATGAAGGAGGAGATATCAATGATTCAAAAAAACAAAACATGGGAACTAGTGGACAGGCCTGAAGATAGAAAAATCATTGGAGTTAAATGGGTTTTTAGAACAAAACTAAATGCAGATTGCTCAATCAATAAATACAAGGCCAGACTTTTGCACCTGTGTCAAGATTGGATACAATAAGATTAGTGTTGGCGGTTGCTGCTCAAAAGGGATGGAAAGTATTTCAGTTAGATGTCAAATCAGCCTTTCTAAATGGAGTTTTACAGGAAGAAATATATGTGGAGCAGCCAGAGGGATTTGTGGTGCAAGGTAAAGAAGATAAAGTTTATCTACTCAAAAAGGCCCTTTATGGCTTAAAACAAGCACCAAGAGCTTGGTACAGTAGGATAAATGATCATCTACAGAACATAGGCTTTGAGAAAAGCTTATCTGAGTCCACTCTTTATGTGAAGCATAAGGGAACTAGAGTTATGATGGTTTCTCTCTATGTTGATGATATGTTAGTGACCGGAAATGATACAAGGGTTGAAGAGTTCAAACAAGAAATGATGCAAGCTTTTGAAATGATAGATCTTGGTCTTATGACCTACTTTCTTGGTATTGAAATCAAACAAAATGAAAATGATGTGTTCATTTGCCAAAAAAAATATGCAAAAGAAATATTGAAGAGATTTCAGATGGAGGAGTGCAAAGTAGTTAGCACACCAATGAACCAAAAGGAAAAGTTGAGCAAGGAAGATGGTGCTGATAAAATCGATGAAGGATATTATAGGAGCTTGATTGGATGTTTAATGTATCTCACAGCAACAAGGTCAGATATTCTGTTTGCTGTAAGTCTTCTCTCGATTTATGCACTGTGCTAGTGAAATGCACTTAATAGCAGCAAAAAGAATACTAAGGTATATTAAAGGTACTGTTGATTTTGGCGTCAAATTTGAGAAATGTCAAGAGTTCAAGTTGTATGGATTCTCTGATAGTGATTGGGCTGGATCCATTGATGACATGAAGAGTACTTAAGGGTATTGTTTCAGCCTAGGCTCGGGAATGTTCTCATGGTGCACAAAGAAGCAAGAGATTGTAGCAAAAGAGATGTTGTTGAAGATGCCAGAAAACTTCCTTCCATATTCTTCTACGTTTTTCATCTTTCAATCATAAAAACCAACAGAGATGTTGTTGAAGATGCCAGAAAACTCAGACTCAGAACAAATCAAACCACTATTCTCTTTGTTGATGAATTTCATAGGTTTAATAAATCTCAACAGGATTCTTTCTTACCCGTCATTGAAGATGGAAGCATTGTCTTCGTTGGCGCCACTACTGAAAACCCTTCTTTTCATTTGATCACACCTTTTTTGTCTCGCTGTCGTGTCCTTACCCTTAACCCTCTTCAACCACATCACCTTGTTTTGCTTCTCAACCGTGTTGTCGCTGATACAGACAAAGGCTTGGTTCAAAGCCTTGGTTTTGGTTCTGGTTCTTCCAAAGTTGATGTTAACGTTGGTAACAATGTGGTTGATTTCATAGCTAACAATTGTGATGGAGATGCTCGTGTTGCTTTGATTGCATTAGAGATTGCTTCTGTTAATGCTGCTGCTCGGGTACAACAGGATAATCATGAATTCAATGATGTTTTTAGTGTCGGTGTTAGTGTGAAGGATGCTAAGGAGGCACTTCAATGCAAGCACCTTGTTTATGATAAAGTTGGAGAAGAACACTATAATTTGATCAGTGCACTACACAAGTCTATGAGGGGAAGTGATGCCGATGCAGCGATATATTGGTTGGCAAGAATGCTACAAGGAGGTGAAGAGTCACTTTATATTGCACGTAGGCTTGTACGGTTTGCAAGTGAGGATGTTGGTTTGGCTGATCCTTTAGCTCTTAATCAAGCTGTTTCCTGTTACCAATCATGTCACTTTATAGGAATGCCCGAGTGCTATGTCATTCTTGCGCAATGTGTTGCTTACTTGGCTTTGGCACATAAATCCATAGCAGTGTATAGAGCGATTGGAGCTACCGAGAAGGTAGTGAGCGAGTCAATTGGACAGAATGAAGGGGTGCCTCTTCATCTCAGGAATGCACCAACCAAGTTAATGAAGGAAATTGGGTATGGGAAGGGATACATATACCCTCCTGACAACCCTTCTTCAACACAGAGCTACTTGCCACCCTCCCTTCAAGGGTTCAAATTCCTCAATTGGCTTGACAAGAATCCCTCTGAATCTGATGGATAAAAATGTTCAATTCCTAATGGGATTTTTTTTTATGTCATTTTGTTCCTTCTTTTTCTTTATGAATGTTCCTCCACTCACCTTTTTGGCATTGCAAAGAATTGTCTAGTGTGTAGTATAGGTTAAGCAGTGGCAATGCATGATGTAGGTATTGACTCAATTAAATGATCATTTTGATGAACTTGCTATTATTTGCAAGTGTAATATATGATGTAGGATTTGACTCAGTTAAATGCTCATTTTGATGAACTTACTCTTAATTTCTCCAAAATTGGTTCTTCATCTTCTTCGAGATTTTTTTATAATATAAAACCAATTAGGCAAGCTTTCTTTCTCTGATTTTGTTTTCAATTTCCCATGACTATTTGATTTCATTGATATGGTCAATGATTTTCATGAAATTTGAATTTGCGTAATGCGAGCTTTATCTTCTATGTGGCAGTTCAGTCTTTGTTTATTCTGTTGGTATTCACTTTAATCATTAAGAAAAAATTAGTTTATTACATTGGTTAGAGAAAAGATGAATATTTGAATAACAGGTTTGCTGGACTTCGCAAAAGTTTACGGTTTGATTGGAAGTGTTTTTGATACAAACAACCAATTGAGAAGAGGAGTGAAACATACCCTATAATTTTTGAAACTATAAGTTGATTCCAATACAAGTTTATTCCGATATACATATCATAAACGTATTGTATCCTATATTGTTTAATGACTGACGTACCGGATACATATCGTATCCGATACCCTGTATCGTGTCTATACTTCATAACTTAAAAGAAACTTATTATCATAAAGTCTTATACGTTTACACAAACGGATGGCTGACTGTTATGCATCTAACTGGACAAACTGTTATTATTATGCCATGCCACCAAATTGACTCCAAATGAGCTTTTGAATATCAATGCCAACACAATGATTTTGAGTCTATGGATTTGCTGTGATTTATATGAATTTAAACCATCAACCATTTTCATTCCTTTTACTTCTTTTTATTCCAATGACTATATGCAATATGCATGCAACAAGAGACATTGATTCTGTTGCATTGTTTTGGTTGTATTCATTAAACTGTTCTGTTGCATTGACTATATGCAATATGCATGCAACCAAAACAATGCATGATCGCTAGAGTTGTGTTAGTGGTAACGATATGGAAGTTCACTCATCACTTTTCTATTTCAGTATTTATTCATTTTTTGTTGTTGTAATCTTCATCTGGTTCTGATTATTTGTGTTAGTTGAATTATATTTCAATATCTATATAGCTATTAAATACTTTGCGATAAGTAAAATAAAATTGTTTATTGTTCTATTGTTCTTAAGAACATATTGCCTTTATCAAAACGATTATAGTCCGTGTTTTGTTTCGTAATTTTTGATGATATATCTCAACTAAGGTTTTACAATTCGGGAGTTTACCTCAACTCGTTTTACCTTGGTAAACTCGACTCGAGAACTTGTACGAGTTTACCTAAAATTAAAATTATATACAATTTATCATATACATGACATAGGTTAGGGTTTCAGTTTTGAGAACGTTGATGAAGGAGAAAAGAAGAGTGTTTCCTCTGTTGTGTTGTACGATTTTGAGAAGAAGAAAAGAAAGGTCACACGCGTTCATAACACTGTCTGATGCTATAATTGGGCTGAGCTTTAAAAATGAATTGGATTTTAATTGAAAACCGGCCGAAAAAAAAAAAACAATACTCTATCTACGAGCTTGTAAATGAAAGAGACATTATGATCACCTTGGTTTATACATGTATCAAACAAAACAACCCAATGAGAAAAAACACTGTAGTTGGTGTACTGTATTTCCATGATAAACTGAACCTAAACTCTTAACCTACACGTAATAACATGTGTCCCTGATGAGTTTAAAAGATGACAATGGCGGAGCTCGTAATACTATATAGGACATTACTTAGAGACGCCTCTTGGTTATACCGCTCCAAGAAAGATAGAAATTAGAGGCTCCTTTAGCCTGCATAAGGAGTTCCTACAGGACTCAAGGGGTAGATGGTTACGTTATCTAAGACCAGCACGTAGTTACTTTGGGGCATGACTTTTTAAGTCTTAACTATCTGACATTTGAACTAGCTGACAGGAAGTTAGCAAGTCTTCAGGCTGTGAAGGTAATTTTTCTGGATGCATTGAGGATTGCAGTAAGAGATTTGAGATAAAGATAGGCTTTCTCATTTGCATTGAGATAAATGATGCGTGCTTTCTTTGCGTTATCCTGTAACCAGTTTACATAATTTTTTGTTTAATAAAGTACGTGTATCAAAACACAATGTGTTTGGGGAAATGTTAAAGTTTATGTGTTGTTACAGGATTATATAGCTGCTTTTAGTTATTTTGTTACTGATTCCCACTGTATAACGTTGCAGCTGGATTCGTCATTCGTGGAGTCGAATTAGTCTTCTGTGTTTGTTTATGATATGCACTGCAATCTGCAACGCTGTTTTGTTCTTAGCTTTGTGACCTTTTCTTTGTATTGTGCTTAGTTGTACTTCGGTTTGGGAGCGGCTTTGCACATCTTGTGCTAGCTTGCTCGGTATTAAAAAGATTCTGCTTATAGAGAAAAAGTCTGAGCTTTGGTGGGAGCTTGATTTTAAGGGATTAATATCTTCCATAAAAATGATTTTAAGGGATTTGTAATTTTCCTTCTTCAATTTTGAAAGGTTTTAGTTTTAAAGAGATCTAACAAGGTTTTAGTACTAAACTTCATTGTTTAATTATTTATTCTCTCTTCATGAATCATGTATTAGTCCCTTCTGGTTTATATAAACAAATGTTGAACAAATTTTGTGTTTTTGTGTTCACCTAACAAGGTAGCATTATATTGGAATACCCCTATGTTATAGATGAAAATTGAAACACAGAGAGAGAACTAGCTTTGGACAAATCAAGATAATAAGCATTTCCTTTGGAGTCTTCATTCATCTGCCCAAATGGTTGCCTCTCCTAAAGAGATAAAGAAATTAAGTGTTTATAATCGCATATGGAAATAAAAATAGGCGAAATGGGTTGGTTTTTCATGAATCGTTGAATATTAGGGAGAGTTTGCTTGGGAACTATTCTGAGTAACCTTTTGAATTGAATCAAGAAACTTGCATATTCAACAACCTCAATTGTGTAAACTCTCATAGCACTTTTAAGTTGAAGCTGAAAATTTTCAACAAATGTTTAAATACACAACCTTGGGTGAATGAGGTATCAAATACTACCAACGTAAGTCACACTCCGAAAATATATGATTAATCATTTCGTCTTGACCGCAACCGCCTGAACACAAAACTGAATTGGATGGATGGACTCCTCTGTTCCTAGAATTTTCCTTTGTATGAATTCTTCTATTAATTGTTCTATATTCATATGTTGCAATTATCCCTCACATTTTATTTTTAATTATCCCTCGCATATGTAGTAACACAATCCCATAAATCCAATTTGTCATTCATATCGTGAAACAAACGCTTGCAATGATACTTTGGCAAATATGGATTATGATTTTATTGATGGTTGAATGTTTATGAGTTGTATTAGGGGTTAGTTTATTTCACAATGAGTGACATGATTCAGAACTAGTTTGGTTTTTAATAAAGAGAAATCTTAACGAGTGCTCCGTGGTGTACTTTAAGAACAATAAGTAGTAAGTATTTAGAAAATATGTGCAATCAATGCGTTATCGAAATATTTGACTTTTCTAAAAAATAATTTCTTATTTTTTAATGCTTAACGAGTGCCTCATGGACACTCGTTAACAAGACCCTTTAATAAATAATTCATGAATCGATTTGTAATTACTTTCATTTTAAAAAAAAGTTAAAAAAATCAAATTTTTCTATCAAATTTATCCTTGTACACTTTAAAGCTAACTTGGAACTCCACGTCAGTGTTTAACGTGACATGTTGGCACTATTAACAACGAGACTTGGCAGAGAGACTAAATTGATTGAACTTTGTAAAATTCAGGGTCGTATTAACTATTTCGATAACTTAATTGTTCGAGAAGGGGAAAATTGATTCCTCTCAAAAAAAAGGGGGGGAGGGGGAAAATTGATAACTTAATTGCTAGGGATATTACATTATATATGTATAGGATGGGGTTCGAACCTTAGACATGACCAAAAAAAAAGGTTGTTAATTTTCTTTCTTAAAAGCTTATAAATCAACAAGAACATAAGTTAATAAGGAGTTATTCTACGAGGACATAAGTTCAACTTCTAATATCAACGTTAAGTTTTTTAAGTCTTAAAGTATGCCTCGTCGAATTCTTCATGCTACAAAAGGACCTTGAATACACGTTATCGTTGCGGCATAACTAATTGGGTAGGATGGTTTACACCATCATTATGATTTACTAGTTACATATGATGGAATTGTTCACCTCAATCTCTTATTGAGACTAGACCAAACCATGGTTATTGGGATGAGCAAACCTAACTAATTATTGGTGTTTTGATGTGTGAATTTATGGGTGTTGTGGCGGACTAGTGGTGTGGCGAGGGAGGAATGAATTTGCATTATTTGGTTTGGACAGAGAGAGAGAGAAAACATGAGTTTTTATTTTTCAATTATTTTAATTCAATCAATAATTAACCCATTTTTTATTTATTTTAGAAATAAAAAATTGCACACATGTGTCTGACTAAACTAAATTTGTGTACACATATGCATTAACTTGATCTATATTGAAAGGACCGACATTTTTGCAAATGGGTTATACATAAAGAGTCAGATGTGTTATTTAAAATTTTAGTTACTTATAAACATGCAACATTTTAGAGAAAATTTTAGCTAGCACCAAAGTTTAACGTGAGAGCAAAAATTCAAAAATTTATATCAAATTCGTCTATGTATATGTGGAAGTTGGCTTAAAACTCCACGTGACATGTTGGCATTGTTAACGACGAGACTTGACAGATAGACTAAATTGATTGAACTTTATAAAATTCAGGGACGTATTAACTATTTCGATTAATATGGGGATGAAATTGATCGGTGCGTACAAATTGAAAGACGAAAAAAATATTCACTCTTATTTATGTAAACTGGATATCTCTACGCGCAACATGCAGAGACTACTCCCTCAAGCCTTCTGGAACACAAATGGATGACAAACTCTTCCAAGAGTTTTAACGCTATTGAATTCGAACTCAATACCTTAGTTAAATGGCTTAAACACACTTTTTACCCATTAACTTTGCAAAAGTTGCAATTTTGGCCCCCTGTTTAAAAAAATGGCAAAAGTGACCCCCTATGTCTACTCCCTTTTGCAAAACGCCAATTTTGACTCAGTCAACCGTATGTAGCACGACACCTAGCAATTTATTTTATTTTTGTATTTTTTTCAATTCCACGCGTATAATTAATTAAAAAAAACCAAAAAAAAACAAAAAAAAAGGTGAGGCACGTGCGAGCTTTTGCAATGGTAATATCACCTCATTCTAATAACCTTCATCTTCTCTTTCCAAACAAACCTTCATCTTCCTCTTCCAAACCTTCATATTTGATTACTCCTTTCTGAAGGAAAATCGATAATGAACAGAATAAGCAGCGGATAAAAAAAATTCAATTTTCTTTCCTTGGATCATTACGAATTACACATGAATCAGTGATTCGATTGTTACCTCGAAGTGTGAAATCTGAAAGCTGGAAACTGGAAGCACGATCACAGCAAAGCAAGCAGCAAGCAGCAAAGCCTCTAGCAAGTCCACACGAACAGTGCTCCTCCAAAACTCGGTGCTAGCCAATGAATTAGAAGTTTCAGAGAGTTAAGGGTTTCAAAACGTGCAACCTCAAACTTCAGCACTAGGCTTCTATTTATAGAACTCTTAGTGTGCTCTGCAAGTTCAGAAGTCACTATTGGGCTTCTGTAAGACCAATAACGAGTTTAGTAATTCTGCTAACTAATTAGCGTTATTTACTAAACGCACCCCTTATATAAGTCATACTTATATATTTCTCTTTTGACTGTTCTTTGTGTGTGACCCTATAGGTTCTAGTCACGTTGGCAATAATATTAAATCTAATATTTGATACTATAAACAATGAGCGGTATCTAGCAACACATCATTGCTACCCAAGTGACAAGAATGCCAAGTGATCTGACGAAACCTGTTTCCATGATAATACTTATGTATACGATTACTCCTTTGTCCTAATATCTTTATTGATCTCAATGCATAGATTTTGTCACCATTGTGTAGATCAATATTTATATTTCTTGATTCCAAAATATACTGAATAACGAATAAGTCTAATATCCTATATCGACTTAGTTCGGCATGGCCATGCAGTTTTACAGTCATATTTCATCAAGAGGCCTATAGATATATCTCCTGTTTATGAGGAGGGACAAATCCCATCTAGGACACTCATGCCCCTCAGCATGATTCATCAAGTACCCATCAACCAACATTATGGTTATCCTTTTACAGACAACGTTAGAATGACAACAAAGCACTCGAGTCCACATCTAGGGATCATAGTGGTTTCAGGTCAAAGAGCGATGTACACTATTATCATTGTGAGAATATCTTTTGACAATCTCATAACTTACTATGTAGTATTCTCACGATGGGTCTATCCAGTATAAATATTACTCCTAACATTTATACCTATGTATAGACTTGATATCTCATATCTATGACCCATGAGATGCGGTCATCAGTCTTCATACATAATAGTCTCGACGCTTTATTATTATCCTAATTCATATTAAAGCTTGACTACGGATACATTTAAGAATAGCGTTCTTTATGATAATGTAATCTCATGATTAAGTCACACTTAATATATTATTACATGAACTATCTATTCTAAGGACTTTATTAACATTACTATAAATATATAATAAAGAGTGCCATATATTATTTAATAATAAAAGTCATGATACATAAGATAAGTTTCACATAAACTATTGGCCTCTAGGGCTTATACCAACACTTTCATCATCCTCTCCTTTCTTTTTCCAGAAAATTGCGACCAAAAAATTCCAACCCAAACGTTCATCTTCATCTTCTCCTATATCATCACCTCCCTCCATCTCCATTAGCGACCCAAGCATTCATCTTCATCTTTATCAGAAACTTCGAAAATGTCTCAATATTCATCGTCAAGCTTCAATGGGTCGACATTCAAACAGAAAACTTGGTTGGTTTGTCATTGTGGTGTTGAATCTCCTTTGGTGACTACTTGGACAGAAGAAAACCCAGGAAGGAGATTCCATGGATGTGGAAGATTTTTCTTGAGAAGGAAATGCAACTTCTTCCGTTGGTTTGATTCTGAAGTTCCAGATAGACAGAAGAAAATCATTAGAGGGTTGTCGAAGAAAAACAATGAAATGAAGAAGAAGCAAACAAGTCTCTTGAAAGTGATAGTTGTATTAGGTGTTTTGCTGGTCTTGAGTGTTGGTGTAGTTTGCTATAAGTGTCTTTAAGTTTCTGCTGTTTAGGTGTAATTTTATGCATTTTAGCTTGATGTTAGTATCTTATTGTGTTAAGTGTGTTTATGAAACACTGTGTGTTGTTAATATTTGATGTAATTTGTGATGAATTAATGAAAAGTGTTTGTTTGTTTGTGTTAATATCTCATCAGTGTTACCTTATTGAACAAAAGTTAAATGCTAAAAGCTATCTTAAATAAGCACATAGAAATATCATCATAAAAGTAGTTATCATTACATGCCATAAGGTTATACATCAAAGGTGTAGTTAGCATTTCAAACCAAAAAACCACATGTCTCATTACTTAGCAGAAATACATCCCAAAACAACATAAATATTGCAAAGAGTACTTATGAATTACATGCCAAAATTACATAAGTCTTATGACTTTAAAAAGGACTAGTTCTTGTTGAGTTCCAATTTCATCCACCTTCCTCTTCACTCCTGTTGTCCTTATCTTTCTTGGCACAAACATTGTAGCCTCACCAACAGTTACATGTTTCCCACCACTAACAGAGGCTGATTTAGCAGTAAATGATGCAGGTCCTGTTGAAGCAGGTGGTGGGTGATTGCTTGCATGTGTAACACTTTGAGCCCTTACAGCAGTCTGTGTGACAGTTTGTGTCACAGTCTTGCTCCCACTACCTTGAACACCACCACCAGCATTGCTCCCACCACCTTGAACACCACCACCAGCATTGCTCCCACCAGCTTGACTGCCTCCATTTTGTGTATGCTTCTTAGCTTTCTTTGATGCACCCGTTGCAACTGCTTTGCCTTTCCCCCTTATCTGCACCAGTCTACACAAAACATGCACAACATTCATTCAAAACAGTTCACAACATATATACACAACATGAATCATAAACAGTTCACAACATTCAATAATACCTTGTTAGCTCCCTTAGGAAGCTTCCTATTTGCACCAGTCTTTCCCCCACAAGCTCTCTGATTATGTCCTAGCTCCTTACACTTTCTACATCTCACACTTTCTTGGTTTCTTTTCTGCATCCCACCATCACCAGCACCAGATGGATTCTTTGGTTCATCATTTGTCTTCCTTCTCAACTTCTTTGGTCTACCAGGAGCTCTCTTCATTTTAGATGGTAATGTGGGATCACCAACTACTTCTGGCCAAAGCTTAGGTCCATTGGATGGCAAAATCAAATTGCTATAGCAGTCTAAGAAAGTTTGTTTTGTGTAAAACATAATTAGCAAAACAGTTACGTATTTTGGTTATTAATTAGCAAAACATAATCATCAAAACATAATTAGCAACAAAATTACCTGTACCAATGTGCCACAAAATCATATGGATTCTGGTTATTAAACCTCATACAAGCAATAACATGAGGGCAAGGTATGCCAGTGATGTCTCATTTTCTACAAGCACATGACTGATCTTCCAGACCAACAACATACTTATCAATGCCATCACTCATAGAGAATGAAGAGTAATCTCTGTCCCCATGCCAATTTGGTGACCATCCATCAGCATCACTCACAGGGTAGATGAAAGGAATTGGGGAAATATGGGGGAAGAAACCCTAAAATCTCAATGGAATCTGAAACCTCGCATGTGCCTGACCATAATCTCTCTATTTTCTATTTTTTTTAATTTCGCTAATTATACGCGTAGACAAAACTTATTAAAAAATAATTAAAAATAAAATAAATTGTCAGATGTCGTGCCACGTACGGTTGACTAAGTCAAAATTGACGTTTTGCAAAAGGGGGTAGACATAGGGGTCACTTTTGCCATTTTTTTAATAGGAGGTTAAAATTGCAACTTTTGCAAAGTTATGAGGTAAAAAGTGCATTTAAACCTAGTTAAATTAGAAGAGACTCGTGTCATTTTATTTAAGAAAAATTCATTAACAACAAGGAAGGAAAAAATTACATTATGGAGTAATAAAAATTCCAAAAGTTTTTTAAGGGAAAAATAAAAAAGTTAAAAAAGAAAGGGGACCGTTCACAGCTTAAAACCATACTGCCTTTTCATTTCTCATTCACCTTTTAGACATTCACAGCGCGCGCTCTCTCTCCCTCTCTCTCTCTCTCCCTCCCTCCATTCACCTTTTCCGGTCAAAATCTACGGCGGTGACAGGAACTTCCTTTGGTGGTCAGGTAGTGATTTCTCTCATCTTTTTCTTTCTT
Organism: Medicago arabica; assembly: GCA_946800305.1. Lineage (NCBI taxonomy): Eukaryota > Viridiplantae > Streptophyta > Magnoliopsida > Fabales > Fabaceae > Medicago > Medicago arabica. The sequence continues at coordinate 24,969,715 of OX326964.1, read as the reverse complement.
CTTCAGTTATTACATTCTTCTCCGGTCGTGTATAATGAATCATGGACACATGACACGACACAGACACAAGACACGACACGCCGACACAATTAATAATTTGAAAAAATCAGTAATTACAAGTGTTGGTGTCCGACACCGGGATACGTCTAATCTGAGGAGTGTCCGGTTCTTAGTTTATAACCCTATCAAACACCGACACGAACATCGATAATAACTTGAGAAAATAACACTGACACGTCTTCGATTAGAGATATTGGTGCTACTGATCCTTATTTCTATTAACTTGTTGGGTAATTTTGTAGTATTCTTTTTTATTTTGTAGCTTCAAATTATCTGTTACACAAGGAAGAATGAGAACTAAGCATTACAAGATTGTCGACAATCCTTTGAATGAGTTTGCGTACGTCGACAATAAGTATGCGTACAAGGGAAATCATCTTAAAAAAAGTGAAGTTGAGGAGGATTCTTGTCGTGCTAGGAATGTCTCGAAATATTATCAGAAAGTTAGGGTCGTGTCTCCTTATTTTCATAAAGTTGAAGAGTGTAAAGTGGAGCATCCACATAGGGTCGTGTCTACGAAGAGCATTGAAGATTTAGATCAGAAAGTCGAAAAAGAGCGTAAAGTTAGGGTCGTGTCTCCTTATTTTCATAAAGTTGAAGAGTGTAAAGTGGAGCATCCACAGAGGGTTGTGTCTACGAAGAGCATTGAAGATTTAGATCAGTTTATGTATCGAAGTGAAAAAGTGTCAAGTCTCAAAGAGTGTGTTAAGAAGAGTGAACTTCCTCCTAAGATTTCCAACAAAGACTCTCGAAAGAGACCGAAAGTTGAAAAGCCTAGGAAATCCAAAAGAAAAACTAAACCTTTTCTTAAGGCTGATAGATGCAGGGAGGCTTACAAAAAGAAAACACTGGATAATAATTGGGTGCCTCCACGTTCTACACGTACTCTCGTTGAAGTGCCTCTCCTTCAAGAGCTTCATTTCCATGATCCATGGAGGGTGATTGTTATATGTATGCTATTGAACCGCACTCAAGGAAAACAGGTACATTCATCGAAGTTTTTCTTTATTGCATCTCTTATATTTTATGCAGAATTTTTACTGTCGGTCCTGACTTTATTATGATACTGTATCTTTCAATTTTAGTGATTAATGAATATTGTTTATGATTTGCTTTACAATGGTTTTAATCGTCTTCGGATCATATTGCTATAATGTCATATTTGAAATTTATCCTCCTGAGGTCATCCTTAGGAATATGATTAAGAATTTGGTGCTGAACTGCTGATTTTGTTAGAAGCTTGTTGATGACTACATGTTGAAAGAGATGCAAACCGTTCGCATCAGTTGAGTTTTATTGAATTACTCCCAATCCCTATGAATTAGAAAACACAAGTTAACATAAAAAGTAAAAATCATACAATTAATGGAAATATCATATTCAGAACAGTTCAGTTTTGGATTTAGTGGCAGCTTACAATTAATGGAACTTTTTGTAATAACGGGTATCTAATGATCGAATAATTTAGAAACTCCTTGTGTCAATATCTAACCTTATTGGTGTCTGGTGAACATAATGTAATGCAAACAAACTCTCTGCGACATTATTGGTGTCACTTTTATTACAAGAATCATACACGAGTATATCATAGAAATTCAGAGAAATAATGTTAATGTAGTTACAAGGTTGGTTCCTACCCGAGAATCAAGGGCTTGGCCTCTCCCTCCTAATTATTAATCCAATCCTCCCTCCCTTGACCTATTACATGAATACATAACCATAACTGTCCCATACATGATCACACAGTAATAAAAGAATATACTAAAGGGGAGAAAATAAGTTTCACAATTTCTCCTGAGATGTGCTTTTGCGGATATTATTTTTATTCATCAGTTTAAATATTTTTTTTTGAGGGAATTCATCAGTTTAAACATGTTATTTCCATCTTCATGTTGCTTCTATATGATGTTATTAAAATTTACCATTAGTTCTTTTATAGTGACTGCCAATGAACACACTTTATGATGACATACTTGCTCCTCATTTTTGCCGTGATTTAACCATCGACTTTTTAGGGATGCTGCAGATTTAGGCAATGTGGGTCGTGCCCTTTTTCATATGATTTTTTTTCCTGATGCTGAGTATATTTCCCTTTTAACAGGGATATTTTGTTCATGACTTTATCTAAAGAGTGCTGATATTTTGTTCATTTATGACATGATTTGATTAATGTCAAATGAGGTGGGTGCATGGTTTATTTATGTCCCAACATCTTGTGTGTCATTGACAAGTGTTGCAATTTTAGCTTTGGTTAAAACATCTTTTCTCTGTGTTACTTTGCTGCTTTTGTATACCCTATTTTGAGATAGCTTCTTATTTTGCAAAATGCAGGCAGAAAAAATTTTAGCAAATTTTTTTGAGTTATGTCCAAACGCAGAAACTTGTATGCAAGTACCAAAAGAGAAAATACAAGAGGTAATTACGACATTAGGTCTTCAAGTGAAAAGGTCAGAGAGTTTGCACCGCCTTTCTCGTGAATACTTAGCCGGGAATTGGACCTATGTTACTGAACTGCACGGTGTTGGCAAGTATGTGCTCTTTTATTAACATGTTTTATGTCAATTTTTTACTTTTAAGTTTTAACAAAGTTACCTTTAGGCTAAATTACAATTTTGTTCCCTCTAGTAGTTTATGCTATGTGTAATTTTGCTTCCTCTAGTTTTTTTTAGTGATTTTAGTCCATTCAACCTTTTTTTTGTTTCTTTTAAAACCTTCAAATTATTATAATCAATTCAAAAATATCAACCTTTTTTTGAGTGAATTGTTTAAATTGATTTAAACATTGTTTAAATTGCATATAACTCAAACTATAGCAACGAAAACTGTAATTAGGTTTTTTTTTTTTTTTTTTTTAACTTACGTGACATTGTATATTATCCTTTCTTTACATTGATTGATATCAGTTATCTGTTTTAATCAGGTATGCGGCAGATGTATATGCTATATTTTGTACAGGCAAGTGGGATGAAGTTGTACCAGATGATCACAAGCTGAACGAATATTGGAATTTCCTTCACAAAAGAAAGGATACACTGTGAACATCACAAGATTCCCAGTGTATTTATAATTTATCTACATTGGTTATTATATAATATTATGATATATATTTCCTTTAATGGTCGACTGTTGCGGTGGAGGGAAAACTATGGTGAGACATGGACATGGTAGTTTAATTGTTGCAGTGGTTTAGTCAAAGCTTTAGCATATATGTTGGAGGATACATTCCTACAAACATTGCTTTTTGGACTGTTATATCAATTTATTCTTATTGAAATATTTGTGAACATGTTTTGCAATCTGGTTATTACAGGTCTTTATTCACACCTGATGATTTCCAATATCAATTTATCTTATGGTTATAGGGGTAATGTTCTGCTAGTTACTTTGTGAGTTACCAAACCATATTTGAGTTTTTTGTACATAAAAATCAGATCCTAGTGGGAATTGGATTCCCCGCATTCATTGCAATCATGCATTTTTTATTCATTTAAAATACCAAACTTGAATTTTGATCGACAATGTCTTCTTAAATGCGTGCAATTTTTGACATTTCATTACATGTATTGGCTTTAAAATTTCATCATTTGTAAATGTTATACAAAGAATTTATTTATTATTTCTTGTGAGTGAAATTTATTCATCCCCTGCTATATTGTTCACATGTCTTAATTTTGCAGCTATTCTGAAAGGAAAAATAGAAAGACAAAAAAGTAGTAGTATAGATAAAATGAATAATGTATTCTCATTGTTTGTCATTAATTCATTATGTTATGTTGGTCTTTTTCTTATTAAGCAGTCTGGTGAATATAATTACAAGGTGAATAAGTGAGGAATTCGAAGTTACAACCTTGACCCTGCTGCATATATAATACAATGTCTCTGTCAACGAATCTTCATGGCGACAATGTTCTTTTCGTCCTTATGTACAATATTATTCATATGGTTGCAATTATCCCTCGCATATGTAGTAACACAATCACATAAATCCAATTTGTCATTCATACCATGAAACAAACACTTGCGACGATTCTTTGGTGAACATGGGTTGTGATTTTATTGATGGTTGAATGTTTATGAGTTGTAATAGGGATCAGTTGATTTATTTGATAGTGAGTGACATTATTCGGGAACTAGTTTAGTTTTTAATAAATAATTCATGAATCGATTTGTAATTATTTTCATTTAAAAAAAAGTTAAAAAAATCAAAATTTTCTATCAAATTTGTCCCTATACACTTTGAAGTTGACTTGGAACTGCACGTCAGTGTTTAACGTAACATGTTTGTCACTATTAACAACGAGACTTGACAGAGAGATTAGGGAGGTGTATTGGATTAGGATTTTAAAGGACAATTTTTGCTTAAAAAAGTCTCGAGGATTTTAAAAGACTTTGTAGAATTTTAATGACTTTCATGATTTTTAAAATACTACCAGGATTTACAATTTGGATTTCAATGGATTTACGTCATAAGATTTTAAAGGATTTGAAATTATTGTATAGATTTATAAGATTTCAAAAGATTTTATGAATTTTAAGCATTCATTGAAATGAAATGATTACAACACACTCTCTATCATAATATTCTTACATACTTTTTTCTTCTTCCTAGAGATGGAGAGATGGAGAGAGAGAAAAGGGAGAAGAGAGAGAGAGGAAGAGAGGAGAAAGAAAGGGAAGGGAGAGGGGGAAGAGAGGATAAAGAGAAGGGAGAAGAGAGAGATAGAGAGAGGAGAAGAAAGAGAAATCTCATGTTTTCATGAAAGACTTTTTCATGTTAAAATTTCACTAGAAAATCACACAAAATCCATCAAAGTCCAATTTATTAAACAATCCTTCGAAATTTGAGTGATTTTAAATACCACAAGACTTTTTTTAAGTTGCAAAGAGTCTTGAATGAATACCTCAAGACTTTTCCATCATTAAAAAAGTCTTTTAAAATCCCTTAGAATTCTAATCCAATACATTGATTGAACTTTGTAAAATTCAGGGACGTATTAACTATTTCGATTAATTTGAGGATGAAATTGAAGGACGGAAAAGCCTATCCACTCTTAATTATTTGACAAGGGGAAAAAAATTGATAACTTAATTGCTAGAAATATTACATTATATATGTATAGGTTGGGGTTCGAACCCTAGACGTGACGGAAAAAAAAAGGTTGTTAATTTTCTTTTCGTAAAAGCTTATAAATCAACAAGGACATAAGTTCAGTTAATAAGGAGTTATTCTGCGAGGACATAAGTTCAACTTCTAATATCAGCGTAATGCCTCGTCGAATTCTTCGTGCTCCAAAAGACATTGAATACACGTTATCGTTGTGACATAACTAATCGTGTAGGATGGTTTACACTTTACACCATCATTTTGATTTACTGGTTACATATGATGAAATTGTTCACCTCAATCTCTTATTTATACCAGACCAAACCATGGTTATTGGGATGAACAAACCTTGCTAATTATTGATGTTTTTATGTGTGAATTTATGGGTGTTGTGGCGGACTAGTGGCGAGGGGGAAGGAATGATTTGGCATTATTTGGTTTGGACAAAAAGAGAGAAAAAACACGAGTTTTTATTTTTCAATTATTTTAATTCAATCAATAATGAATCGATTTTTATTTTATTTTAGAAATAAAAAATTGCACACGTGTCTGACTCAACTAAATTTTTGTACTCATATACATTGACTTGATCCATATCAAAAGGACCAACATTTTTGCAAAAGGGTTATAAATAGAGAGGGAGATGTATTATTTTAAAAGTAAATGATTAAAATTGTAGCTTTGTGAAAATTGAAATGTTCATTTTTTTAAAATGAAGTGAAGTGATAATGGACCTAAGTTTCCTCTTGAAGAATTGTGCAGCCCTCATGATATGCTATTTATACTTTAATCAATAGCCATTTCTTTGGTTATAGTCCTAAATATTTCCACTATTCTAGCAGGTATACCCAAAATCAATGTTGTATATGATGTTCTATGAAAACAAATATTTCCTGTTACTCAACATCAATGTTTGGACCATAATCATTGATATGAATCAAATAAGTGATATTACTTTCAAATTTCAATGCCATCCAACTAATAACAAAAATATATTAACCATGGTTACTTCAGTGTTGTTATTCTTGGAATACATATTCTTGCACTTTATCCATTAAATCACTAGAAAATAAACCGAACTAGGCACTAGATGTGCCAAAATGGAATGTGAGAACATATATGAGCCTTTTATTTTGGCACATCTAGTGTTCAAGAGTTCGGTTTATCAAATATTGCATTAATTTTCAAGTATGTCGTATGTGATATCAGTCACAGTAGTTTCTATTATATGCACATTCAGTTATATAATGCCATTGTATCAGTTTAGAAACCTCTTCGATCACTACAGAATACAAAATTCAGTTCTATTTTATCCTATGAAACACCGACACAGACCCCAGACACAACATGGACTTCGATTCTGAACTACATTACTTATTTAGCAGCAGCCCCATGAACCAAATACTATTCAACACACACCAACAAACCTTAGCCCTATTCCTAATACTATCCAATCTGCACCCGTTCAAGACGCTCCTGCTGTCCAAACTAGACATTCTCATAGAACTCATAAACCTACATTCCACCTTCAAGACTATATTTGCAACTCTTCAACCAATACCATATGCACTTACCCCATTCAAAACTGCATATCATATGGCAATATCACAACCAGTCATAAATCTTACATTGCATCCTTAGATGGAGTTCCTGAACCATCCAGTTACTCTGAAGCAAGTCGCTATCCCTGTTCGGTGGATGCTATGAATAAAGAGCTACAAGCCTTACAAGCTAACCACACTTGGACCATTATAGACAAACCTGTTGAAGTCTCACCCATTGGGTGCAAATGGGTGTATAAAGTCAAAAGAAAGGCTTATGGCACCCTTGAGAGGTACAGGGCACGCCTTGTTGCAAACATGCTTCGAGAGTTTCTTGATAATGTCAAGAAAGTTTAAAAAATATATAACTCAACAGGGAAGTTTAAATAAGTATAACCAAAACATTGTAATTCAATCAATGTCTTGTTGCATATGCATACAGTCGTTGAAAAATAAGAAAAACATGCACATATCTTTCGATTGGTCTTTCTATCCATCTAGGTTTTACAATCACCAATTATACCCAACAACCATTCCTTGAGTTTATGTATCATCTGCAGATAGAAAGAAAGAAAAAATGTCATTACTAGAAATTGAACCGTGCAACTCAAGTTTAGATCAATAAGGTTCCATCATGCATACCCAGCTAGAATTGCTAGCCCATCTTGTGACGGAGCTGGCAGAATTTCTGAGGTGAGAACAGTGTGGAGAATCAAATTTCAAGTAATAGGTTGAGTTTTCATTAGCATCAGCAACCCACATTTGGTTTGTATAGTCCTTCTCCTTTTTTATAAGATTACAGAAACCAACCTGCATATAACAAAAACACGGGTTTTTATCTAATTTCTCAAGTAATGTGAAGTGGTGTTTTGCAAACTAGACAGCTTAAAACAATGGAATTGAATCCCAGTCCATAACCAATAAGCAGTAGTAACAAAAGGTATAGAACAATGTAATTACTGTAGATCCAACAAGGTTATGGTTGGTTGGTGGAAATGAATCATGATCAATCAATGGGGAGCAAAAGCAAATAGCAAGCAATGTGTCCGTAAAATTTGCTGACCATAAACCTTTCATGATCGATACATCAGTCACAAAAACCCATTGCTTCTTTTGCTGACCTGATGTATAAACTTTTCCGACATGCACAACAAATGCAACAATATCGAATTCGCTGTATAAGAATAATAAGGCTACGTCAGATATTTTCTTGATGTTTTTTTTTATTGCTAGCACAAATATATATATAAATAAGGAGTAGGGCGACAAAATACTTGGAAAGAGGGATGTCACTCAAACTTGACAATGGGATTGATTTCCGACAATTGAAAAATGACCTACAAAGGACAACAACAAGACGGGTTTAGAATTGACATAACCATAATAAAGCCTATTCTGATTGTCAAATACCTACTTAAACTGTTCCTTTGCATTAGAAGATAACGGCAACCACTTGGTAGCAGATCCTCTAGTCTGCAAGCAGAGGACATCCGAATCAGAGCCAGATGGTGCAAGTCCTGTAATTGCATATGCTTCTCCCTCTTTCAGCTCCTGACACTATCACATTGTAACGCAGTATAAAGAAATTATGAAATTGTGAGTAATCTTTTCATGTTCATGAGAAACATTTATGATAAGACATGTGAAGAAAGAAAATCAATTGTATAGCAACTATCATTTGGATTAAATTCTGCAACCATAGAAATGCTGAAACATTATTCTTTGCAATTGGCTGATCAGACTCACCTGTTTCTGTGTTGGGTTCCAGATTGTTACTATGCCTTCTTTAGGCTTATCTTGTCGATTTTTGTAAGTTAATCCAACGACCCGCAATTTCATAAATGGTGTCACATCTCGGTTTCCCAAGCCAGAATCTTTCAAAGCTTTCTCAATTGAACTTTCCATTTGTGATTGTCTAGTTGCCTGAAAATGGATGTGAACCATAGTTATATTTCATGCATATAAACTACTAATACAAGAATATAAAACCTCACATTTAATTTGGCCTTATATGCAGCAAACAGACGAAGTTGCTCTGGAGTCATATCAACCATTAAGAATTCAGGTTCTGCAGCTGTCTCCAACATCATATAAATCTTAGCCCCTTCACTATCGTCGTGATCATAAGTATGTGAACCCGTTCTTTCCTTCTGATACTCCGAAACAATGCTATCGACAACATCTGAGCGTCTATATACAAGTGATCAGTCATAGCACAAAAACAAAATTCATATTAATGGGATGTGAAAATAACGACACCTGCATTGTGAGAACATGATAATTTTTCTAGGCTTCTTATATGCTTATCAGTCACAGTAATATTTTAGAATTCTTTATTGTGTTTCGTCTTATTTCTTATGTACTTCGTTATGCACCTAACCATATCCAAATTTACAATGGTGCTTATTGATAGTAAGTCACTAGTTAACTACATGATCCAGTAACTACATAAAGTTCACCTGATATAGAAAAACTATGTCTCTTCTCACAACCCAAACTACTTTTAAAAGCAGAAATATAGAAATCAAATGGTAGTGTTAAAACCCTCAAATATGGAGTTCACCTGAGATAGAAATCACACGGTAAAATAAAAACTCAAATGGTATTGTTAAAACCCTCAAATAGTTTCAGTTTTGTTATATCAAGGTTCAGATTTTGAGGTTTCAATTTTAGTTAGGTTTTGATTTTTATCTCGTTTATATAATCTGTTGAATTTTTCCAATGACATTGAAGAATTAGGAGTAATCTTCATCTACCCACAAGATCAAAACCAAACTTTTTCGTCTGATTGTTAATCATGTTTATTTGGTGAAATGACAATTACTTTGTTATTTGAGAGTAAACCTGAATCATATGTCCTATGAGAGTAAAAGTCAATAAGTTATATCCATTCTAACTATGAACAAACCTGTACATAAAACTTAATACTATCTTTCAATGTATAAAACAAAATCATAAGCACAAAAACACAAAATTTGTCCCAAAGAAGGATTAGCATAGCCACTTTTCTTTTTATTGAGTGGGATTTTTGAAATAACAAGATTTTATATAGGATTCTTTTCAAACCTCTTCTTCTTACCGAACAAACAAAGCAAATGAAGACAAAGACCAAACTGCATAGCTTTTGCTAATATTAAGACTTCTACATTGTTCAACTCCACACAACAAAATACAAAAATAAAAACTAAAATAATTGTCATTTCACCAAAAAAGACAATGATTAACGAGTAAACATTGTATGAGATGCAAAATAACAAGATAAATAAGAAGTTTGCTTTCGATGCCTTGCCTTTAGATACCAAGCATACCAAACCTTAACTGTGTTCTATATTTATATTGGAGAAGGAACATGAACTTTAAAATAAATCCCACAGATAATTATCAATCTAGAGAATCAAAGTACAAGGATATTGATGGCAATATGAGAAGTCACCTTTGATTGTGCAGCTCCATCATTTTATTCTCCATCCTCTCTGATATGACAATAGATCGCCCATTGCTTAACCTAATCAAAAAAATAGTTCTTACCTTTATAGATAGTATAATGAAAAAACAAATATATATCTACAAAAAAGATATTAAGTTACCTTTCTTTGTAAAAAATGGGATATATGCGGGTAATTCCTGCCAAAGTCTGAGGTATTAAACCGCCGTTGATTTTTATGCATTTGAAAGCCAAAGGTGGACCAGCAACTTTACCTATGATTAGCTCAAGAAGATAAGCTCAAGGAACAAGATGCTAATTTTCTCTAACTTAAAAGAATGACATCCACAAACTAAAAGATACTTACAAAATCCTAACCGATCTGCCCAATGAGCTCTATATGTTCCATTAATGTTAAGAAATAAACTAACCGCTGATGACACCTAAAATTATAACAAAATGTGAGGAAACCATCCAATAAGAATACATATACACATAAATACATGATCATAATCCTAAGCGAAAAAAACCTCAAGGGGTGAAACAGGCCCATTCCAGCCACATACTCGTGCTCCCCATATCTGCGCAAGAAATATGAAAACAAAATTTAGTATTAACTTTATTATAGTCGTATAAAGTTAGATAAACAATAACTACAGGTCAGCACATTACCCGAAGCTTTTGTCCTACAAACAATCTTCCAACAGCCAGTTGATTTGACAATGGATCATCTAAAATGGCATTTATCGAATACCTGCAAAAGAAAACCACTTTGCGTTCCAGGGAACCTCTTATATTTTCAATCCATAGATTCACACGGCATGCAAGTCGAAATTCTTACCATCCATCAGTTAGTTCAACTTTTACCGCCCCCCTGCTCTGATTCTCGGTTTGTGCCTCGGAGTGAATTTTATATATGCAAAGGATCATCATTGAAGAAGGCAATCCATCCCCTTCAAGAATTTTTTTGATAGTAGACCGGTGGCCGTGATTCACTTCTCTTTCATATCTATGCACCAAATGTCATCGTTAGTTCTATAGACCTCAAATATGTTGACTAAAAGCAGTTACTTACCTGTACTTCAGTTCCTCAAGCACATTTGATACGGTGAGAAATTTCCCAGCACACCTAGCTGGATAGCATCTCTCATAGCATGCCAATTTCCATACAATCCACTTGTAATGATTCAATACCCACCTAGACAGATGTGCAATGGAAGTGTAAAACTCCGCCAATTAAGACTAGGCAAAAGAACATCGTTTAAATAAAATGCAATGAGTAAAACATAAAAGTTAATACACCATAGTGCCCCTCAAGTACCGTACTCCCCAAAATTGTTACATTTGACAATAGAGGAGCTCCTATCATTCACATATCAATTGAATATGTCAAATTGCTATTACCGGAAGAAACTTACTCTTTTGCTATCATCCACATTTTCTGCCATTTTTTAGTTAATTGGTCAACAAAAATGTCATAACTCCCTCTCCAAAATAAGCAAATAAAACCTTAAAATCTGGTGTTTGGTGGGAAATCCTAAAAATTGTGAAAACATGTAACAAACACTCGATTTTGAAATGTTGAGATGAAACTTTAATTTAGACAAAATAGAGAGACAAGTACATTTAAGTCTAATGTTTTTAACAAATTAATTGTATTGTTTAATAATACAAGAGACTAGTCTTATGCGGAATATATGCTAAAGATTAGCCAAAATGGAGTTCGGATACACAGCTACTGATTGTTACAGAAATACAATCCGCTCAAAAAATACTTCAAAATATCAAATTCTAGAAGGCCAAATTATATTTGACTTATTTACATAAGCTCTTATAAATTATCAATATGTATAGAAGAAACTTACACTTTTGAAGCAAAATGCATGGAAACTCCGTGCTGTGCCAATAGATCGATGAAAGCTTCTCCTCCCATGCCATTATAATCAAAGCTCCCTGCGTTTCCTAACGTCACCTGTCTGACTTGCTTGGGAATATGCTGCAACAAATTTCAATTTGGTGTACAAATTATACTCGGTACTTCTCAATAACAAATGAGGTCCTGCGAGAAGATGGTAAACAACATTGATCATATATTGATTGCACTGACCAGATTTTGCTTTAATGGAGAAAGTGCAAAAAAATCATCGATGTACATCCTTGGATGACGAGATGGATATCGGGTGGAAACCTTTCTTTTGCATCCAGAAGCACCAGATGATAACCGAGACAAATCTGAAGATCATACATATCGAAATGAGTATAATAGGTCCAGCAACAAATAAAAGTGAAAGGAATGTACTAAAAACTCTTAACAGATGCATACCATTATGAGAATTTTGAACATGTTGGTCACCGGAGGCAGAAACAGTAGAAACGCGAGGCTTTTTGAAGGGAGAAACAGTTGCATTTAATCCTAATCTCCTTTTTCCAATCACAGGTTGTTTATTATATGTAGGAACACTCTTACTGGTATTGGAAATATCAACCAATGCCTTACCCAATGGTTTTCCACGTGAATCCATTCTTGAAGAAAAGCCATTCAATGAAGAACTTTTTATTGTTGAGCCAACCACTTCATTCCTATTATACAAAGGCTTATGCTGTCCAGGAGTGTTGCTACTTTGACAGCCATAATCACTTTCATTTGCAACATCATCAAATTTCATGATTAAATTATTCCCATTGCCTTCATGGTGAACCACCTTATTTGAAAATCTTATTTGTCTAGAAGGCTGCAAAGGGTATGTGAAACTTTTTGTCATTTGATTGTGATTGCTCTCCGGTGTCATTTGATGGACCAAAGGAGTATGAGTATTATTACTACTCTCACTTCTTTCAACAAAGGTAGTGATTGTGCTGGTTGTTCTCATATCCGGAGACGAGAAAAGTGAATCCCCTCCATCAAAGAAATCTCCCAAATCAGGGTCACCGAGAAGGCTCCTAGCGCGTTTCAGCGCTTCACTGGAAATGGATAATGACCTTCCTCCTGCAGTTTGGAATTTAATTGTCTCTTTCTTAACACCGCCGCTATCTGGTTGCATAATTTTATTCTCATAACCATTCTTCAATCTACCAACTAAAGGGCTTTGAAATGACGCAACACTCGCCCTTTTACAATTATCCATAAACTGATGAGGGGATTCGTCATCAAAAGCATTAAAACTTTTAGCATTATGAGGGGTTTGAATATTACTAACAACAGTTTGAAACTTAATTGGAGCTTGCTTAACACCACTACCACTATCTATTTGCACAATTTTATTCTCGAAACCATTCTTCAATTTGCTAACTACAAAAGGTGATTCTTCATCAAAACCATCAAATCTCTTGGCATTCTTAGGGGTTTTGTTATTACTACCAATGATGTCTTCTTGCAATCCGAATCCAAGTAACGTCTTTGCTCTAACAAGACCATTGGAGGATATGGTAACTTTTCTTCCTGAGCCTGTCTTGAAAAGAGAATCCGAGAAGCCAAAACTATCATTTGACGCATTTTCTTCATCTGCAAAAAAAATAAAATTACATTAACTCAAACAAAGACACTTCAAAATTCATCTCGCGTGACTTTGTGAGAAACCGGAAAATATATAATAAATCAATTTTTTTCATCAGAAGCGTCCCTGAGATTTTGGATGCCCACTCTAAGGTTCCAAGCCAACACCATCAAGCCACCCCAAGTGGGTTAACTTAGTGCCCGTTTATTTTTATAATCAATATACACTATCAAATGAAGTTTGCCTTCAACATAGAAAATGTGTAAAAAGTAATTTATAAAGTGAAATAAAAGCTTGTGAAAGAAAATTTAAACCATTGAAAAGTTCACAACTAGAGCCCGTTTGGATTAAGCTTCTTTTGAGCTTATGCAAATAAAAAAGTTTTTATGTATTATTCATAAATTTGTAAATGTAATTTATGAAACAATGATTTATAAAGAAACAATTTTTGTTAGTCAAAACTTGTAAATTAACAAAAAAGCTTATTTATTTGCATAAGATGTTTTACATAAGCTCAAAAAATAAGCCTAATCCAAACGGACCCTTATTTATACACGTATTTATCAAACATGACCTGTGAAGCACAAACACTCGGATTATACATGTCCCTGTATCGGACATGTGTCGTGTCCGACACCAACACGACACCGACATATATAATTACGATGAATTATGTGATTTTCTTAAATTATTAGCGGTGTCGGCGTGTCACTGTCTGTATCCGTATACGTGCCTCATGGACCAAGACATATATTATCCAACACTAGCAGCAACATCCACTCATTAATCATTACCATGTTCATAATCGAAATAAAAATCATTATAAAATAACAGATTTGGGGCCATTACGGTAACACACAAATTATCATTTCATACTAATCAATTAACAGAGGCCTAATGAGGAACTTATTAAAGATGCTAATGGATTTGGGTTCGTCTGTTTACCAGAAGAACTTTGAGGATCATTTTCTTGAGGTTTCTGAATTTTTTTTATAGTTGTGTGTGAGTCTGAGAAATTCAATGAATCTTGTGACTGTGAGGATTATCTGAAAAAAGTTGAGAGTTGTTTAAATGAAGAAAGGGAGAGAGTATCTCACTACTTGGATTCTAGCAGTGAGTCAAAGATAACCAGGTCTAGTGGAGAAAATGATGATTGAAAATCATAGGCACGCTCTTATTCATATGAATAAATCAGTCCTAGTTAATATGCTCATGGATGACAAGTATGAGGACTTAAGACGAATGTATAACTTGTCTTGCAGAGTACCATCTGCACTTACAATTGTTATAGACATGATGATTTCTTTTATACGGAATACTAATGAGCAGTTAGTTATGGATCCTGAAAGGCTGTTGGATCCTGTCGATTTTGTGCAATGTCTTTTGGATTTGAAGGATAAATATGACAAGGTTATCACAAAGGCTTTTAACAACGACATGAAATTTCAGAATGCCTTGAATTCTGTATTTGAACATTTCATCAATTTGAATGCTCGATCTCCAGAGTTCATTTATTTGTTTGTGGATGACAAACTTCGCAGAGGGTTAAAAGGGGCTGGTGAGGAGGATTTGGAGATTGTACTTAACAAAGTCATTTTGAGGTACCTGCAAGAGAAGGATGTGTTTGAGAAGTATTTTAAGCAACACCTAGCAAAAAGGCTTCTTTCGGGGAAGACTGTATCCGATGAGGCAGAAAGAAGTTTGATTCTTAAGCTCAAACAGAATGTGGATATCAATTCACTTCGAAGTTAGAGGGTATGTTTACAGACATGAAGACTTCCTATGATATGATGCTTACAACAGGTTCATGGCCAACTCAACCTAGTCCGCAATGTAATCTTCCATCTGAAATTCGGGGTCTATGTGAGAAGTTTCATAATTATTATCTCGGCGCTCACAGTGGTAGGAGATTGACGTGGCAAGCTAATATGGGGAATGCTGATTTAAAGGCTACATTTGGTAAGGGTCAGAAGCATGAGCTGAATGTTTCTACATACCAGATGTGTGTACTAATGCTTTTCAACAATGCTGATCGGATGACTTGTAAGGAGATAGAGCAGGCTACAGCAATACCCATGTCAGACTTGAAGAGGTGCCTTCAGTCGTTGGCCTTAGTCAAAGGGAAAAACGTTCTTCGGAAAGAGCCAATGAGCAAGGACATATCTGAAGATGATGTGTTCTTTTTCAATGAAAAATTCATTAGCAAGCTCTTCAAGGTAAAAATAGGGACTGTTGTTGCTCAAAGGGAGACTGAACCAGAAAATATAGAAACTCGGGAAAGAGTGGAGGAAGACAGAAAGCCGCAGATTGAGGCAGCAATTGTGAAGGTAATGAAATCTAGGCGGGTTTTAGAACATAACAATGTCATCACCAAGGTCACGTCGCAGCTGCTGGCGCGATTTTTGCCTAATCCTGTTGTTATTAAAAAAAACGGATTGAATCCCTCATTGAGTGCGAGTTTTTAGAGAGGGATAAAGTGGACAGAAAATTGTACCGCTATCTTGCTTGAAACAGTATGCACTTTTATCTCTCTCTGTTTAAACAATTTCATCATGGATACTTTGTGATTTTGTCTGTCATAAGTTTGAGTTCTCATCACAAATTGCGCATAGTCAACAAACTAGGCTCGTTAGGGTCACTTCTATTTGGACTGCAAAACTTAGTATTATCTTTTTTAGCTTCTTAGATTTCTTAGTAACAATAAGCTGAACATCTTTATTTAGCTTGAACTTCTCAACAGCATTATACTTATCATTTTGGATTTGAAATTGTTTATCTATGCTCCCTGTGAAAGTAGCTTCTGCGAGAAATGATTACCACATACCATAAAGGGTTTTGCTAACCGGGGGCACCGGTTAAAGCGAAGGTACAAAGAGGTTAGAATATGTGTCTAATGAGTGGGAAATTAACATAAAAGCTTATTTATTTAATTAAGTTATTTTACATAAGCTCAAAAAATAAGCCTAATCCAAACGGACCCCTTATTTATACATGTATTTACCAAACACGACCTATGAAGCACAGACACTCAGATTATACATGTCCATGTATCGGACATGTGTCGTGTCCGACACCGACACATATAATTACACCGAGTCAGGTGATTTTCTTAAATTATTAGTGGTGTCAGTATCCGTGTCGTGTATGGTGTTCATGTCCGTATTCGTGCCTCGTAGACCATGACATATATTATCCCACACTAGCAGCAACATGCGCTCATTGATCATAATCGAAATAATCAAAATAAAAATAATTATAAAATAACAGATTTAGGGCCATTACGGTTACGGTAACACACAGATTATCATTTGATACTAATCAATTGCTATCATGATCATTACAAAACGAAGAAATAAAAATTAAATTAAATCATAAGGTTAATGAATTCAATAATGAGAATGAGAGTACCTTGAGGTTGGAAAAGGTGTGATGCAGAAGCATGTAGAAGAAGATCATACATAGAAGGAAGTTGGGAGGTGATGGTATGGGGTAAAGGTTTAATAACATGATCTGAAGTGTTGTTGATTTGCCGCCACTTGTAACGGTTATCATCAGTGTCGGCGTCGGCGTCGGAGGATATCTCCCACTTACTCATTTCTTGTTCGTAAAATGGAAGGAAGGTTGTCTTTTTGGCATCAGCGTTTCTCTCTCTCTCTCTCTGATGTTGGAAGGAAATGTAAGGTCACTTGCTTTCTTTGGCTCTCTTTTTATTTTCTTTTACAATGTTTTCTCGTTTTCCCGCCAAAACAATTGTTGTGTTTGATGGGATAATATTTTGATCATATTCATTTCGATTTATAAAAAAAAAAAGTCATTTTTTTATTAAAAAAAAGAAGCCATTTTTGTATTTATTAAATAATGGATGTATTGATTAAGTATATAAATCACATATATTAATTATTCAATGAATCTAAAAAATAGTTTTTTTTATAATGATCGAAATAAGTAGTTTATAAAAATAAATAAATGTAAATTGAATAAAACACGCATTTAGGGGTGGGAACAAGTAGGTCGTTTGACAGGAGCTTATAGCCTAGTCTATTTAACGTCTAACTCGGCCAACTCGTTCAATAAGAAGGCTAGACTCAAGTTTTTTATAAAGTCTATTTAATTAGATAGGCTATATTGAATCTTACAGAAAAGTCTATTAGGCCTATCAGGTTAGTCAATTAAGTTTTATATATATAATTTCTCTTCCATTATTAACATTGTTAGAATTTTTTTTATAAACTCAAGTCTTCGTATGATTTGGTTATTTTCTAGCAGGTATATTGGTGTGATTAGACCTTCATAAGATTTCGTTATTTAGTAGCAAACTTTTATTCGTGTGCTTTAGGTCATCATTAGATTTGACCTATTTAGTGGTAGGCTTATAGGTGTAACTATATACCTTAGTGTAAAATTGGCTTTTGAATAGCTTTCAGGCTTCATAAAGCTTTGAAAAATGTCAGGCCATAGCTTAAAAATGAGCTTATGACGGATAATGGGTCAAGCTCAGGCCTATACTTTTTGAAATAAGTCAGGCTTAGGCCTTACAAAATCTGGTCTGGCTTAACCCATTTCCATCGGTACACACATTTAAAGATTAGATTGAGTAATGCAAGGGTCAGAGTTCGAACCCCGAACATTTCACTTATTCACCTTAAAAAATTGGATGTCTATCCCCAAGGTTACTTGACCAAAAAAGTATTAGATTGAGTAATTGAGTTTTTATGCAATCGAGAAATATGATTCGGTCGTGCGGTGAACGGATTTAAGATCGAACGATCGAGATCGGACAATCCTGTTTTAACAATAGAATTTTGAATAAAATATAAGTAAAAACATGTCTTACGATCAAAGACGTCTAATCTTGATAGGACGATTCCAAAATGCTAACTACACCCGAGTACACGGATCCCCGACCGCATTAAATCTCATTTCTAAAGTAACTAGAGACATATGTATACTTGTAATTCGATTAGGACTTTAATGATATTGCCTCACACATTCAATAATTAAAATATTTTTTAACAAAAAGGTAATTTGATATTTTACCCAAATATTCATTTATAATAAAATGAGTAGTTTAATATGCACAAATTAGTAATTTTATTACTAAGTTTCAATAATAAAATTAAGACAAATAAATATTTCATCTATGAAATTACTAGTAAACTAACTTTAATTAATCAATAATGTTTATGTCTTTTTTTAAAAAAAAAATATTTCTCTCTAACCAATACATCTTTGTCTTCTATTTGTCTCGTATCTTTCTCTTAATATTAAACAATACATCTAATGTATTTTATTTATGAGGGAGGGAGAGAGATAGAGAGAAGTAAAAAATGTCGTTTTTGAGATGTGTGTTTGGTTCTTCAATTATAAAACTAAAGTGTTCAAATGTGAAATAGTTTATACTCAAATACATTCATGTAAAAATGAATTAAACAATAAATTTAAATAAAAAATCAATTTTAGAATATAAAAACTGCAAAGTTAGGAAATATAGTAGAGTTTGACATATTTTTTTATATAAGTGAAAGATGAGGCAAAATACAAGATATGGAAATATGATTGTCCCTTAGTTTAGTTGAATAGAGAGCAAGAAGTCTAGTTATTTTTTAAAAGATAAAACATCCTTGATTATTAAAAATTAATAAGAATTATCACAGCAAAACAATGCAAAAATCTCATCACCTACATAGTTGTGTTTGATTGTTTATACATATTCATCAACTTGTTTCTTAGGCTCCATCTTTCACTTTATAAGTTTTTCTTACAGTTCAAAGTTGGATTATGTAACATCTTACCAGATAGAAGATGATTCAATAGTTTAGTTTTGTTTAAAACGATCTGAAGATAAAGCCAATAATGAATATTGAAGAGAGAAAAAGTTTGATGTCAAGTATACCTTATAATGGACGCGACCGCATTTGACATCAAAATTTTGATGTCAAGTATCATTTCTCAAAATATACCTATGTCACAGTTCACTAAATTGATTACCAGAGATAAACAGGTGAAGTTAAACAGAAGATTATTCTTCCGAGTCCTTTGATGATTCTTTAAAGATCAATCGAGACTGATAACCAATAAAACAAACAAAAATTGAATACTATGTAAGCAAGAATTGGAATATCACCTTCTCAAGAATCTCAACCATCGGTGAATCAGCTCCATGTCTTGTCAAAGATGAGTGACGTGTATCGCATAATTTCATTACAAGTGATGGGATGGATGTCAAAAACATGACATCGAATTTAGTTGCCTGCATTCAAAATACCTTGCAGTCACTGAGATCGACGCATATCTCAACCGTATTAAAGATGAAACAATTAATTTTTCACTTTCACCAAATCATATTTCAACCTTTGGTACTTGATTCAAGATCCAAAATGTGGTACTGCTGCGATTATAGGATATTTTAACCGCATCAAATCCAAAACAGTTTGAACGCCTTTCCCCAACTCAGCAGAGACCTGGACATGAGAGAAACATTTCTGCAGCAACTTATAAGCAGAATTGACAGAAAAACCAGCGGCTAAATCATGCTTCCAACACCATTTATCACCTACTCTTGCATTCACAACGACTTCGGCAATAACTGACTCTAAATCAATCAGCTGATCCGCCTCCCAACTGAACAGCGGGCGCCTCCAATTCCATCGACAAAGCCACTTGCCCCCACCGTACTCTCCAACTTCTGCCACAGAAGACAGCTTATTTCTTGCAACCGAGAACAGTCTAGGGAACCAATCTTGCAGAGAAACATCACCAATCCATCTGTGAGACCAAAACAACGTTGCTTTTCCATCACCAAGCCTTCGAACCACAAAACTAGAAAACCAGTTGCTACAAGCAGGATGAGCCATATCGATTGATTTCAAGTCACGCCACCAAATTGAGTCCTTGTTGCTACTATTAACTGTCTGAGTCTCCAAGCCCGAACTCCCATAACTGTCCCCATATCTGTGTAATAACAGAGGATACCATGTGGCTTTGGAATTCATCAAGCACCTCCAACTCCATTTTGCAAGAAATGACAAATTGAAAAGCTCCAACCCCCCCCCCCCCCCCCCCTCCCTCCGCCCCAAAGGAAATCCCTTTGAATTTTAACTAATGAACGAATGACCTTTTTGGGAGCTTTATAGAATGAAAAAAAATACAGCGGTAGACTTGACAACACGGAGTTAATTAACACCACTCGCACTCCTATTGATAAGTGCTTCCTTTTCCATCTAGAACGCCTCCTCTCCATAAGGTCCAACACTGGCTTCCACGTACTGCTCTTCCTAGGACTTGCTCCTACCGGGTTTCCAAGAAATTTGAACGGAAAATCACCTATCGTGCAAGACAAAAAACAAGACGCTGCTTCCAAGAAATGAGGCTCCAAATTCAGACCATATATGTTGCTCTTATCAAAATTAATTTTCAGACCACACACTAATTCAAAGCTTCGAAGAATCGACTTACATCGAGATTTTTTTTGCAGTAAACTCTCCTTAATTCTGATTTGCCTCCAGAATTGTGCATTAAGTTGCTCGATCAACTTGGTCATCAACATCTCCTACCAACTCAAGCAAATTCAATTCCGCAACTGTTTTATTAATTTCTAAATCTGCCACTCCTACTTGTTTATTCCTAACTTTCAACTTTTCTTTATGAACCCTTCATGCTCCAACCAGAGACGTTATTGAATCGAAAAGGTTTAGTTTAGGCCCCCAATTCTCTTCACCGCATTCTGGCCACACAAGACAATGATCGGAAACGTCTCTATCCCCCACTCTTTGGGCAACAACACCCCAACTATCTACCAAACCACCAGACAATAGGAACTTGTCATTGAGGGTCCATATGTCTCGATTGCCCTAATGTGAGGAATCCCTAACTGCGCATTGAGTAAAAACACTAAAAGATTAAAATTTCATTGAAGATGAGGAATGTTACATAAAAAGACGGTAACATGAAATGGATAGGTTCTTCATCAACGTTTGAAACTTCAAAAGTTGTTCAAAAAACACTTCAAACGTTTTCCGCTAAATTAAAAAAAATTCACGTACGCCTTCCCATAACATCATGGGACCTGCTTAGTATTTTTTTTTGTTAAAATATACATTTACCTCCTTAGTATTTTTTTTTGTTTCTAATAATCTAAAAAAAAATCTAACAAATTCCGAAGAAAAATAGCATTGTGGGTTCATTTTAATATTATGAAAATTTGAATGCAAATTTTCTATTTTTTATACACAATTTCATTAACAACTAGTTTGTAAAATATAAACCAAAATAAAATTAAAATGAGGAAAAAATTACTAAAATTAATAAAATATCGTTATTTAACAGTGGAATTTTATTCTAAATTATAAAATTAATAACAAAATATGTAATCACTGACATTTAAATTATAAATAAATGGATTCATTTGTCTTAAATGGTGGTTCAAATTAATGGATATGATCAAAATATTTATTTATGTTAAAATAGATTAGAGTGTGGTGCATATTTAATTATTAAGGGAGAGGTTTGTAATTCAAGCATTTCATAAGAGAGAGGAGTATAAGTTTTACTTTTCAAGGTAGGGTGTGTACATTTTAAAATTAGAGGGAAGAAGAGTTTAATTCAAGTGTCTCTTAGAGGAGGAGAGTGTAGTTTACTCTAATTAATTTTACAAATTTGTATTTCTTTAAGTTAGACTAGTTGGTAAAGAGGTTGTTCACGTGTTTGGCTCTTTGTGTCAACTTTAAAACCTCGTTTGTAGATTTTCGGATTATATAATCTAAATTTCTCGTGAGTCCAACAACCAACATAAAATTAACCAACTTTAGTTATAAGTAACTAGCGTCAAGATTTGGTAAAAAAAGTCGATAGCCGTCAGAAGTTGAATGGTTTTTGACCAATATCTTTGGTGGGAAGCTTGTGCAAAATTCAGGCGAAGCTTCTTGCCAATAGGTTGCGGTTGGTTGTTGGTAAAGTGGTCTCACAGACCCAAACTGCTTTTGTGAAGGATAGACAAATTCTTAATGGCCTTCTCATTGCAAATGAGGCAGTTGATGAAGCTCAGAACTTGAACAAAGAGTTACTGTTATTTAAAGTAGACTTTTAAAAGGCTTACGATTCAGTAGATTGGAATTATTCAGATGCAATCATGTCTCGAATGGAGTTTCCGACTTGTTGGAGGAAGTGGATTAAGAAATGTGTCGGTATGGCGTCTGCTTCGATTTTGGTTAATGGTAGTCTAACAGAGGAATTTCCTTTTGAGAGGGGTTTGCGTCAAGGGGACCCTTTATCTCCATTTCTTTTTTCTCTTGGCAACGGAGGGTCTGAGTGCCATTATGAAGGCGGTGGTCGAATCTCATACAGACCCTCTCTATGCGTTGTGATAGAAATCTCCGCAACATCTTAACTCAAAATCCGATTTCGAGGTCACCGTTGCTTCCGTTTCTCAAGCTTTTGGCGCGTGAGAAATTAACATTTAGTCCGTCCCTCATCGAAAACTAACCCGCGGGTTGACGCGCACTCGGGACAAAACTGCTATTTTCAAGTATTTGTCGAAAAATCAAAGCAAGTCGAGTCGTAGTCGGAATGCTGCCAAAACTTTCATATCCCCTCCATGTATTTTTATAGAGGTGTTCGGAAAAAGAAACCAACCCAAATTTCGATTCCTAGGTCGAGTTTTTGCTGTTTTGGTTTCATGAAATTTTGGCGCGCGGAGAATTCATATTTAATCCGTGCCAAGTCTAAAAACCCCAAAATTTTGCGGAGGAGGTCATTATGATGTCCTTAACATGCCCGAATATGTGGGGAACAAAATTTGACCCGTGGGTGGACGCACACTTGGGGGAAAAATTGCGGTTTTGCGCGTGTCGGTCGAAAAATCTAAATAAATTGGGGCGTTGTCGGAATCCTACCAAATTTTGCAGATCCTCTACATGTATTTTTATAGAGATGACTGGAAAAAACCAGCTCAAAATTCGATTTCTAGGTCGATGTTTTGATGTCATGCTTTCTTGACTTTTTGGCGCGTCAAATATCCGTAATTAACGAATCCCTCGTGCAAAAACGCCAAAGTTTCACGGTGGAGGTCCTTATGATGTCCTAAACATGCCTGAATTTTTGGGGATCAAAATTAGGCATGTGGATGGATGCGCATTTGGAAAAAAAGTTACGATTTTGCGCGTGTCGGTCGAAAAATCAAAATAAATCGAGGCGTTGTCAGAATTCTACGAAACTTTTCAGATCCTCTAGATGTATTTTTATTGAGGTGTCTGAAAAAAAACAGTTCAAAATTCGACTTCTAGGTCGACATTTTGATGTTTTGGTTTCTCGATATTTTGGCGTGTAAAAAATTCATATTTAATCCGTCCCTTGTCGGAAAATTCTCGTTTTTTGTGGGAGATGTTGTTTTTATGTCCCTGACATGCCTGCAAAAAATCGTGAAAAAATTCAACCTCTAGGTCACTTTTTCGGGACTTTATGCCTGCAGGGGAAATTGACCTTTTTTTCTACAAAACTGGAAATGGCACGTCAAGTATATATAGGGGGAGCTGTTTGATGGGTCATGACTGGGCATGGCTGGGGGATAGCGCGGCTGCGGGGTTTGCTGCATGCCCCCAGGCCAAATCACGTCGGGAGGGGATTCGTAGGCAAAAATCTCTCGCGCGCTCACTTTTTCAGAACTTTATGCCTGCAGGGAAAATTGACCCATTTTTCTACAAAACTGGAAATGGCACATCAAGCATATATAGGTGGAGCTACCTGATGGCTGGGCATGGCTGGCACGCACGCCCCCAGTCAAAATCACGTCGGGAGGGGATTCGTAGGCAAAAATCTCTCGCGCGCCTGTATTATTAAGGTCATACCGATTGAAATTTTTGTTCACGACTGGGGCTCGGCAGGCCAAATCACGCCGGGAGGGACACGACCTGCCCGTGCTCAGGCCAAACCACGTCGGGAGGGGTCCCGTAGGCCAAAATCCCTCGCGGGGTCATACCGGTTTGAAAATTTTGTTCACGACTGGGACTCGACCTTCCCCTGCCCATGCCAAGCCACGGCAAGGCGACATCCGTGATGTTTTGCAATTTAGGAGGCAAACTGGGGTTTTTTTCTTCGGCTATTGACGCTTAAAATATTCGTAATTAACGAATCCCGCGTGCAAAAACGCCAAAATTTCTCGGTGGAGGTCCATATGATGTCCTAAACATGCCTGAATTTTTGGGGAACAAAATTTGGCCCGTGGATGGATGCACATTTGAAAAAAAAATTGTGATTTTGCGCGTATCGGTCGAAAAATCAAAATAAATCTAAACATTGTCGGCATTCTACGAAACCTTTCAGATCCTCTATATGTATTTTTATTGAGGTGTCTGCAAAAAACCAGCTCAAAATTCGACTTCTAGATCCATGTTTTGATGTTTCGGTTTCTCGATATTTTGGCGCGTAAAAAATTCATATTTAATCTGTACCGTGTCGGAAAATTCTCGTTTTTTGTGGGAGATGTTGTTTTTATGTCCCTAACATGCCTGAAAAAAATTGTAAAAAAATTCAACCTCTAGGTCGCTTTTTCAGAACTTTATGCCTGCAGGGAAATTTGACCATTTTTTCTACAAAACTTGAAATGGCACATCAAGCATATATAGGGGGAGCACCTTGACTGGGTGTGGCTGTGCATGGCTGGGGACTGTCTGGGGCGCGCCCAGGCACCCCTAGCCATCCCTTAGCAAGCTGCTCCGCCCAAATTTGCCCCATTTTCATCAATTTGAGCTGCTTTCATCATTTTTTTTTGATAAATTCGGATCTTTTGGATGAATTTGGGGCAGATTTGGAGGGATAGAGGGGGAAATCTTGCAGTTGGTGCCTCGTCTTGGCCAAACATTGCCTTTGTCATGCAAGAGTAGGACTGCTTCAACTTTTCCACGTCCCGTCGGTGCCTTGTCCCCCAACGTGGGAAACAGGGGGTCATCTTGCCGTTCGTGACTTGGGCAGGCACAGGCCAAACATGTAGTTCAATGTTTGTTCATGCCTCGTCTTGGCCAAACATTGTCTTGGTCATGGTAAAGCAAAATTTCTCCCTCTTTCTCACGCCCAGGTATGGTGGGGTGGCTAGCGAAGCTAGTCAAAAAGCCGGTTGTCCCATCTCGGAAAAACTCGTGCCCTTGTAACTCGTGCCCTCTTTCGTGGCATTGAATTTAGGTTGATTTACATCCTCGAAATCTTTGTTGTGTTTGAGTCGAGTTGCAGTGCAGGTCAATAAACATAGCCGTGTTGGTCCCTTCTCGGAAAAACTCGTGCCCTTGTAACGCTGCAGGGCGACTAGCATTTGCTTAATTGCAGTGCATATCAATAAACATAACCGTGTTGGTCCCTTATCGGAAAAACTTGTGCCCTTGTAACGCTGCGGGGCGACTAGCATTTGCACACAAAACTATTTCGTGGCATTGAATTTGGGTTGATTTGCGTCCTCAAAATCTTTGTTGTGTTTGAGTCGAGTTGCATTGCAGGTCAATAAACATAGCCGTGTTGGTCCCTTCTCGGAAAAACTCGTGCCCTTATAATGCTGCGGGATGACTAGCATTTGCTTAATTGCAGTGCATGTCAATAAACATATCCGTGTTGGTCCCTTATCAGAAAAAATTGTGCCCTTGTAACACTACGGGGCGACTAGCATTTGCTTACATGCAGTGCAAGTCATTAAACATAGATGTGTTGGTCCCTTTTCGGAAAAATTTGTTCGTCTCTAAATTGGTACACTAGTGGCTTGTTAGAATTTGAACCATCCCGCACCATTGCTTGGTGTTGCAGTGGCTTTTGAATTTATACATATATTCCGCTTAGATCTCCTATGTGGTGTCTGTTGCGGTGCGCATGTTAGGAATAGTGAATCTAAAGTAACTAGAAATTTCAAAGTGGATGATTCATTTTAGTCATTACAGTTTTGTTTCTAAAAAGTTCAATTTTCTTAATCAATCAATGAGAATACAGAAACTTATTCTCTGAAATTCTACATGGCATCAGTAGCAAATCGATCCTTTCATCTTTCCCTATGACCAAATACGGCATGGCTACAGAAAAACATACAATGTCCAAAAAGGACGAAAATGGATCCTCATCACAAGTCAAGACAATTCCTGGTGTGACCTTGGATGCAACCCCTCATCTTCCCATTACATGACACATACTGAATGGGAACAACTACCTTCAATGGTCACAATCAGTCTTGATGTTTGTTAGTGGCAAAGGGAAAGATGAATACCTCACTGGTGAAATTACTGCACCAAAAACTGGAGATCCAACCTACAGACAATGGAAAATTGAGAACAACATGGCCGTGTCATGGCTAATAAACTCCATGACAAATGAGATAGGTGAGAATTTCCTTCTTTACACCACAGATAATGACATTTGGAATGACGCAGAGGAATTTTATTCAAGCAAGGACAACACATCAGCCATCTTTGAGATTGAAACAACCTTGCAAGATCTACGACAAGAAGATCTCTCAGTCACACAATTCTATAACACCCTTACACGTCGATGGTAGCAGCTTGATGTGTTTGAAGAGCACAGCTGGACCTGCTCAGTTGATTCAAAGAAATACAAGGAGATCGTGGAAAAGAAAAGAGTTTTAAGTTCTTGATGGGACTTGACAAGAGCTTAGATGAAGTCAGAGGTAGAATACTTGGAACCAAAACTTTACCAAGTATTAGAGAGGTCTTCTCTGAAGTACATAGGGAAGAAAGTAGGAAGAAAGTATTGCTAGGAGAACCCTGAGATCTGCCCGTGGCAGAGCAATCAGCACTAGCAGCTCGTGGAGTCCATAATTTTCCCATTGACAATCGTTTAAAGAAGAAAAAGCCATGGTGTGATCATTGTCAAAGATCTGGCCATATCGACGACACATGCTGGAAATTACGTGGAAAACCAGCAGATTGGAAGCCCACAAAACCTCACATGGACAAGAATAGTCGAGGTAATCATGTCTCAACTTAAGAAGGAAGTAATACTGCTGCTCCTCAATCCACCCCTTTTAATCAAGAACAACTTGAAGCTCTCCAAAAAATGTTTTCTCATATGTCTTCCCAAAGCAGTAGCAAAGTTGCTTCACTAGCACATAAAGGTAATTTCTTAGGTGCTTTTATTGTTAAAACGGGAAATCATAAGCCATGGATAGTTGACTCGGGAGCTTCAGATCATATGACGGGGGATAAATCATTATTCCATCATTACAATCCATGCTACGATGGACTCTCTGTAAAAATTGCTGATGATACTTTCTCTAAAGTGGCTGGTACAGGTTCAGTCACTCTCTCAAAAGATATAGAGTTAGAGTATGTCCTACATGTACC
Source organism: Medicago arabica (assembly GCA_946800305.1). Taxonomy (NCBI): domain Eukaryota; kingdom Viridiplantae; phylum Streptophyta; class Magnoliopsida; order Fabales; family Fabaceae; genus Medicago; species Medicago arabica. The sequence continues at coordinate 24,941,768 of OX326964.1, read as the reverse complement.
CAATTTGGATTGCAATTTGTTGACTGTGAGTAAACTCACTTATGATTTTAACTATGTTGCTAAAATTGTTTCTGATTTGTGTGAATTATAGACTTTGGATTCGGGGAGGACGATTGGCAGTGCTAGGATTTGCTCAGGGCTCTACCTTCTTCAAACATATCAAACTCCTACAAGACAAACTCACAATGCAGTGTGTGTTGAGTCAGCCACCCAGTCAAATAAGGATAATGCTATCATGTTATGGCACTATCGTCTAGGTCATCCTAATTTTTTTTTGTCTTCAAAAAATGTTCCCTTCATTGTTCTCAAATAAAAATCCACAGTTGTTTCAATGTGAAGTTTGTCAATTTTCTAAACATGTTCGTCATTCTTACTCTACGTTACCTTATACCGCTTCACGTCCTTTTTCATTGATTCATAGTGATGTGTGGGGGCCATCTAGAATAAAAAATATAACTGGGTCTAGATGGTTCATGTTATTTGTGGATGATCATTCTAGGATAACATGGTTGTTCCTTATGAAAGAAAAATCTGAACTTGGTCACATTTTCAGAAAATTTAACACCATGATCCAAACTCAGTTCCAAACTAAAATCAAAATTCTTAAAACTGATAATGCAAGAGAATATTTTGAAGCATCTTTTAGAGATTATCTAGACAACCATGGGATCATTCTCCAAAGCTCTTGTGTTAACACCCCACAACAAAATGGGATAGCAGAAAGAAAAAATAGACATATCCTAGAAGTTGCTAGGTCTCTAATGTTCACCACACATGTACCTAAATTCTTTTGGGTGAGGCTGTTTCAACAGCCACCAACTTGATAAATAGAACGCCCTCTCATGTCCTTAAATTTCAAACACCTTATCAGGTCATTTCTAATTGTTTTCCACAAACCCGAATCTTGTCCACCCTTCCAATCATAGTCTTTGGTTGTTCTGTGTCTGTCCACCAACAAGCTAGTAAACTTGACCTAAAGGCTCTCAAGTGCATATTTGTTGGCTATTCTCCAACCCAAAAAGGGTACAAATGCTATTCTCCAACCACCAATTTTTTTATAACTCTATGGATGTCACATTCTTTGAGAATCAACCTTTTTATACCAAAACTGATATTCAAGGGGAGAATTTTACTCAAGAATATCAGCTTTGGGATATTGATAAGTTGGAGTCAACCTATGGTGAAAGTTCCCTAAATGTGTCACCTCAAATAAACCAAATTGATACAAATGTGTCCATTCACCCCAATCTGCTGCCACTGTCTGTGTCAGATCAATCTTATGATCAGCCATCATTGTCCAACACTCAATCTCCTGATCTGTCTGTAGCAGATCAGTCAAATAATCAATCAATTATTCAGTCTGTGGCAGAACAACCTTCTGTTCAGCCATCTACTTCAACACTCCCTGCTGACATGCGTGAGCTCCGTGTCTTTACTAGGAGAAACAAGAAACCAGAAGGTAAAGAACAACAACAAATTCCCCACTGCCATGAATCTTGCCCGATTTTATAGATTGAAAATGCACAAGATGATGAGAAGGACTTATCAAGCCAGAATGGAAGGAAGCAATATTGGAAGAAATTCATGCTCTTGAAAAGAATGGAACTTGGGAATTATCAAATCTACCATCTGGAAAACATCCAGTGGGCTGCAAGTGGATTTTTACGATCAAACAAAACTCAGATGGTAGTATCAACAGATATAAAGCACGATTTGGTGGCTAAGGGTTTTACACAAACCTATGGTATTGATTATCAAGAGACATTTGCACCTGTAGCAAAGCTCAACACAGTTCGGATTCTACTCTCGCTTGCCTCAAACCTTGATTGGCCTCTCTATCAGATGGACGTGAAAAATGCATTCCTCAATGGTGACCTTGAAGAGGAAGTTTACATGAAGATTCCTCCAGGTTTTGAAACATCAGAAAATGCAAACAAAGTCTGCAAACTTAAGAAATCTTTGTATGGATTGAAACAGTCCCCAAGAACTTGGTTTGATAGATTCACAAAAGTGGTAAGGATGTTTGGATACATTCAGTGTCAGTCAGGTCATACAATGTTCCTCAAACAGCCACCCTTAGGGAAGAAGGCTATTATTATAGTTTATGTTGATGATATTATTGTGACAGGTGATCAGGAAGAAGAGATCAAGAGATTAAAGAGTCTCCTAGCCAAAGAGTATGAAATAAAAGATTTGGGCAATCTAAAATATTTCCTTGGAATGGAGGTAGCTCGGTATAAGAAAGGAATTTCAGTTTCCCAACGGAAATATGTTCTAGACCTCTTAAAAGAAACAGGGAATGTGTCGATTTTTAGAGAGTATGTTAAGAATAGTGAATCTAAAGTAACTGAAAATTTCAAAGTGGATGATTCATTTTAGTCATTACAGTTTTGTTTCTAAAAATTTCAATTTTCAAGTAATGGAAGGAAGACTTTTTAATGTAGTCCTCAATTAAGGCTAAGGAACCAATGTTCAGGACTCAGTGTAGATGATTACACAGTGAATGTATGACAACTAACTAGACAGGATGATGATGCATTCAACAAGAAGTAGGTGCTAGCTAACTATCAAAGTCATAATACTTGAGAGTTGTGTTGGAGTAAATACACCGACAATGTATCACATAAGCAGTTATCTTCATTTAAGCAATCACACACTAAACAACATGAAAGTGTCAGAGATATAAGAATCATATAGTTACAAAATGTTCTCGTACAAAATGACTCTTTACTTGCTAAAAACATACACGAGACTCTTGTAGAAAGTAGATACACAACAGGCTCCTAAACCGTTCCTCTAAGATTCACTATTACCGAGTTCAAAAAGGAATCAAGCTATTCCAATTGTGTTCAGTTTTACTATAAAAAAGTTAAGTTTTACGAGATTACTTATCTTCCTACCTTTGGCTACTTTGAGTTTCTTCCGTTTTATATGAATGAGAATGATGACCATGTTGTTGGTTTCCATAATTCATGGCCTCGAGTGAAATTTGTGACGAGGGTTGTCTAAGTCTTCAGCTGACAGGAGCTTCTCACAGAGAAAGACTTGACTTCATTAGTTGAAAACTTTCAGCTCCCACTTCGAGGTGTTATGAGAGTCGACACGGTTGAGGTTATCGAATATGCAAGTTTCTTGGTTCAGGAATCAATGATGAAGTTGTACAAGGTTTTTATTGAAGTATAAGTTCAAGAGGAATCTAAATTTTTTGGAGCTTCAAATACTTTCAACACGAGTACCATGTTATGAACAAAAATACCCCAACAGAAAAGTCAATCCAATGCTTTCAGGTAAAGCTTGAATGGAAGATTAACATCTTAATTACTACATAAACTAACAAATCAGTTGATCAATAATATTAGTAAATAAAGATCTAGAAATTGAAGAAAAACACACACCAAGATCCAAATATTTTTTGATGCTAAACTAATAGGTTCCTACTACACCATATGATAATGTCTAGTGCTTCTAATAATTTTTTTAAAAAAAAAAAAACTAAAGAAATCCACATATGGTATGTGGACTAATACTTCCGCAATTTCCTAAGTTCCTTTTCGACTGCATGGTCAATTTCTCTAATGTAGCGACGAAGCTTAATCCACTGCTTCATGGTCAAAGAGATTCCTGAAAACAAGTATAAAATGTCATTGCAAATTCTTCATTTCAACTAAACATGGCCTCGTCCAACTAGCAACACATCATATTAGCACACATAGCACATATGGATAGAGCACCAAGCATATCATGCACCACTACTACCTATGTACCTGACAATGGCGCTTCGAGGGCCTTTGGTGGGACAATGGGGGATGTGTCACTATGTCACACCGCCATAGCGCGCTATTGACAACATAGACAACATTTTAGAGTATGTTCAATGAGGAAACATTTACTAATCACAATCTATTCTATTAAACATTTCATCAATTACCTGATATAAAAATAAATAAACAACCCATCATAACATTTCATAAACATCGAAGACACCCTTTCATCACAAACAAGTAATTGAGGAGAAAAGAGAAAATGAATTAAGATACCTTTTTTGCCAGGCACCAGCATGCCATCTTGCAAGCAAAATTCGCGAATGTCGATCCGAATTTGTTTCTTCCAAGACTTCACGCAAACCCTCTTTTGTCCATCTTTTGAGGAACCAATATCACAGACAACGATTTCGTCGTCGGGATCGGAGTCTGAATATGCACTCCTTTCATGATAGGCCTTTTCAATGGCATCCATATTTTTCTTTAAGTTTAACCACTGCTGCACCGTCAAACATATTCCTGATGCGAAAAAAATAGAATTCCTAAACAATCTTTAATAATAAAAACATCATTATGTGTTGTTTACGATAAGTAAAATTATAAATAAAGACAAGAATGTGTAGGTAAAGACACACCTACTTTTGAAATTACTTTTTGTTTACCTTGTCACTAAGCCCTTGTATACAATCTTTATAGCCAAAGATTTGTAAATTAACTATGTAATTTCTAACTTTGGTGTCTTGTTACATTTGAGTGTTTAAGGTCTTTTAGATGGTTTTGTTAACATTTTGAAGGACAATTTGTTTGGGAGCAAGATTTGATATTTACAAAATCCTACCAATATATTGTAAACTTAAATTCTATGATATTCTTTTAGTATGCATTAGATTAAAATAGAGTAACTTCGAAAGTGAGCCTAATTCGCTTAAATGTGTACTTTTTTTTTTAAATGGAAAAATATTATTTAGAGACTCAAAACTTGCACAAAAAGTACGCGCGGGCAAGAGAACATATAAGAGACAACATGCCCCGTATATAGGTGGCACCAACCGAAAACAATAAAGCCCAAATGGACAGCAATACAAAGAACAAGTGTAACCCGACACAAAATCACGTAAAGACAAGTTTGATATGATAACATGGTAAAAAACAACAATTCAATTTACCACTAGAAGGACGTCTCCCGCCTGTATTCCAATGAAACCTCCGAATTGACACAAGTTTTACATTCGTGTAGTGAATCGTCACCATCGTGTTATTTCCTCCAAGCTAAAATTCAGGAAGAAAAAAATAATAATATTAAAGAGTCATTTTCTCATTGATTTATTTGAGTTATCATTAAGAAAAATAAATAAGTCGAAAAAGGTGAAACATACGTTGCAGATCAAACGATGCTTAGGATAAATGTATTCATAATTATTTGAAGACATGACTTGTACTCTGCGAAATAACATAAACGATGTCGTTAAGGCACGATTGTAAAAACAATATATTTACCACAAAGTAAACAAAAATGTCTAATATAGACAAAAATAGAGCAATGCTATGGAAAACCTCTCTTACACTCTCTTAAACACTGATTAAACTATTGGTCCACTAATTCTAAAGATTGTACCTAGGTAGAATAGTCGAGACAAAACACTGCAAGCACAACATACATATTTGTAAAATGATTGAACAATTCAATTTTCATTCATTTCACAATATACTTGTATTCTTGTCAGTTTACTTTTAAAATTCTAGTTCCTATTGGCCACATATATATTCATTTACCTATGATATTCCTTAAAACCCTCATGTCTTAATATTTATCAAGTATTGTCAACCAAGTAAAAATAGCTATAAACTTGAACGTCTCTTTGATTCAATTGATTAATACTACTACATCAAGTAAAATTCAAAATATACAGTACCATTCTCTTTCCCTTTACACTTACTTATCATAATCATAACTCTTAGGGATGACCAATGAGTATCGAATTTGTGATGATTTGAATGAATGAGTTGAGTGGGGAATCAAGCATGCAAGCTTGTAGGATTAGGAATGGAAGAGTGTTTATGAGAGAGAGAAAGAAGAGGAGAGAAAAAGACTAATAACAAAAGGAAAGAAATACTAACCCAAAAGCCTTTAGAACAATCTTGTCTTTGATGTTTCAGCTATGCTTGAGTTCTGCAAATATACAATATATCAAATAGTATCCTACATAGGCACAAGGTTGTCAAAAGTCATACACGACTCACTAAAACTCAGCAAGCAAAGCGAAACTGAAATATATTAAAATAATAGCATCATATACAAAACTGAAATCTATTACCAAAGAATTTATCAAACAATCTATTTCGACAGAAGATGTTTATAAAATAAGAATCCATACATTTAATTGAGTTAATTGTTCGATCAAACCATGGGAGGATGTGGTGGGATTTGAGCGGAACTTGAAAATTAAAGCCTAAATGACAAAGATGGCGATTTTGGTCAAGGTTGAAACGGTAACATGTACGTTAATAATCTTCAACTATGATGGAAACATAGTAAAAACTGAAACTGAACACAGATCCGACAACAATAATTAACGGGAAAAGCAAAAGCATGCCGAGATCAATATGGACCTCACATGAGAAAGTCCATAGTTTCTTGTGTTTCTAATTTATTGAATTTTTCTAAGATTTTAATGTTGTAATATATGCTTATACATAAAATCAAACAAGATCACGATACTCAAAATCAATACTTGCAAGCATTAACATTGACATAACCTATTTAAACTGAACTCACAGGACCCCAAAACAACACCAACAAGTAAGCACTTTAAAAATCAAAATCTGAAAAACAAAGAATCTTAATTTCTCCTGTGTTAGAAGTTTCCCCGTTTGTTTTATTATCTTGAATGATCTTGACAGACATCTGAAACACACAATAAGGACACTCCCTTATGTAGTGCATACCACGACGATAAGGACAAATGTTGCAACCAATAACCTTAAAACAGAGTTGAGTGCTGTCGGAAAAGGCTCTGAACGTTCTGATAATCTTACCTAATTAAATATGTAACACTTAAGAGTTGAGACCAACTTAATAACATCAGTTTCAGCCATTACTAGAGAAAGACGTGGAAACACTAGGTATAGAAATTCAAATCCATTTCAAAGAAAACTAGGTCAAAAAATAATGAATTGAAAACATCAATATGTATCCATTTATTGAATTTTCATTTGTTTGTCTTGTAAGGAGCTAGCCTCCGGCTACAAAATAAAGAAGAATACTATGTTATCGAAGACGTGTCAGTGTTAATTAGATTTATTTTCTCAAATTATTATCTATGTTCGTGTCGGTGTTTGATAGGGTTATATGAAGCACGGACACTCCTCAGATTATGCGTATCCAGGGTCGGACACGGACACCGACACGACACCGCAGTTGTAATTACAGTAAATTATGTGATTTTTTTAAATGATTAGTTGTGTCGGCGTGTCGTGTATCGTGTCCTGTGTCCGTGATTCATTATACACCACCTGAGAAGAATGTAATAACTGAAGAAGAAAGAAAAGATGAGAGAAATCAATACCTAACCACCACCGGAGATTTTGACCCGGAATGCTTCACGAACCGGAAATGGAGAGAGAGAGAGCGCGCGCTGTGAAATGAGAAATGAAAAGGCACCTTTATGCTGGGAACGGTCCCCTTTCTTTTTTAATTATATTATTTTCCCTTAAAAAAACTTTTGGAATTTTTATTGCTCCATAATGTAATTTTTTTTCCTAGTTGCTAAAATGAATTTTGATAAATAAAATGACACGAGTCTCTTTTAATTTAATTTAGGTATTGAGTTCGAATCCGATCTTAGAAATTCAATAGCGTTAAAACTCATTAGAAGAGTTTGTCGTCATTTGGGTTCTAGAAGGCTTGAGGGAGTAGTCTCCGCAAGTTGCGCGCGGAAATATCCAATTTACATAAATTTTGAATTTTTGCCCTCACGTTAAACTTTGGTGCTAGCTAAAATTTTCTCTAAAATGTTGAATGTTTACCGGTAACTAAAATTTTCAATAACACATTTAAAAAAAGGTTTATGTTAGTAGATAAGCCCACATAAGCTCTGAATAAACCAATCCTAACAGGGCCTTATTTTAAAAGAAAATATATTAAAATACTTTTGTTCTTACCGGAGAACGCAAGTGTCGGTTGAAGAAGATGAGAATCAACTTTAACGTTGGTTCATGGTTGTCCTTCACTAGAGGGAATGTACCTGCAAATATTGAAGTGGTTGCTAGGGGTGTTCGCGGTCCGGTTTGGATCGGTTTTGAGGCAAAAACTCATCTGATCCAACGATAAAATTATATACGGTTCGATTCGGTTTTGGATGATTAATTTTAAAAAGCTGATCCGATCCAATCCAATTTAATGCAGTTTAATTTGGATCGGTTTTTGGATATCCAAATTACAAATTGTAACTTTTTTTATTAATAATAATCTTTTCAAAATATGCTAAAATAATAGGTTTGATACAAAATATAATATGATTTATAAAAATGATTGATTATCTTTGAAACAAATGAAATAGAAACAAAATTGATTAAGGTAAACTCATATGTACTATTAAAAGAATTAGAAAGAAAAATAATAATAGCTTGATATAATATATTATACTTATAAAAATGGACTTATATATTAAAATGTATGTATGAGATTCGATTCGGTTTGGTTCAGTTCGGTTTTGAAAAATCAATCCAAAATCCGATCCAATCCGAGCGGTTTTCATAAAATGTCATCCAAACACATCCAATATTATTTGGGTTTGGGCAGTTTTTAGTTTTTTTGGATCACTTTATGGTTTTAATTTGGACACCCATCGTGGTTGCAATATGTATATTTACTTTTCTTAATTAAAAGCCATTATCATTAAGATATTTTACAAATTTTCTACCTTAAGCATTTAATGTTAAAATTAAGGCTTAATTACACTTTTGATCCTCGCGTTTTGACCAACTCACGAAAATGGTCCTGCCTCTTTTAAATTGAACAAAACCGTCATTAAATTATCATTGTTTTTGCAGTTTTAGTCCTACCTCCTATTTTCAACTCCAGAAACGCAGAGAAATCGCAATTTTAAAACAGTTTTAGACATACCCCTATGCTCAACCATGAAATAAACAAGGAATAAAACATGTGGGTACAAAGAATCTACTTTATTCAACACACTAACAAAAAAAAACTCTAATTTGAAACATATCTTAGAAATTAGGGTTTTTTTTTGTTAATGTGCTGAATAAAATGGATTTCTTGTATTCACATGTTTTATTCCTTGTTTATTTCATGGTTGATGTATATGGGTATGTCCAAAACTTCCCTAAAACTGCAATTTCTCTGCGTTTCTGGAGTTGAAAATAGAAGGTAGGACTAAAACTATAAAAATAATGATAATTTAAGGACGGTTTTGTTCAATTTAAAATAGGCAGGACCATTTTCGTGAGTTGGTCAAAACGCGAGAACCAAAAGTGTAATTAAGCCTAAAATTAATTATATATTTTTTGTCAAGTAGTCTAGCGGCTAGAATTCACCTTTTTTAAGGTTAATAAGTGTGGTGTCTGTGGTTCGAACCCCGACCCTTGCATATAACAATGCATATCCCTAACAACTGAGTTATGCACACGGGGACTATTCTTTATTTATTTTTCTATAATAGTATTTTTAAAAATTAGCCTTTTGGATTGACACTTGTTATTAAATTAAATATGACAAAGAAGACACATGGATTGTTAAAAAAAATGCTCACGAAGAGTATTGAGTTCATGTGGAATTTTTGGTTGTAAGGATATCATGTTTGCAAGGAAGAGCATGTGTGTTGTTCTTTGTCACATTCATAACTAATTGCAAGTATCTCGAGGAGGAAATTGAAGGGACATCATAGTAAATGTACTCTGACTACATTGGCCTTTGAGTGCCTTTTAGCGTTGATTTTCGATGAGATGCCACAATCTTGGATTGATCTCAACTTTTAGATATATGATGGTTTTGTCTTTTTAGACTGTTGGATTGATCGAGATTTTGATCTTGGTTGTTGCTTTGTGTAGAAATCTAGCAGAATAAAGTATACTTATTTGGCATATTTGGTTTGAATAAGAGGGATTTGGTAGTTATGTTACCATCTCTCATCATTGACCTGTTTTATTCCTGTTATTATTAGGTTTTATTTTTGTCATCATTAGGATTGATTTGTTTCCTTTTGTGGTTCATATGGTGAGGATAGCTGAGAGGCTACTTCCTCTATTTATACAATTGTAATATATTTTCTTAATCAATCAATGAGAATACAAAAACTTATTCTCTGAAATTCTACATGGTATCATTAGAAAATCGATCCTTTCATCTTTCCCCATGACCAAATACGACATGGCTACAGAAAAAGATACAATGTCGAAAAAGGACGAAAATGGATCCTCATCACAAGTCAAGACCATTCCTGGTGTGACCTTGGAGGCAACCCCTCATCTTCCCATTACATGACACAAACTGAATATGAACAACTACCTTCAATGGTCACAATCAGTCTTAATGTTTGTTAGTGGCAAAGGGAAAGATGAATACCTCACTGGTGAAATTACTGCACCAAAAACTGGAGATCCAACCTACAGACAATGGAAAACTGAGAACAACATGGTCATGTCATGGCTAATAAACTCCATGACAAATGAGATAGGTGAGAATTTCCTTCTCTACACCACGGCTAATGACATTTGGAAAAACACAAAGGAATTTTATTCAAGCAAGGACAACACATCAGCCATCTTTGACATTGAAACAACCTTGTAAGATCTACGACAAGGAATCTCTCAGTCACACAATTCTATAACACCCTTACACGACGATGGCAGCAGCTTGATATGTTTGAAGAGCACAGCTGGACCTGCTCAGTTGATTCAAAGAAATACAAGGAGATTGTGGGAAAGAGAAGAGTTTTAAGTTCTTGATGGGACTTGACAAGAACTTAGATGAAGTCAGAGGTCTTCTCTGAAGTACGTAGGGAAGAAAGTAATGCTAGGAGAACCCTCAGTTCTACCCGTGGCAGAGTAGTCAGCACTAGCAGCTCGTGGAGTCCATAATTTTCCCATTGACAATCGTTTAAAGAAGAAAAGGCCATGGTGTGATCATTGTCAAAGATCTGGCCATATCGACGACACGTGCTGGAAATTACATGGAAAACCAGCAGATTGGAAGCCCTCAAAACCTCACATGGACAAGAATAGTTGAGGTAATCATGTCTCAACTTATGAAGGAAGTAATACTGTTGTTCCTCAATCCACCCCTTTTAATCAAGAACAACTTGAAGCTCTCCAAAAAATGTTTTCTCAGATGTCTTCCCAAAGCAATACCAAAGTTGCTTCACTAGCACATAAAGGTAATTTCTTAGGTGTTTTTATTGTTAAAACGGGAAATCATAAGCCATGGATAGTTGACTCGGGAGCTTCAGATCATATGACGGGGGATAAATCATTATTCCATCATTACAATCCATGATACGATGGACTCTCTGTAAAAATTGCTGACGGTACTTTCTCTAAAGTGGCTGGTACAGGTTCAGTCACTCTCTCAAAAGATATAGAGTTAGAGTATGTCCTACATGTACCCAATTTGGATTGCAATTTGTTGACTGTGAGTAAACTCACTTATGATCTTAACTGTGTTGCTAAAATTGTTTCTGATTTGTGTGAATTTCAGACTTTGGATTCGGGGAGGACGATTGGCAGTGGTAGGATTTGCTCAGGGATCTACCTTCTTCAAACAGATCAAACTCCTACAAGACAAACTCACAATGCAGTGTGTGTTGAGTCAGCCACCCAGTCAAATTAGGATAATGCTATCATGTTATGGCACTATCGTCTAGGTCATCCTAATTTTTTTTTATCTTCAAAAAATGTTCCCTTCATTGTTCTCAAATAAAAATCCAAAGTTGTTTCAATGTGAAGTTTGTCAATTTTCTAAACATGTTCGTCATTCTTACTCTATGTTACCTTATACCGCTTCACGTCCTTTTTCATTGATTCATAGTGATGTGTGGGGGCCATCTAGAATAAAAAATATAACTGGGTCTAGATGGTTCGTGTTATTTGTGGATGATCATTCTAGGATAACATGGTTGTTCCTTATGAAAGAAAAATCTGAACTTGGTCACATTTTCAGAAAATTTAACACCATGATCCAAACTTAGTTCCAAACTAAAATCAAAATTCTTAAAACTGATAATGCAAGAGAATATTTTGAAGCATCTCTTGGAGATTATCTAGACAACCATGGGATCATTCACCAAAGCTCTTGTGTTAACACCCCACAACAAAATGGGATAGCAGAAAGAAAAAATAGACATATCCTAGAAGTTGCTAGGTCTCTAATGTTCACCACACATGTACCTAAATTCTTTTGGGGTGAGGCTGTTTCAACAGCCACCTACTTGATAAATAGAATGCCCTCTCGTGTCCTTAAAATTCAAACACCTTATCACGTCATTTCTAATTGTTTTCCACAAACCCGAATCTTGTCCACCCTTCCAATCAAAGTCTTTGGTTGTTCAGTGTTTGTCCACCAACAAGCTAGTAAACTTGACCCAAAGGCTCTCAAGTGTATATTTGTTGGCTATTCTCCAACCCAAAAAGGGTACAAATGCTATTCTCCAACCACCAATTTTTTTTATAACTCTATGGATGTCACATTCTTTGAGAATCAACCTTTTTATACCAAAACTGATATTTAGGGGGAGAATTTTACTCAAGAATATCAGCTTTGGGATATTGATAAGTTGGAGTCAACCTATGGTGAAAGTTCCCTAAATGTGTCACCTCAAATAAACCAAATTGATACAAATGTGTCCATTCACCCCAATCTGCTGCCACTGTCTGTGTCAGATCAATCTTATTATCAACCATCATTGTCCAACACTCAATCTCCTGATCTGTCTGTGGTAGATCAGTCAAACAATCAATCAATTGTTCAGTCTGTGGCAGAACAACCTTATGTTCAGCCATCTACTTCAATACATCCTGCTGAAATGCGTGAGCTCCGTGTCTGTACTAGGAGAAACAAGAAGGTAAAGAACAACAGCAAATTCCCCACTACCATGAATCTTGCCCGATTTTAGAGATCGAAAATGCACAAGATGATGAGAATGGTGGCCCTATTTCCGATGCTAAATATGATGACAGACCTATTGCATTGAGAAAAGACAAGCGTTCCTGCACATCTCATCCTATTTGAAAATTTATCTCTCATGATAAGTTGTCTTCTCGTTACTTGGCTTTTGTTAACAATCTTGATAGAATTCAGGTTCCAAATTCTGTCTATGAAGCACTTATCAAGCCAGAATGGAAGGAAGCAATATTGGAAGAAATTCATGCTCTTGAAAAGAATGGAACTTGGGAATTATCAAATCTACCATCTGGAAAACATCCAGTGGGATGCAAGTGGATTTTTACGATCAAACAAAACTCAGATGGTAGTATCAACATATATAAAGCACGATTGGTGGCTAAGGGTTTTACACAAACCTATGGTATTGATTATCAAGAGACATTTGCACCTGTAGCAAAGCTCAACACAGTTCGGATTCTACTCTCGCTTGCCTCAAACCTTGATTGGCCTCTCTATCAGATGGACGTGAAAAATGCATTCCTCAATGGTGACCTTGAATAGGAAGTTTACATGAAGATTCCTCCAGGTTTTGAAACATCAGAAAATGCAAACAAAGTCTGCAAACTTAAGAAATCTTTGTATGGATTGAAACAGTCCCCAAGAGCTTGGTTTGATAGATTCACAAAAGTGGTAAGGACGTTTGGCTACATTCAGTGTCAGTTAGATCATACAATGTTCCTCAAACAGCCACCCTTAGGGAAGAAGGCTATTATTATAGTTTATGTTGATGATATTATTCTGACAGGTGATCATGAAGAAGAGATCAAGAGATTAAAGAGTCTCCTAGCCAAAGAGTTTGAAATAAAAGATTTGGGCAATCTAAAATATTTCCTTGGAATGGAGGTAGCTCGGTCTAAGAAAGGAATTTCAGTTTCCCAACGGAAATATGTTCTAGACCTCTTAAAAGAAACAGGGATGCTTGGGTGTAAACCATCTGAGACCCCGATGGATGCAACTGTGAAGCTTGGTAATCTTGATAAAGACACACCAGTTGATAAAGGAAGATATCAAATGTTGGTTGGAAAGCTCATTTATCTGTCTCACACAAGACCAGACATTAGTTTTGCAGTGAGTATAATGAGCCAGTTCATGAATTGTCCCACAGAAGAACATATGGAAGCGGTGTATAGATTCTGAGATACTTGAAAATGACACCTGGTCAAGGATTATTTTTTCAAAGGTCAGCTAATAGGGGAATTGAAATATTCACCGATGCTGATTGGGCAGGATCAGTGACTGATAGGCGTTCAACATCAGGTTATTGTACTTTTGTTTGGGGGAATCTAGTCACTTGGAGAAGTAAAAAGAAACCAGTAGTGTCTCGTAGCTCAGCAGAATCCGAATTCAGAGCTCTTTCCCAAGGCATATATGTGAGGGAATATGGCTAAAAAGGGTACTTCATGAAATTGGAATGCTTAATTCGGACCCCATAAATGTGTTATGTGATAACCAGTCTGCCATCAGCATTGCTAAGAATCTGGTTCATCACGACAGGACAAAACATGTAGAAATTGACCGTCATTTCATCAAGGAAAATATTGAAAACGGGACTATATCCCTCCAGTATACTCCTACAAGCCAACAAACGGCAGACATTCTCACTAAAGCAGTTCCAGGAAAAACTTTTGAGAACCTTACATCCAAGCTAGGATTGCTTAACATTTACAACCTAGCTTGAGGGGGAGTGTAGAAATCTAGCAGAATAAAGTATACTTATTTGGCATATTTGATTTGAATAAGAGGGATTTGGTAGTTATGTTACCATCTCTCATCATTGACCTGTTTTATTCCTGTCATTATTAGGTTTTATTTTTGCCATCATTAGGATTGATTTGCTTCCTGTTCTGGTTCATATGGTAAGGATAGCTGAGAGGCTACTTCCTCTATTTATACCATTGTAATATATTTTCTTAACCAATCAATGAGAATACAGAAACTTATTCTCTGAAATTCTACACATTGTTTGGGAAGCGTTGAGTCTATGTGCGACGAGCCATTGAATCTAAAGATATCAAACCCAACATATCGAGCGTTGAGTCTATCTTAGGTTATGCTAAAAAAATACAATGTTATAAAGATAGAGAAATATGATTGTTGCTCTGGTTGAATAGGAAGCAAGAAGTCTGGTTATTTTGAAAAGATAAAAATTAGGTCAAATACCTCCCGCAGTTCTTTAAGTTCGACATTTTGGAAGGGCTAGCCAATGTTGCAACCAATAAGGACAGAGAAAAAACAGCAGCGTTAGCCAATGTTGCAACCAATATGGACTAATTATAAGCATTGAGGATATGGGAAAATGGGTTGGTTCTTCATCAAATAGTGAAAAACGCACTTCCCTCAGAAGTACGAGGAATGTCACAAACCTTCTTTTTTTTAACTCCTTGGGGTTTCACAAGTACGGGGTTTCACAAGTCCTTATCTTATCCTACCTACTCCAAACATATTCCCTTATATTCCTCGTATTCGAATCATTGGAGCCAACTCATAATTCTTACTCCTTAAGCAATGGCCAGAAGAGATCCCATGGGTTCGTACCAATAGTACGACCCGACTAGCGATCTAGGGTGCTGCATCTTTCCATATCTTCAGTGAAGCAATCCTAATCCACACTGCAGCTTCCCATATATCTCCAGAGCCATTCATCATGTATCATCAATGTGCTCTCGATTTTCGGGTACCAAACCATTGATTGGATTTGAACCTTTAATCTTTGAACTCTCAACTTTTATTCGTGGGAAGGGAAAAAGTGAGTAAAAACCCTTATAAGACCTTGGATCCGAGGGTTGGTTTCGATAGGGGAAGGTGTTAAGCACCCGAATCGACTATGGTATCCCATAGGAACCTTTTACCTATTCTTAACTCGTGTTAATTTATTTTTACTTATTCGAAAATTATTGCCTAAGAGTCTAAATGAAAGAATGGGGGAAGATGAAGCATGTTTTTGGTTTTTTATTTGATTTGGAAAGGCCAAAGCCCTTTGCCTACTTACCCAAATAAATCGGGATCAAAATCAAGTAGTTCACCTGGCGAACTTCTTTGGTGGGTTGAATTGATTTTAACATTTTTTGAAAAAAGATTTTAAGAAGAGATAAGAGGCCTCAAAGCATGAGAAAAAATATGATGAAGTTGGTTAATTTTAATTGCAAGAAATCCATGTCTAATGTGGATGTTAAATTGATTAAACATTTGATTAAGAAAATAAAAGGAAAATATTTGGGTTACAAACCAAGGTTTATTAGGAAAATACTTTAAAGTTTGACATACTTGATTTTT
This sequence comes from Medicago arabica, assembly GCA_946800305.1. Lineage (NCBI taxonomy): Eukaryota > Viridiplantae > Streptophyta > Magnoliopsida > Fabales > Fabaceae > Medicago > Medicago arabica. Next base: position 24,925,556 of record OX326964.1, on the reverse strand, counting down.
TTGGAGAAAAGAGATTTTTTTTCTAAGTTAAAGAAAGCGTACTAAATTAAATGCAACGACGTAACTTAAAAAAAAAGGGAGAAGTTTACAAGGGACGTTGGATCCCAAATAAACTCTCGAGTAAGTGAACCTAAAAGTACTAGTAGTTTGATTTTAAGAAAATATTTTGAAGTCCAATAATTATCCTAAAGTGTCACTAATTCATTTTCGGTCCTCGTTCGCGATTACGACAATCATAAAGCGATAAAAAAAATAAAGTGTGATGGTGTCGGTGCGAGTTCTCATTTAAATATTTACAATGGTTCCTAAATACATGCTAGAGCTCAAGAAAAAGATAATTAACAAGAAAGATAAAATGCATGAAATGAAGTTAAAATACTAAATTAAGCTAACAAATAAAATGCATGATATTAACATACTAAAAGATGAAAAAAGGTTTAAGGCACTAAACAAACTAAAAAATGCATGATATAATTTTAGCATGAGTAAATAATGTATCAAAAAAATGCATGATTTTAAAAGGTTTATGCACGAGAAGATATGTACAGGGAGGGGTGCAGCAAGCAGTTAGGGGGTATGAACAGCATGCAAAGAAAACAAACAGCAAGCAAAATGGCCTAGAGAGCAAGACGGTGGGCTTAAGGAGAGGGAACCGGTTAGAAACTCCTCCCTTTTTTGAAAATAAAACCGGTTTTGATATTCCTTTTCTCCCCTCTACTGGGATCTACCAACAGTTTTCAAAAATAAACACCAAACAAACCTAGATCTAAGTTTAAACACAACATGAGAACAAAAGAAATTACCTCTTCTTACCTTCGATTTCGGTTTGGCCTTCTTACTTCTTACTCCGGTTCATTTTCAGTTTGTTACCGTTACTCTTGCTTAGAAACGCGTTGCGGATCGGCTTTGCTTCCTTTCTTCTTCGCGTTTTCGTACTCACGAACCTGACATGAGCTTGGATCTTGTTTAATCCGTTACTATACCATTTTATTGTTGCTGGAAAATGCTTGTTGTTGCTTGAGTCTCTCTTGAGGATTTCGAAACTTTGATGTTTGTTGTAGTGTAAGATGATTTGTGTTGCTACTGTTGGATTTGTTGAGGTTTGATGGTTTGTTGAGGTTTTATGGTTTGAACATGATTACTGAAAAAAATGTTCATGAGTGTTCTTCACATTTTTGGATTTTTGATGGTTTTGATCCTGGAAATTGGAAAGCGAAATGAGAATTGTGTTTGTGGCCGATTTTGGGAAACTGTGAATTTCTGACCTTTTTTACTGTAATCAATGCAGCAGTATTTATAGTACTGTTTTAGGGTTTTTGCAGGTTTAGATGAGGTGTCCCTGATGAAGTGTCCCTTTCACTGGACCAATACACCCTTGTAGCTGACTGAATAGAATTGGACTGACTTGGACCAAGGACCAAGGACCAAAGAACTTTAAAAGGACTAAAAGACTTTTAAAAAAATAAAACAAAAAGAATACTAACTAAAAAAAACACAAACCTGACAAAAGAGAAGAAAAAATAATAAAAAAGGAAACAAAATAAATAGAATAAAAACCATCAAGTAAAAAAAGAAAATTAAACAAAGACAATTAATAATAATAAAACTAAAATAAATGAATTAATAAAAAGTAAAATTGTCCCTTTCGGTAACCAAACGAGGTATTTCAAAATACCTCTCTGTCAAAATTTCGTCTGAAACGACGGAACTTCCACAACAAGCATTACTAGTTCAAAATGATTAATCAACACTAAAAATTAATTAAAATTATAAAATCCTAAATAGGCACTGATTAGATGTTTTAGGCAATGCACAATGCATTCACTCAATTTCATGTTCATTATGGGGGATAAGTGGAACGTAATAACCAACTATTTTGACGATTATCACACGCCCAAACTTAAAAATTGCTCGTCCTCGAGTGATGCATCTCAAGCATTTATCCCAAACAATTCCTAATTCATAGCCCACCCACATAATCATGCAATTGGTCTTTCTTGAGTGAGCATAACCTCAGATATAGCTACTCAAGCAAACTCTAGTCACCCCCCATACAACATAACCTAAGAAAATTATTAAAACTACTTGACGTTGTAATTATTGAACCAAATTATTGCTTTTTCAATTATGATTTTTTTACCTTAGATTCATATGTTACTCGTTTTAGTGTGCATGATTAACATCAATACATCGGATAATCTAAGTTTCACATGGTATACAATCACTTAAAAAAATCTGTTCGAATATAGCGATTACTGCATAACATGTGAAGGTTACTATAGAACAATAGCGATTACTGCATAACATATGATTATAGATTCATATGTTACTCATTTTCAGTTACTATAGAACAATAGCGATTTGTTCAAAGTATACTAAGCTACATCGCTATAGCGACTATTCATAACATGTGTTCGAATCGGTTTGTAGAAATCCAAGGTAGGGTAGTTGTTATGAAAGTTATAGAAGATCATAAAGTAGTTCAAGCTATGACGGAGATCATTCCAAGGTGTTCCATTTGTTACGAACCGGACAGCATTGAAAATACCAAACTAAACTCAATCGAACTATTCAGTTCAATCATAAACTATCCGTCCCAATTTGGCCATTTTCAATCCTATTCGGTTCGAAGAGTTACTGTTCGGCCGGTTCAATTAGAAACCACAGAACTGGTGGCATTTGGGAAGGCTCACAAAAACTCTATGTTTGGGGTGCCTTCATAGGTGAGCTGCTATTTTTCACAGACAGGCTTGTATCGTAGTTATATCCTCCTATTTTTCGCCGAATGGTGTTTCTGGTCAGCTTAATTTTTAGTCACTTCTCCCCGTCTTAAAATAGAAAGGTAAAATAATACTAGTAACAATCATTTTGGCAATATTGTTTATACATGTGGCAATTATTATGTGAGTAAATAAAATAACCAGAAAGACAATATCGGTATGTTTGGTTGGGAGAAATAAGTGAGAAGAAAGAATATGAGAGAAGAGAAGAATGTAAGAGATATAGTAAATTTTGTGTAAATAGCAAAATAAGAGAAAAATATGTTATTAGTTTTGGTTTCAATATAAAGGCACTTGCTAGGAAGTTCAAATATAAAGGCACTTGCTAAGAGAGAAAAAAAAACTACATAGTTTTTCAGCAGTCCACCTTTAAAAGAAATACATACCATAATAATATATATAATTAACAATCTGAGTTTATGGATGTCTTTCGCGAAGGAAATTCCAATATTCGTTCAGCTTATGATCATCTGGCACAACTTCATCCCACTTGCCTGTACAAAATATAGCATATCCATCCGCCGCATACCTAATTAAAAGAGATAACCAATATTAATCAATGTAAAGAAAAGATAAATACAGTTAGAGTTTTTAAAAAGGCTTAGTTAGAGTTTTGGTTGTTGTAGCTTGAGTTAAATGCAATTTTGGCCCCTCGGGTTTTTTCCGAGTAACTTAGTCCCTATATTTTAAAAATTAAATAAATATGGTCCTACCATCAGTTGTATTTCACATAAAGTTTAAAAGTAAGAAATTCGAAAACTTTTGTAGATATAGAGATGTTCACTTGCCTCCGAACAAACTTAACCTCAAAAGTTAACAAACATCTAAATCAGCCCTTCATTACGGAAACATGTGTTTGAGATTCCAGATCCACTCATTGTGATTCTGCCAAATTACCCAAATCATTATTAACACATGACTCACAGTCGCGTCTGCTTCGCACACACACGTCCAATAACGTAACTCCAACTGTGTCAAAATTCTGCAGACGGTTTCGAATGTATTGCGGCAAACCTGCAATACTCCAGCACTCAATACTAGTCGCACATTGGAAGAAAACATGCCAATCATTCTCTAAATAATCTTGGTACAACTCACAGTGGTTCAGACAAGAGAATGCCGTTCCCGCAACCTTTCTCCAAATCTGCCAGATAAGAATACAGCTTTGCTGAGGGACACGGGCCTTCCACAACCTCCGTCACTCCCCTTGCACAGAGCGTTTCTTCTCATACGACATTTCTTGCATTGCAATTCTGTAGCCCGACCTCACTGTGTATTTACCATGTAATTATTTATCCCATATCACCATGTCATCTTGATCATCCAAAAATAAAGAGATAGATGTAATACCTTCAGTCATGTCAATAGAAATAATAAAATCCTTAATTTTAGGTACATTCCATCTCCTCTCTCCAGGAACCATCAAATCTCCTACTGCCATATTATGAACTTCGTGACTTTGTGGGGATTGCGCCAACTTAGAATGATTCAAACTCAACCAAGGGTCTTGCATGACCTTCACCTTTATACATCCCCTATCAGCCATTTCGCCTTCAACATTCTAGCAACCAAACTATCCAGCTTGCATAGCATATTCCACCCTTGCTTGGCTAACATGACTAAATTGAACGTATTCGAGTCACGAAAACCTATCCCTCTCATAGCTTTAGGACCTGATAGTCTCTCCTAAGCCAACCACTGAATTCCTTCGCTCCAATTACCTCCTCCCCACTCCACTAAAAAGGTTATTTTTCTAGTTAAATTTTAAGTGAAAAAATGTTTAAAGCAATTTAAACAATTCAAACTGTAAACTTTTCAATTGATTATAAGTATTTGAGGGTTTTAAACAAATGAAAAGGGATGAAGGGACTAAAACACTAAAAAAAACACTAAAGGGACCAAAGTTACACATAGCATAAACTACTAGAGGGATCAAATTGTAATTTAGCCTAAAAGTAACTGGTTAAAGTGAAAAATTGACATAACATATGTTAATAAAAGAGCACATACTTTCCGACACTGTGCAGTTCAGTAACATAGGTCCAAGTCTCAGTTAAGTATTCACGAGAAAAGCGTTGCAAACTTCTTGACCTTTTCACTTGAAGACCTAATGTCGTTATTACCTCTTCTATTTCCTCTCTTGTTACTTGCATACAAGTTTCTGCGTCTGGACATAACTCGAAAAAGTTATCTAAAACTTGTTTTGCCTGCATTTTGCAAAATAAGAAGCTAACTCAAAATATGATTTACAAAAGCAACACAAAGACAAGATGTTGTTTTGCCTAATTTAACATATTCTCAAACCATGCATCCACCTCATTTGATTGAATAAAATAAAATATCAGCACTCTTTTGAGACATTCATAGATTATAGATAAAGTCACTCCAAAAAAATTGCAAATGGTACATTCTAATAACATCAGAAAAGAAATAAAGTCATCAACAAGCTTATAATAGAAGCAACAGGAAGATGGAAATAACATGTTTAAACTGATAAAAAAATATCCGCAAAAGCATACATCGACAGAAATTGTGTAACTTATTTCCTCCCCTTTAGTATATTCTTTTATTCCCGATATAGTCTACTTAGTCACAGAGAGTTTGTCTGCATTACATTATGTTCACCAGACACCAATACTGTTACATATTGACAATGAGTTTCTAAATTATTCTATCATTAGATACAAGTTCTTACTAAAAATTTCATTAATTGTACATTGCCACTATATCCAAAACTGAACAGTTATTAAAATTTTATGCACTAGTTGGTAACAACATATCAAGAGTCTGCTGAAATCCTTATACATTATCCCTTCTTTATTTCTAAATTACTAATTTAGAATTGATTTTTTACAGAACTACAGGAAGGTTAGTCCAAACAGAATATTGCAGACCAGAATTCACGTTCAGTTATAAGTCTTTAAAACAGAGAAAAAGGTAGCCACTGTTCTTGTTTGCGATGAATTCAAAATGACTCTCAAAAAGGGTTTTTATGTTAACTTGTGATTTCTAATTCACATAGATTGGGAGTAAGGGCCGGCGAGACTATTTTGCGCGGCATGTTTGTATATCAAGAGGTTTGTGAGTAATTCAAGAGGTTTTAGAAGAGAAGGAAACCCACAACTGATCCGAAAGGATTACATCTCTTTCAACATGTAGTCATCAACAAGTTACTAACAGAAGCAGCAGTTTAGCTCCAAATTCTTAATGGAAATCTCAAGAGAATAAATTTCAGATATGACATTATAGCAATATGATCCGAAGACAATTAACAGTTTAGAAATCTATAATATCATAATAAGGTCAGGACGAACAGAAAAACATTAGCATAAAATATAAGGGATGCAATCAAGAAAAACTTCGATGAATGTACCTGTTTTCCTTGAGTGCGGTTCAGTAGCATACATATAACAATCACCCTCCATGGATCGTGGAAATGAAACTCTTGAAGGAGAGGCTCTTCAACGAGAGGACGTGTAGAACGTGGAGGCACCCAATTATTATCCGGTGTTTTCCTTTTGTAAGCCTCCCTGCATCTATCAGCCTTAAGAAAAGTTATCTAAAACTTGTTTTGCCTGCTTGTAAAGAAGACTCATTGAATAGATTGTTGACAATCTTGTAATGCTTACTTCCCATTTTTCCTTGTGTAAGAGAAAATTTGAAGCTACAAAATAAAGAAGAATACTAAAAAATTACCCAACAAGTAAACAGAGGTAAGGTTCAGTAGCACCGATATTTCTTATCGAAGACGTGTCAGTGTGCAGCTACAAACGTAATAATTAGATTGAATAGTGTTATTTTCTCAGATTATTATCTATGTTCGTGTCGGTGTTTGATAGAGTTATATGAAGCACGGACACTCCTCAGAATCCGGTGTCGGACACGGACACGACACCGCAGTTGTAATTACAGTAAATTATGTGATTTTTTTAAATGATTAGTTGTGTCGGCGTGTCGTGTATCGTGTCCTGTGTCCGTGATTCATTATACACCACCTGAGAAGAATGTAATAACTGAAGAAGAAAGAAAAGATGAGAGAAATCAATACCTAACCACCACCGGAGATTTTGACCCGGAATGCTTCACGAACCGGAAATGGAGAGAGAGAGCGCGTGCTGTGAAATGAGAAATGAAAAGGCAACTTTAAGCTGCGAACGGTCCCCTTTCTTTTTTAACTATTTTATTTTTCCCTTAAAAAAACTTTTGGAATTTTTATTGCTCCATAATGAAGTTGCATGGTGTTCTTTCGAGCATCGTATCCGATAGAGACCCGAGGTTTACTTCTAGATTTTGGAAGAGTTTGCAAGAGGCTTTAGTTTCTAAGTTGAAGTTGAGTTCGGCGTATCATCCGCAGACAGATGGTCAGTCGGAAAGAACGATTCAATCATTAGAAGATCTGTTGAGAGTTTGTGTACTCGAGTAAGGAGGAAATTGGGATAGTCATCTTCCGTTGATAGCGTTCACGTACAATAACAGTTATCATTCTAGTATCAGAATGGCACCTTTCGAGGCTTTATATGGTCGGAGATGTAGAACTCCGTTGTGTTGGTTTGAGTCAGGTGAGAATGTGGTTTTAGGACCAGAAATTGTTCAACAAACTACAGAGAAGGTAAAAATGATCCAAGAGAAGATGAAAGCGTCGCAGAGTCGGCAAAAGAGTTATCATGATAAGCGTAGGAAAGACCTTGAGTTCCAAGAGGGGGATCACGTATTCCTAAGAGTTACCCCCATGACCGGTGTGGGTCGTGCATTGAAGTCAAAGAAGTTAACCCCGAAGTTTATTGGTCCGTATCAAATATCAGAGAGAATTGGGACAGTGGCGTATCGAGTAGGTTTACCGCCGCACCTTTCGAATTTGCATGATGTGTTTCACGTGTCGCAACTTCGGAAGTATGTTCCAGATCCATCCCATGTGATTCAAAGGGATGATGTGCAAGTTAGAGATAACCTGACGGTTGAGACCTTACCAGTGAGGATCGAAGGTCGTGAAGTGAAGATGTTGAGAGGCAAGGAGATACCTCTTGTGAAAGTCGTTTGGGACGGAGCGACTGGTGAAAGCCTGACATGGGAGCTAGAGAGTAAGATGCTGGAGTCTTATCCTGAGTTGTTTGCTTAAGGTAAATTTTCGAGGGCGAAAATCTTATAAGTTGGGGAGAGTTGTAACGCCCGTTTTTATTATTTAAATTATTTTATATAGTATAGATAATATTTATATGATTTTGTGTGAACTAAGTGATATATAAGATATTATGTGATTTATGTGATTTTATGAAGGTTGAGACTTATTTTATTGTTTAATAAAATAAGATTTGAAAATAAAACAAATAATAAGTTGTGGGGTTGTTTTTAGAATTAGATAGAGTTGTGAGGAAATAAGATAAAATAAAACAAAGTGATTTAAAGGGGAAAACCTAGGTTAGAAACTGTCAGAACGTACAATTCAGAGTTTTGGGAGAAAAAGGGAGAAAACAGAAAAGAAGAACCGGAGAGGCTGCTGCTCAATTTTCTTAAGGTAAGGGTGAGCCTATCATTACAATTTCATTAGAACATGTAATTCATGATTATAAGTTAACAAATTCTAGGTTTAATTCATGAGAATTGGGGATTTGAGAATTAGGTCAAAAGTGAGGAATTGAGGTTTGGATGATGAAAAATTGTACCAATGTTGTAGAAAACTGTTTACAGATCATAGGGTAACCTTTATACATCACCTTAGGCGAATTTAGAGATTCACATGATGAAATTTGGAGTTTTTGGCGAAAATTGTCGCAAACCCGTAACAGTTCTGTCGTCGCTCGCCACAGCGAGCAGCCAGCTCGCCACGACGAGTATTCATCAGCTCGCGAGGCGAGCCACACAGCTCGCCATAGCGAGCAACCCCTAGAAGGCTCGCGAAGCGAGCAACCCACTCGCCATAGCGAGCAGACCCTAGAAGTCTCGCGAGGCGAGCAATCCACTCGCCATAGCGAGCAAGCCTTGAGAAGGCTTGCGAAGCGAGCAGCCCAACTCGCCATAGCGAGCTACCTGTGATGGCTCGCAAGGCGAGCAGTTCCACTCGCCGTAGCGAGTAACCCCTGATGGTTCGCGAGGCGAGAGATCCCACTCGCCATAGCGAGTAGTTATGTATCAGACTACCTTTTAGAATAATGCGACTCTTGTCGCACGATTAGTTATGAGACTACCCCTGGATTAGAGATAGGTGTTACTGCATTATTAAAAATGACTGATGAAACGATTAATGAATGTTTGATTTTGTTAATAGTGACATATACAATTGTGTATGCTTTCTTTTGAACTATAAGAGATGAATTATGTGAATGTTTATGATATTATTATATCTTGAGATGCTTGATGTTCTGTCATGCTGTCATTTGTTATTGATTAAAAGTTGCACGTGTTATTATAAGATTTATGATGTTGTAATCCAAATTATTGGAGTTTATTTTGAGATGTCTAAGATGTATTAAGTTGAGTCCATGCATATTCATCCAGAGACGAGGGCTCATGCTCTAGGAGCTTTTGTTCAATAGCGACGAGAGCTTATACTCTAGGAGTATTTTTATGCTCAATAGCGACGAGGGCTTATGCCCTAGGAGTATATTTATACTCAATATGGTACCACATGCATGATTAAGATGTCTAAGTTGCATAAGTCGAGTCGAGGTTGCATTGTCAAGTCAAACTATTAAGTTGAAATTATGATGTTGATTATGATGTTGATTAAGATATTACATAACTGTTGTTGTGATATTGTCATACCCCGATTTTTGACCCAAGATCCCACGGACACGCGTCGTTTAACGCTGATCAGTCTTCGACTTTTCAGTAAAAAATTCGGCAGAGAGGTATTTTAAAATACCTCATTTTTTTTAATTCCGAATCGGGCCGTCATCTCTCTTTATTTTCATTTTAATTTTTATTTATTAATTTTAATTTTATTAATCAGTCCAGGTCTGCATAATTCTTTTTATTGTTATTATTATTATTTATTTATTCATTTAATGTTATTCATTTTTATTATTACTTGTTAAAATCCAAAAAAAATCCAAATAGTCTGATGATAATGTCCAGAGAAGTGGTCCTGATCCAAAACAGCCTGTCATGCGAATCCAAACAGAAACACGTTTTGCTCCCAAATCCAGTCCATTCCAATATTTTTCATTCCAATCCTTTTCCATTCCAATCCAAAAAGCATAGGTTTTTCTGCCTTTTTAACAAACCCTAACCCAGAATCCCTTGACTATAAATAACACCCAGTACACACGCGCATGAGGACGGAAAAAAAATTCAACACGGCCAATTTCCAATATAGAAACCTGCAATAAAAAATCGATACACCAGAGGCAAAACAGAGGACGAAATTTCGCACTCTTTTCATAACAACAACCCGCAACGCAAGAAGGACGAACCAGACACCAGAACCATCAACAAACAACAAAACTGACTCAAAATCGAATCAGCTTCAACACCACCACTTTGAAAGATCCGTACAGCCAAGGATCTAGAGGTATATGTCCCTTTTTCTTTAAATCTAGTTCGCTCAGACTTTTGTATCATTAAAACTGAAAACAGAGAAGAAAAGAGAGAGTAAGCTGTTAGAGAAAAGAAAGAGAAAAGATAGTTTGTTGTTTTTTTTTCCTTTTTGTAGATCTAGGGTTTGTTGAATCTGTTTTGGGAATTGTGAGTAGAAAATAGAATAGAGGAGGAGGAAAGAAAGAGAAAGAGCAAAAAAAATAAAGAAAAGGAGTGATTTTCAACTCCGGTGCGGCGGCGCCGCCGTGATGGCTTGCCGGCCACCGCACCGGAGTTCACTCCGGCCACCCCTTTCTCCGTCGGAGAAGATGAAGAGTTTAGAGAGAGAAGAGAGCTTCTCTCACTAGAGAGAAGGAAAAGAGAGAAACAAGAAAGGGAAATGAATGAAAAATGCTGAAAACCCCTATTTATACATGACCTGAACCGAACCGGTCCTTTTGAGCCGAACCGGTCTCTCAAAACCGAACCAGCAGCCAACAATCCAGGCCCACACGCGTCTGGGCTCTTCCAAGCCCAATTCCACTTTTTTTTTAATTCCTACACCCTCCTGAATACTGTTAACACCCCCCTGCCCGTAATTTTTAACTCTTGCATGTTTTTATGTTCTCGTTCACATTCCGTACTCATGCATATCATATTTTAATCATGTCATTTAATTTTATTTAATTTTATTGCATGAATTTAGAATGTATATTTAGGAATAATGTAATTTATCCATCCATCTTAGTTTAGGTTTATTTATTGCATGAATTTAGAATGTACATTTAGGCTTGGATGTATTTTATTTATTATATCGCAGACCGTAGAATGTATTATTAGGTTTTTTGTAATAGCTTAGGTGCATGTGTGCGTGTGTGGGTTATGCGTTGTCTTTTATGTTTCGTAGCTTAGGTTAAGGGTCCTCATGTGGTCCAACGCCACTGTGAGTTCCCCGCGCTTTTATTCTTTTCCGCTCCGTTAGTTTATTTTTATTCTAGTTCAAAATTTAAAACAACAAAAACATTCAAAATAACCAAACACAAAACATTTTCATAATAAACCTTGATTGTTTAAATCAAGTGATCCTTTATTTTGTCATTTCATAAATAAAAATTGCAATCAATTTAAATTCTATTTTCAGTCATTTTCTTTAATATAAAAAACACAAACAAATTTATTTTGCCACTTGGCTTTTTGTTTCAAAACATTTTCAAAAATTAAAAAAACACACAACCAATCAAACGTCAATTTTTACCCCGAACTACGAGGTTTTGATCCCTCACGGGTACGTAGGCAAAGGACACTTGTCCTTCCAAATCAATAAAAAATGTAGATATTAGGTTTCTCTTTTTCTTTTCCTTTTATCACTTTAAATCTATTTTCAAAAAAAAAGCAAGCAAGTTTATAGCACAAAAATTAAATAAAATCAAGAGGTTCTCGTAGAGTACTACGAACATAAAGGGTGCTAATACCTTCCCTTTATGTAACCAACCCCCGAACCCTAAATCTTTTAAAGTGGTATTTGAACTTTTTTTCCACTTCTTTTGAAAAAAATTAAATGTTCAGTCGTGACGTAAAATAGTGAGTCAAACGCTAATCAAATAGCCTTGATCTCCGAAAAATGACGCGACAGAAATGGCGACTTCACTGGGGATACCTCTAAGAGGGTTGAGCCTAACTTGGCTTTATTTAATTCTTTATGCTATAACTTGCTTAAAACAAAAACAAAAATAAAAGATGGAAATGCGTGTATATATGTTCTTCCTTCTTCTTTCTCCTTTCTTAACATGTGTGGTGAGATAAGTCCTAACCCGGACTTGAGGGAAATATAAGATAGGACGGTGGTATAATCATAGTCTCAGGCCAAGAGTATTCTTCGGTTTTGGCACATGTGATACAACCCCACTCAACGGAGGGATCTTGGATGCATACGTTGTCAACGTGAGCACTCATGTTTGACATGTTGCTTTCGAGTGACCGTCGAAGTTGAGAACCTTTAGTTACCTTTAACCCATCTTGGCCTTTTAGGACGTAGTGCGGTGGCTAATCAGGAGTACTCTTGAATTGGTTGATACGCGATACTACACTCAAATGAGACATTACTACGAATGTTATTGGACCGGGAGTACTCCCGTTGATCGACAATGTTCGGAAGTAGTCAGTGATTTTGGGGATCCAATAGAGTCCGTGATACAAGTACAAATAAAACCATAGTCCCTACCAAAATGACGTACTTACCTTTGACTCCATGGACCTAAAACCTCACCATGTTTTCAATGTTCATTAGCATATTCATGCATACATGCATTCATTCATAAACATTTTTTTTTTCATCAATCGAAGGACTTATCTAAACTTTTTTACAAACATCGTAGATGAATTTCCCAAGAAAGAACCTTAAGCAGTATAGTTTCAGGAGACCGGACCTTTCGAGTTTAAGGAAGCTAGCAAAAGAGGTGACTGACCGGGATTACTTTCGGGAACGACATGGAAGTTTGCTCGGTATTGTCAAAACAGATGTTGATGAGGGACTTCTCAATACTTGGGTCCAGTTCTACGATCCTCTCAATCATTGCTTCACCTTCCCAGATTACCAGCTTGTTCTCACCCTTGAGGAATACTCTCATTGGATAAATTTACCAGTGCTTGACAAAATACCATTCAGCGGCCTTGAACCCGTCCCTAAACTCTCAACCATTGCGAACGCCTTCCATCTGGGAGCCTCCGACATAAAATCAAACCTCATTGTTAAAGGAGGTCTCCAAGACCTTACGACAAAGTTCCTCTATCAACAAGCCTCCTTTCTCGCTGATGTAGCCAGTAACGAGGCCTTTTACTCCATTCTAGCCCTACTCATATATGGCCTCGTACTTTTCCCAAATATTGATAACTTCGTGGAGATTCGTGTCATTCAAATCTTTCTCACGAAAAATCCCGTCCCTACTTTGTTAGCCAACACATACCATTCCATCCATGATCGGATCTTAGCAGGTCGTGGAGCTATCCTTTGATGTGCACCTTTACTCTACAAAGGGTTTACCTCTCATCTACCTCAAACCCATTCCTTTCAAGCCAATCTCGAAGGTCATTCATGGTCCCGAAAAATCATGTATCTGACCCCATCTGATATAGTTTGGTACCATGCAGCTTGTGACAACGGAACCATCATTGCCATTTGCGGTGAATACCCCAACGTGCCTCTTCTCGGTATGTATGGAGGAATTAGTTACAACCCTATCCTTGCCCGACGGCAATTCGGATACCCGATGAGAACCCAACCGGATAACCTCCCTTTAACCGGAGAATTCTACTACAATGACAAAGATTACTCGAACAAGAGAGATAAGTTTGTGCAAGCTTGGAGTGGCATCCGTAAACTTAATAGAAGCCAGTTGGGAAAGAATGGAGACTTTGTGCATGGATCTTATACTCAATGGGTTATTGATAAAGCTACATGCTTTGGGATACCTTACACCCTACCGAGGTACTTATCCTCGACTACCCCATCATCATCTCTACCCATACCCATCAAGAATAAGGAGGAGTATCAGGAGCGATTGACTGAGTCAACCCTTGAAAGTGTCCCTTGGAAAAGAAGATACAATGAAGCTATGCGCGAGATGGAAACAATGAGTGGAGAAATAGAACAGCACAAGCATAAACTCCTCAAACAAAGTCGAACAATTGTCGCACAGAATATTGACATCCAAGTGAAGAACAAGCTTCTCAAACGACATATTAACAAGAAAGAGCATATGGATTTCTTTGCTGGCACTCATCCAGATTTCGAGGAGTAGTCCACCTCAGGAGTTGGGGAACTTCGCAGGTGTTTTTATCCTTTATGTCATTTTCTAGCTCTCTGTGATGTATTTTGGAGTCTATCTGTTGGCTCAGTTGGTTAAAAAGGGGGAATTATCTTGTGTTGCTTTAAATTATTATTCAATGAAATTTTCAACTCCGATGTTCACGTAAATGCTTTTATAAGTCCTTCAATAAAAATGTCTATTTTTGCATAAACATACCATGCATCATTCTGCATTCATAGTTTCAAATTCGAGTCTCACACTATGTCTTTTCAATAGAAGGTCGATCCATCAGTAAGTGGTCTGATGTCTTCGTTCAACTTCAACTCGCACATGCAAACACTCGTGCAAACACAAAAGACGGATCAGCTTGAATAAGAGGTCCACGAGCTTTGTGAAGAGGTGACAACGCTTCGGGCTGAAGTAGAGAAGTTAACTAACCTGATATCTTCGCTGATGGTTACAAAGAATCCGCCACAATTCCAACGAGGGCCCCAACCACCATGTCAGCCACTGTGCATACAACAGCCTCAACAACAGGCTCCTCAATAATCCAATCCTCAGAATCAGGCTCGGAGAACACATTATGATTCAATTCCCATGAAATATGCAGAGTTACTCCCAATGTTACTTAAAGAGAATTTGGTCCAGACCAAGGCACCTCCTCTGGTGTCGGAAAAATCGTCAGCATGGTTTAAAGCGGATCTTTCATGTGCCTTCCATCAAGGGGCACCAGGTCACGACATCGAGCACTGTTATGCCTTGAAGAATGCAGTCCGAGACTTGATCCGAACCAATGTCCTATCCCCCGAGGGTCAGCTACTTACCCAGCGAAGGCCCCATCAACAATATCAACAGCAACCGCACCAACAACAACCTCGACAACATGCTCCAAGAACACAAATTGATCTGATTCCTATGAAGTACGCAAAATTGCTTCCAATGTTGCTTGAAAGGAATTTGGTCGACACCAAGGCACCCCTCCCGGTTCCGGAAAGATTGCCAGCGGGGTATAGAGCCGACCTTTCTTGTGCTTTCCATCAAGGGGCACCGGGTCACGATATTGAGCACTGCTTTGCTTTGAAGAAAATAGTTCAAAAGTTGATCCGAAACAATATCTTACCCTTCCCAGACTAATCCCAGACATACAAATTAACCTACTACCGGATCATCGTGCCTAATATCGACACATGGATGGTTTGACTGCAATTTGGTTGTTGTTGATGTTCTTTCTACTACTCTTATCTGTTCAAATAATGCGTTTGTTTGTTGTTTACTTCTTTCAAAAAATCCTTTCGTCCCGTCCGAGACAAAAGTGAACTTGTGTAGGGCTTTTTGCTTCATGTATTTTCCATCATTAATAAAAAAGGTCGTTTTGATCTCGACTTTGTTTTTATTTTGTGCTTTTTTTGGAAAAAATGGTAACACAAAAAACCAAAAATTCTTTTCCTTTAATCATTTCCAAATGTCTGCATACAATCATTCACTTTTCAAAAATCAAACATGAATGCAGATTAAACATAAATAAGCCCGTTGAACACATTAACCATATACTCTCTCTCGACTTTGAATTCCCTGTATCCAAAGATGAAGAAAAGATGAATGAAGTGATTCCCGATGAGACCTCTCACATACTGGGGCATCATAGCCGTCAAAGCTGCTAACAAAAATCAAGAAGATCACCAAGAGGATGGCAGTCACTTACAAAGACCAGCATGACATGGCACCGTTGCCTCACATGGGCATCATGTTTCAATAAACGTTTCAACAGGGGCAACCCCCTCCTTCCCTCAGTATACGACATAAAGGTCGTACTTCTCATGGAGATCAAAATCCCGTCAACAGGGTTTCAGCTGAAATCTCAAGATTGATTGAACTTACAATGCATGACGACCTGGTACAACTATATCAAAAGAAGTTGAAGCAAACTTCCAACAAGAAGGTTCGTCAGACTTTGTGCTCAAAAGGGCACTCTTTCCAACCTTACTCCAGGGGCAAGTGGACGCCTAACTGTGAAGGCTCGTGTGCAATGACTTCCCACAACTACGAACAGTGACAAACACACACGTCCTATGAATGCTGGTGCAGTCAAGAAATACTCTATCAAAAAAAAGCTCGATAAGTCGCAAACCTGAAAAGGGACTTAGGCAAAAATGAGCGTCTCGGTGGACTGAAAACCCGAAAGGGCGGTCCAGGAAAAATTAGAGACATAAACAAAATGATTATCCTGATAGATTGAAAACCCGAAAGGGCGATCTATGCAAAAGTTAAGGATCATGACAAAGTAACTGCATCAAATCAAGCACAGTCCACTTGGGGCACCCAGCTATCAAAGGACCTCCGATTCGAAGCATCTGCAAATCAAAGACTCGGAACAGGGGCATTCAAAGTTGTTAGGGAGAATAGCGGTTATCGTGTTCAATGTACCCTTCCCATTACATTTACCATTTTCCAAAATATTTCAAAAATCCGTGGAGCCATGCCATTGGCAAGCCACCACTCAATTAATCAAGTTTGAGCCTGTACCCATTTATTTGGATCTATCATTTATTCAATTTACAAAATTTCTCCTATTTTTGATGACAATACTTGAAGCAAAAATTTCAAAATACAAAACTCTTTTTTACATCTTTTGTAAAGTACGAACAACAAACACACTCTCTTTGAACTCGTGAGTAGGAGAAGCGCACATCAGCATCCGCCTCGAGAACGGCTACACTCCGAAAGGGAAATATGTCTAAGCACTATGGAAGGACCTCTGCTTTGAGCAAGATGCAGTCACAATCCAAAAACAAGAACAAAAAATAAAAGCTCGCTAAGTTGAAAACCTGAAAAGGCGACTTAGGCAATAGAGAGCGTCCCGGTGGACTAAAAACCCGAAAGGGCGGTCCAGGCAAAAATTAGGGGCACAAAAAAGGAATATACTCCCGGTGGATTGAAAACCTGAAAGGGCGGTCCAGGCAAAAGTTAGGGATTTCAACAAAAAAAACAAAAAGGAGCGTGACTGCTGGGGCATACCAATGGATTGGCACTCTATGCAAATGGCGACTTCCAGACTTTTGGTCAACAATGGCTTTTATCATAACACTCTACGCCGGTTCACAAATGGCGACTTCTTCCAGATGTCTCGTCAACAATGGGCTCTCTCCCCAGAAAGCATCAGTTGCTACCTCGTGACGAGTTTCACCCTGCAAGTGGCTCGATCTGTTCGTGATGATATATCTTCAAGGAAGTTTGCCGAGTGTTTGTACTGTGATGTCAGTCTGCCTCCCATCTTACTTGTCTTGTCTCGTTTCGTCGAGTTCACCTATCACAATCCAGTCTATACACTCATTCATTCATTCACACATTCATGCATTATTACTTTCACTCATACACAACATATACACAACATTATTCATGCATGGCGACATTTGTCATCCGGAACTTTGTCGTATCCTTTCGGTCTGGCCTTCATTTATCGTAATTTCAAACGATAATTTCTATAATAGTTAACAATTGTCTTTTATTTCAATAGTGTCATCCCTAGCGTAGCTGTTCCAGCGATGCCACTAATCAATTTGAATTCCAATAGTGTCGTCCCAATCGTAGCTGTTCAAGTGATGTCACTAATTCCAATAGTGTCATCCCCAGCGTAGCTGTTCCAGCGATGCCACTAATCAATCTCAATTCCAATAATGTCATCCCCAGCGTAGCTGTTCCAGTGATGTCACTAATTCCAATAGTGTCATCCCCAGCGTAGCTATTCCAGTGATGTCACTAACTCCAATATTGTCATCCCCAGCGTAGCTGTTCCAGCGATGCCACTAATCAATTTCAATTCCAATAGTGTCATCCCCAGCGTAGCTGTTCAAGTGATGTCACTAATTCCAATAATGTCATCCACAGCGTAGCTGTTCCAGTGATGTCACTAATTCCAATATTGTCGTCCCCAGCGTAGCTGTTCCAGCAATGTCACTAATCAATTTCAATTTCAATAGTGTCACCCCTAGCGTAGCTGTTCCAGCGATGTCACTAATCAATTTCAATTTCAATAGTGTCATCCCCAGCGTAGCTGTTCCAGCGATGTCACTAATCAATTTCAATTTCCAATAGTGTCATCCCCAGAGTAGCTGTTCCAGCGATGTCACTAATCAATTTCAATTTCAATAGTGTCATCCCCAGCGTAGCTGTTCCAGCGATGCCACTAGTCAATTTCAATATCAATGGTGCCATCCCCAGCATAGCTGTTCAAGAGGTGTCACTAAAAAGGCTTTGTCTTCGTTTAAACTATCGTTCCCAAACCAATACGATAATGGACAATCATTCTCCCCAGTAAAACTACATTCCTCTCAAAGGAGTCGGATCCCTCTCTTCAACGAATTCGGGCATTCCGTCGTCATCGCTCAACCCAGTCGAGTCATCCATGCCATCTTGCATTCATAACAGTATCACATGCATTCATTACTCGTCCCAGTCGAGTCATCCATACCGTCTTGCATTTATAATTGCATCACACGCATTCACACGGTATCTTAGGGTCAAAAATAGGTTTCCTTTGTATTTAAGTCTCTTCGGCCCGTCAAAGTCAAAGATTCCATCTTCAAATTTCCGAACGAAGAAACTTAAATAGGGGCATCTGTCATACCCCGATTTTTGACCCAAGATCCCACGGACACGCATCGTTTAACACTGATCAGTCTTCGACTTTTTAGTAAAAAATTCGGCAGAGAGGTATTTTAAAATACCTCATTTTTTTTTAATTCCGAATCGGGCCGTCATCTCTCTTTATTTTCATTTTAATTTTTATTTATTAATTTTAATTTTATTAATCAGTCCAGGTCTGCATAATTCTTTTTATTGTTATTATTATTATTTATTCATTCATTTAATGTTATTCATTTTTATTATTACTTGTTAAAATCCAAAAAAAATCCAAATAATCTGATGATAATGTCCAGAGAAGTGGTCCTGATCCAAAACAGCCTGTCATGTGAATCCAAACAGAAACACGTTTTGCTCCCAAATCCAGTCCATTCCAATCTTTTTCATTCCAATCCTTTACCATTCCAATCCAAAAAGCACAGGTTTTTCTGCCTTTTTAACAAACCCTAACCTAGAATCCCTTGACTATAAATAACACCCAGTACACACGCGCATGAGGACGGAAAAAAAATTCAACACAGCCAATTTCCAATATAGAAACCTGCAATCAAAAATCGATACACCAGAGGCAAAACAGAGGACGAAATTTCGCACTCTTTTCATAACAACAACCCGCAACGCAAGAAGGACGAACCAGACACCAGAACCATCAACAAACAACAAAACTGACTCAAAATCGAATCTGCTTCAACACCACCACTTTGAAAGATCCGTCTAGCCAAGGATCTAGAGGTATATGTCCCTTTTTCTTTAAATCTAGTTCGCTCAGACTTTTGTATCATTAAAACTGAAAACAGAGAAGAAAAGAGAGAGTAAGCCGTTAGAGAAAAGAAAGAGAAAAGATAGTTTGTTGTTATTTTTTCCTTTTTGTAGATATAGGGTTTGTTGAATCTGTTTTGGGAATTGTGAGTAGAAAATAGAATAGAGGAGGAGGAAAGAAAGAGAAAGAGCAAAAAAAATAAAGAAAAGGAGTGATTTTCAACTCCGGTGCGGCGGCGCCGCCGTGATGGCTTGCCGGCCACCGCACCGGAGTTCACTCCGGCCACCCCTTTCTCCGTCGGAGAAGATGAAGAGTTTAGAGAGAGAAGAGAGCTTCTCTCACTAGAGAGAAGGAAGAGAGAGAAACAAGAAAGGGAAATGAATGAAAAATGCTGAAAACCCTTATTTATACATGACCTGAACCGAACTGGTCCTTTTGAGCCGAACCGGTCCCTCAAAACCGAACCAGCAGCCAACAATTCAGGCCCACACGAGTCTGGGCTCTTCCAAGCCCAATTCCACTTTTTTTTTAATTCCTACACCCTCCTGAATACTGTTAACACCCCCCCTGCCCGTAATTTTTAACTCTTTCATGTTTTTATGTTCTCGTTCACATTCCGTACTCATGCATATCATATTTTAATCATGTCATTTAATTTTATTTAATTTTATTGCATGAATTTAGAATGTATATTTAGGGATAATGTAATTTATCCATCCATCTTAGTTTAGGTTTATTTATTGCATGAATTTAGAATGTACATTTAGGCTTGGATGTATTTTATTTATTATATCGCAGACCGTAGAATGTATTATTAGGTTTTTTGTAATAGCTTAGGTGCATGTCTGCGTGTGTGGGTTATGCGTTGTCTTTTATGTTTCGTAGCTTAGGTTAAGGGTCCTCATGTGGTCCAACGCCACTGTGAGTTCCCCGCGCTTTTATTCTTTTCCGCTCCGTTAGTTTATTTTTATTCTAGTTCAAAATTTAAAACAACAAAAACATTCAAAATAACCAAACACAAAACATTTTCATAATAAACCTTGATTGTTTAAATCAAGTGATCCTTTATTTTGTCATTTCATAAATAAAAATTGCAATCAATTTAAATTCTATTTTCAGTCATTTTCTTTAATATAAAAAACACAAACAAATTTATTTTGCCACTTGGCATTTTGTTTCAAAACATTTTCAAAAATTAAAAAAACACACAACCAATCAAACGTCAATTTTTACCCCGAACTACGAGGTTTTGATCCCTCACGGGTACGTAGGCAAAGGACACTTGTCCTTCCAAATCAATAAAAAATGTAGATATTAGGTTTCTCTTTTTCTTTTCCTTTTATCACTTTAAATCTATTTTCAAAAAAAAAGCAAGCAAGTTTATAGCACAAAAATTAAATAAAATCAAGAGGTTCTCGTAGAGTACTACGAACATAAAGGGTGCTAATACCTTCCCTTTATGTAACCAACCCCCGAACCCTAAATCTTTTAAAGTGGTATTTGAACTTTTTTTCCACTTCTTTTGAAAAAAATTAAATGTTCAGTCGTGACGTAAAATAGTGAGTCAAACGCTAATCAAATAGCCTTGATCTCCGAAAAATGACACGACATATATCATGACGATGAAGTTATGCTGTTAAATATAATTGTTGAATTATATGTTTAATGTCTTTGTTTTGTGAATCTCACCCCTTCTGCTTGGAAATGTTGTCTTCCCTATGGGTAACTTGCAGGTAATTAGGCTTTACCTGCTGTTGCTGTTGTGAGTGATTACCCTCACTGTGTCCTTAGGTGCTCTGATATGTAACGGGATGGGAACTTTTATGATTATTTTCTATTCCTTACGTATTACTTGAACTAACATGAATAAGTGGTAGTTTTGAATTATGTTTAGACTTTTGATTAGGCCTGCGAGCCAGAATTATTATGTTAACTTGAATTTTATCTGCTGCGAAGTTTAGATAATTTTGACTAGAATAAATTATTATTTATTTCGTTTTTTTTGAGATTTTAAGAAATGTAGCATTCCGTCTATGTGATACTCTGATTTAAATTATGAAATTTTGACTTTGGGAAAACGGGGTGTTACAATTGGTATCAGAGCAGGTCGGTCGGTCCGGCCAAGTAGATCGAGTCGTCCGTGTCGAGTGTTAGTTTAATTCTGTTTGAATTTCTCTAACCCGTTCTCGTTACGTAGTGAACTAAGATGGATGGGAGAAATGATGCTGCTCTTGCTGCTGCATTACAAGCGATGGCTCAAGCTGTGGGCCAACAACAGAATGCTGGTGGAAACGATGGAGTGAGGATGTTGGAGACCTTTCTGAGGAACCATCCACCTACTTTCAAAGGGATATATGACCCCGACGGAGCTCAGACGTGGCTTAAGGAGGTCGAAAGGATTTTCCGGGTCATGCAGTGTACGGACGTTCAGATGGTGCGTTTTGGCACGCACATGCTGGCAGAAGAAGCTGACGACTGGTGGGTGAGTGTCCAACCCGTCTTAGAGAATGGAGGTGCTGCTGTTACTTGGGCTGTGTTTAGGAGGGAGTTCCTGAACCGTTACTTTCCGGAAGATGTTCGCGGGAAGAAGAAGATTGAGTTCCTTGAGCTGAAACAAGGGAACATGTCGGTGACTGAGTATGCTGCCAAGTTTGTGGAGTTGGCTAAGTTCTATCCACACCATACTACTGAGACGGCTGAGTTTTCTAAGTGCATCAAGTTCGAGAATGGCTTGCGTCCCGATATCAAGAGGGCAATTGGTTACCAGAAGATCCGTAATTTTTCCGAGCTGGTGAGCAGCTGCAGGATTTATGAGGAGGACACTAAAGCTCACTACAAGGTAGTGAATGAGAGAAAGAGTAAAGGACAGCAGAGTCGTCCTAAGCCCTATAGTGCCCCGGCTGATAAGGGCAAGCAAAGAGTTAATGATGAGAGGAAACCCCAGAAGAAAGATGCACCTGCTGAGATTGCTATAACTGTGGTGAAAAAGGCCACAAGAGTAATGCTTGTACTGGAGATGTGAAACGGTGCTACCGTTGTGGTAAGAAAGGACATGCTACTTCGACATGCAAATATGATGATGTTGTGTGCTTTAACTGTAATGAAGAAGGTCATATTGGTTCGCAATGCAAGAAGCCTAAGAAGGCTCAGACTACGGGAAGAGTTTTCGCTTTGACTGGCACATAGATAGAGAATGAGGATCGTTTGATCAGAGGTACTTGTTATTGTGATAGTACTCCTTTAATTGCTATTATTGACACTGGTGCTACACATTGTTTTATTGCCATTGATTGTGCTGCTAAGTTGGGTCTTACCATGTCTAATATGAATGGGGAAATGGTTGTCGAAACTCCAGCTAAGGGTTCGGTGACCACTTCTCTTGTGTGTTTAAGATGTCCTTTGTCGATGTATGATCGTGATTTTGAAATTGATTTGGTTTGTCTACCCTTGAGTGGTATGGATGTGATTCTGGGTATGAATTGGTTAGTGTACAATCATGTACATATTAATTGTTTTCGCAAGTCGGTGTATTTCTCTTCTGACGAGGAAGAAAGTGGAGCAGAGTTTTTATCAACTAAACAACTGAAGCAGTTAGAACGTGAAGGAATGTTGATGTTTTCTTTGATGTCATCTTTATCTATCAAGAACCAAACGTTGATTGATAAGCAGAAAGTGGTATGCGATTTTTTAGAAGTCTTTCCCGATGAAATTCCGGATGTGCCTCCAGAAAGAGAAGTTGAATTTTCAATTGATCTTATTCCGGGAACGAAGCTTGTGTCTATAACACCTTATCGCATGTCAGCTTCCGAGTTGGCTGAGTTGAAGAAACAGTTAGAAGATTTACTTGACAAGAAGTTTGTTAGACCAAATGTTTCTCCTTGGGGAGCGCCGGTACTACTAGTAAAGAAGAAAGACGGTAGTATGAGGTTGTGTATTGATTACCGACAGCTGAATAAAGTAACTATAAAGAATAGGTATCCACTTCCAAGAATTGACGATTTGATGGACCAGTTAGTGGGTGCACGAGTGTTTAGCAAGATTGATTTGAGGTCGGGTTATCACCAGATTAAAGTGAAGGACGAAGATATGCAGAAGACGGCTTTTAGGACACGTTATGGACATTATGAGTATAAAGTGATGCCCTTCAGTGTTACGAACGCACCTGGTGTGTTTATGGAATATATGAATCGCATCTTCCATGCATTTTTGGATCGTTTCATGGTAGTATTCATCGATGATATTTTGATTTACTCCAAGTCTGAAGAAGAGCATGCTGAAAATTTGAAGATAGTCTTGCAAGTGTTCAAGGAGAAGAAGCTTTATGCTAAATTGTTGAAGTGCGAATTCTTGTTGAATGAGGTAAGTTTTCTTGAACATGTTATTTCTGGTAATGGTATTGCAGTTGATCCGTCTAAAGTTGAAGCAGTATCGCAATGGGAGACTCCTAAGTCAGTTACAGAGATTAGAAGCTTTTTGGGATTAGCTGGGTACTACAGAAGATTTATAGAAGGATTTTCGAAGTTGGCACTTTCGTTAACGCAGTTGACCTGCAAAGGTAAAGCATTTGTGTGGGATGTTCATTGTGAGAATAATTTTAATGAATTGAAGAACCGACTGACGACGGCTCCAGTTTTGATTTTGCCTAAGTCCGATGAACCTTTCGTGGTGTATTGTGATGCGTCCAAGTTGGGTTTAGGTGGTGTGCTTATGCAAGATGGTAAAGTGGTTGCTTATGCATCAAGACAGTTGAGAATCCATGAACGAAATTACCCTACTCACGATCTTGAATTATCTACAGTGGTATTTGTGCTTAAGATTTGGAGACATTACTTGTATGGTTCGAGATTTGAAGTGTTCAGTGATCACAAGAGCTTGAAGTATTTGTTTGATCAGAAGGAATTGAATATGAGACAGCGAAGGTGGCTTGAGTTGTTGAAAGATTATGACTTTGGTTTGAATTATCATCCGGGTAAAGCTAACGTTGTTGCAGATGCCTTAAGTAGGAAGACTTTGCATATGTCCGCTATGATGGCTAAAGAGTTTGAGTTGCTGGAACAGTTTAGAGATTTGAGTTTAGTATGTGAATGATCACCTCAAAGTGTAAAGTTGGGAATGTTGAAGATTGATAATGAATTCTTGAAAAGTATTAAAGAAGCGCAGAAATTGGATGTTAAGTTTGTGGACTTGTTGGTTGATAGCAATCAGACCGAAGACGGTGACTTAAAGGTCGATGATCAAGGTGTGTTGAGATTTCGAGGTAGAATATGTATTCCAGACGACGACGAGATGAAGAAGATGATTCTTGAAGAGAGTCATAGGAGTAGTTTGAGTATTCACCCGGGAGCTACGAAAATGTATCATGATTTGAAGAAGTTGTTTTGGTGGTCTGGATTGAAACGTGATGTGGCACAGTTGTGTACTCTTGTTTGATTTGTCAGAAGTCGAAAGTGGAACATCAGAAACCTGCTGGATTGATGACACCTTTTGATGTGCCAGAGTGGAAATTGGATAGTATATCCATGGATTTTGTGACGAGTTTGCCGAATACGCCTAAAGGGAATAACGTTATTTGGGTGATTGTTGATAGATTGACGAAGTCGGCTCATTTTATTCCGATTAACATCAGTTTTCCTATAGCTCAGTTGGCAGAGATTTATATTAGAGAAATAGTGAAGCTGCATGGTGTTCCTTCGAGCATCGTATCCGATAGAGACCCGAGGTTTACTTCTAGATTTTGGAAGAGTTTGCAAGAGGCTTTAGGTTATAAGTTGAAGTTGAGTTCGGCGTATCATCCGCAGACAGATGGTCAGTCGGAAAGAACGATTCAGTCATTAGAAGATCTGCTGAGAGTTTGTGTACTCGAGCAAGGAGGAAATTGGGATAGTCATCTTCCGTTGATAGAGTTCACGTACAATAACAGTTATCATTCTATGGTACCACATGCATGATTAAGATGTCTAAGTTGCATAAGTCGAGTCGAGGTTGCATTGTCGAGTCAAACTATTAAGTTGAAATTATGATGTTGATTATGATGTTGATTAAGATATTACTTAACTGTTGTTGTGATATCATGACGATGAAGTTATGCTGTTAAATATAATTGTTGAATTATATGTTTAATGTCTTTGTTTTGTGAATCTCACCCCTTCTGCTTGGAAATGTTGTCTTCCCTATGGGTAACTTGCAGGTGATTAGGCTTTAGCTGCTGTTGTTGTTGTGAGTGATTACCCTCACTGTGTCCTTAGGTGCTCTGATATGTAACGGGATGGGAACTTTTATGATTATTTTCTATTCCTTACGTATTACTTGAACTGACATGAATAAGTGGTAGTTTTGAATTATGTTTAGACTTTTGATTAGGCCTGCGAGCCAGAATTATTATGTTAACTTGAATTTTATCCGCTGCGAAGTTTAGATAATTTTGACTAGAATAAATTATTATTTATTCCGTTTTTTTTTTGAGAGATTTTAAGAAATGTAGCATTCCGTTTATGTGATACTCTGATTTAAATTATGAAATTTTGACTTTGAAAAAACGGGGTGTTACAAATAACACATGTAATTTTGAAAATCAAAAATAAATTCCAGAATTTTTTAAAATCTAATTATATTTTCTAAATTATAAAATTTTCTAAAAATAAATCTGAATTGTTTAAAAAATTTGTATCCAGATTCTTAAATATAAAATAATTTCCAGAATTTTTTTCTAAATTTATTAAAAATATTTAAAAAAAATCGGATAAAAATATGACTTTTTTAAAAAAGAATTAGAATTTGTTTTTTTTGTTTTGTTTTGAATATTAAACTCAAGAATCTTTAAAAAAAAATTGAAAAAAAAAACCGAAGATTTTTTATGATTTTTTTCCTATTTGAATTTCGATTTTCCGATTTTTTTAATATTTGAAAAAAAAATTGTTCTTTCCTTATGACACATGTAACAAATATTGTTCTTTCCAATTTCTTTCCTATTTGAATTTCGATTTTCCAATTTTCCAAAAATATCCTTAATTTTAAATTTTAATTTTAACTACAAATAACATATGTAACAAATATATAACAATAAATTTTCTTTCCTTATGAATTGTTCTTACTATTAGCCAATTATAAAAATAACACGTGGATTACTAATCCATATCTCTAATTGTTTCAATTACTCTTCTTTAGCCCTTTGATCAATTGTAACAAATGTGAGCAAAAATAATGGTATAGATTGGACTTTAAATCAAACGTGAGCAAAAAATAATGTTAAAAATTCGACTTTAAATCCTCTAAAAAAAAAAAAAATTAGTAACAAATGTGAGCAAAAACATAATGTTAAAGATTGGACTTTAAATCCTCTAAGAAAGATATTAGGACTCAAAAATATTTTAGAAAAAGATTTGCTAGCACTATATTAAACATTAAATATTAATAAGTATGGTTCTCACAACTAATCAAAGATTTTTTTTTTGTTAAAATTAATCAAAGTCGATTAATTTTATAAATTATTTGACTTTGCTGATTTACAAATGATTATGATTCAAATTGTTTACGATTATTTGACTTTGCTGGTTTATAATTGCTTATACATACTTTGATAGTGTGACTTTTTTTTGTATTAAGAGAACTGTGAGTTTTTTTTGTAATTATTAAATAAATCGTTATTTTGTTTAAATCAATATTTTTTTACATAACATGGTATTTATACATTTATGTTATGATGTTACTAATTACTATTAGAATAAACAATAAAACATCATTATTTTATAATTATTTTATATGTAGGCAAACTAAAATATGTTGAGTTCATAAATAATTTTGTTATATGTCTTGACATTATTTTGTTTATAAATCAATATATCAATAATTTTCATTAATATTTTAAATTTTAATCAAAATTATACAAACAAACATAATAAAATAATCACATGCGTTAGCGCATAAGAAAGAGCGGACAGACGGGCACGATAGTTCCCATCTTTTCGCTAGTAACATTCTAGTAACATATAATGACACGAGTCTATTCTAATTTAACTAAGGTATTGAGTTCGAATTCAATAGGGTTAAAATTCTTGGAAGAGTTTGATAGAAAATTTGATAGAAAATTTTGATTTTTTTTAACTTTTTTTTTAAATGAAAGTAATTACAAATCGATTCATGAATTATTTATTAAAAACCAAACTAGTCCCGAATGATGTCACTCAATGCGCAGTCAAGACATGTTCGATGGGTCATATTAAAATTAGAATTTCCTCTTGTTTAGAGATCGAACAACCACCTATAGTTTTTTATTTCAATATGTGATTAAAAAGGTAATTGGACAATAAACACTTAATTTCTTTATCTCTTCAAGAGAGGCAACCATTTGTTGATTTGTCCAAAGCTAGTTCTCTCGGTGTTTCAATTTTCATCTATAACATAGGGGTATTCCAATATAATGCTACCTTGTTAGGTGAAAGATCAAATATCCTTACCATATCAACATTTGTTTATATAAACCAAAAGGGACTAATACATGATTCAAGAGAGTATATGACATAGTGAAACTCATGAAGCACACAAACTTTCAAAAGTTATACAGAGGGAATTAATAACAAAATAACTAATAGCAGCTACATAATCCTGCAACAACACAGAAACTTTACACCACTAAGATGTATCAAGGCGACTCAAAATGCTTTGAAGACAATCTCAAAGATTCTGAAAATATTTCTATTCTCAAATTTCACCCATCATAGATTCTAATCAACATCCTCTATTATAAAACAAAACTCAGCAAAAGCAAACCCTTACTCTTTTCATGCTTCATGATTCCTGTACAACATTCAAACACAACATTCAATGATACAAATATCCATAGTCCAACGTTACTAATTTGAAGAGACCTATGAAATGATTGTTCATTCAATACATGAAAAGATACGGTTAGAAAGATATATTTACCGTCATTAAATAACAAGTCATACTTAAACGGAAGATTATTCTTTTGAGTTATCCTCTGAAGATTCTTTAAAGATCATTTGGGTCTGCAAACCATTCAAACAAACCAAAATTGAATATTATGTTAATGAATAAGTAACTACTTAGAATCATAGTATCATCGAGATTTAGTAGGAAAACCTTAATAACCTCAAGAATCTCAACCAGTGGTGAATCTGCTCCATACTTTATCTAAAATAATCACCATGTCAAAGATGAGTTTGTATCTCATAATTACATTTCATTATAACAAGTGATGGGGGTTAGGGTCACAAATATAACATTGAATATAGTTGCCTGCGGCCAAAATACCTTGCCGTCATTGCAGTCGGCATATCTTATGTTCTTAACCATTGGATTAAAGATGAAACAATTAATTTTTTAACTTCACCAAATCATATTTCAACGTTCAGTACTTTACTCGAGATCCGAGATATGCTAACTGCAATGATTTTAAGATCATTTAACCACATCTAATCCAAATCTATATGGCAACAATGCAAACAAACTGAAGTTTACAAACTAGACTCCACTTCCGTTTCGTCTATCATAAACGAGGCAAGACACATAAACAGAGTTTTTTCAAACTGTGTTTGAACCACAATCACTATAAAGGTCCACTAAATATCCTCAAAAGAATCCACCATAAGGGAAGCACATAGGTGACACATGCAAGACAAATCTAATAAAGCTTGTAACACTTGCTACAATGATAGGAGCAATATCAGACTTCCTTTTAAACAAAAAAGGAGAAGCTCAGGTTTTCTTTTTCAATAACAACATATACAAGATCAAGATTTGCATTGTGAAATTACCTCAATGAATCCATCAGCATCCTGTTTCAAAGCTTCTTGGTGTTTATTGTCCAATTCTCTAGCATGAGAAACAAAGGGTTGCTTCTCCTGAAGAGAAAAGGAGATTATGCTCAACAATTTTGACTTATTTGAGCTTATCTAAGTGCTTGTGAGATAAAGAAATTAAGTGTTTATTGACCAATTACGTTTATGATCACATTTATATGGAAATAAAGTTAGGGCAAGCAAGTAGTTATTTTACCTCCTTTGACATATTTTTCCACTTTTCAAACCCTATCCTATCAAGTTCAATATCATAATTTTCCATGTCTTGACCCTTCAAGAAGCTTTCCCTGACATGAAAACTATATAGTCAATATAACATTATTTTGACCATAAAAATCAAACCTGAAAATTAGATCAAGATTGAAGAGGAATCATATCATACTTATAAACAAGATGGAATAGGCATTTAAATATACAAATCGATCAAACACTCCAATCCTAAATTACTTATAGTCCTTTTCATTTCTTTTATAGTGAGATATTCTAATATCCCAATAATAGTGAAACACTCCAATCCTAAATTACTGCAACAATAGTTGTCAAACACTCCAATCCTAAATTACTGCAACGATTTACTTTTAACCTCCTTTAGCATATTTTTCATCTTTAACCTTCTTTAGCATATTTTTCATCTAATTATAGATGATCTCACCAAATTTCGATGAATTTTGGTTTCTGAAGTAGTTGCTTTTTGAACTTAAAATAGTGATGAATTTTGGTTTCTGAAGTGATACCAAGAGACTCTTTCAAGAAACTTTCAATGCTCAAGTTCACTACCAAGAGACTTCCTTTGTTCAAGGACAACTCCAAAAGATTTCTTCTGAAGTAGTTGCTTTTTGAAAATTTTAGTTAAAGGTGCTAGAAAATGCAACATATGTCTATTCTACACTCAATGTTGTAGATTCTCGTAACACATAATGAACATGTCAAGTCTTGCAAGTGATTTGTATCTGTAACTAAGTTTCCAAGTATATTTCTTCTTTTTCTATTGTATGAATCATTGTTGTTTTTGCTTTTTACTACTATTTTCAATAGGGTTGTAACGGTTCGGTTTGGATCGGCTTTTGGTCAAAAAAATGTCCAAACCAATGAATCTTCATTGTTTCGGTTTACTATTTTAAAAAAAGACTAACCGGTTTGGTTTGGTTTGGATCCGTTCGGTTGATCGGTTTGTTTGAAAATTAGATCAAGATTGAATAGGAATCATCTCATGCTTATAAACAAGATTGAATAGGCATCTAAATACACAAATCAAACATAACCGTATCTTAATTAGATCATAATAATAATATCTTCAAAAGGAAAACATGGCTATACAAAGAAAAATCTCAATTAGATCAAGATTGAATATAAATCATATTATACTTATATTTGTAAACAATGCAGCAAAATAGATATAGGATAATGTCAAATAAAGAAGGAAAATATGGCAAACACATGCTACATGTGAATTTGGATTCACTATTCACGCAATCAAAACATAGGTGGTTGTTCGATCTCTAAGCAAAAGGAAATTCTAATTTTAATATGAACCGATCAAACATGTCTTGACTGTGCATTGAGTAACAACACTAAAAGATTGAAATTTTATTGAGGGTGAGGAAATGGGTTGGTTCTTCATGAATTGTTGAATATTTGGGAGAGTTCGCTTAGGGAATATTGCAAGTAACCTTTTGAATTGAACCAAGAAACTTGCATAACAACCTCAATTGTGTAAACTCTCATAGCACTTTTAAGTGGAAGCTGAACTGAAGACTTGGACAGCCCTCATCACAAATTCCACCTAAGGCCATGAATTATGGAAACCAACAACATCTTCCATCATTCTCATTCATCTCAAACGGAAGAAACTCAAAGTAGGCAAAGGTAGGAAGAAACGTTACGAACCGCATTGTCTCAGGCAGTTGCGTTATGTCTAAAAATAACCTACACAACGCTCTGAAGCAAAGTAATCTCCTAAAACTTTGTAAAGGGTATGAAGAGGCTGCCATAGGTGGTCGTTCGATCAAGATGAGATGGTAAAAAAAAAAATGCAGATTCTAATTTTAATATGAATTGATCGAACGTCTAAAGAGGTCTTGACCGCGTGAATGTGGGGAATCAATGACCAAGTAACATTTAACACTAAAGATGGAATTAAGAGTGAGAAATGTTACATAAAAAGGCGAAATGGGTTGGCTCTTCATCAAATGTTGAATGTTTGGGCGAGTTCGCATTGGAACAATTCCGAGTAACCTTTTGAATTGAAACTTGTTGGAGTCACAGTAATGCATATCAGCCAAGGCAATAGGAACAGAAAACCCACATGTTTCACTACATATACACACATTCAATTATAATCACAAAAAATGAAAGAAAGTAGCGAAGGAACATTGAATTGAATACATATGTATACCATTTGAAAAAGGCACTTCCATCAGGAGCACGAACACGAGGAATGGCGCGAACCCTAACTCTTCTTCGTGCCATCAGCAGTGATTGATTGATCGATGATGAAACAACTAATGTTTGTCACCAAATTGCAGTGCCGCTAGTTTCTTATTTTTGCTTTAAGGGTAACATTTCTTTTCCCGCTGATTTGAAGAGTAAAACTTTTCCTCTTCCTTGATTGGTGATGGGACACGTTTATTTTATTTTGACTCTGTAATTCGAGATTCTTGTTATTTATGACCTTGTAATATGCGAAAATTCCAACAAAGTAACCTAAAAAAATCACATATTTGGATCCTGCAATTCGAGGTTCTTATTATTTATAAGCTTGTAATATGCGAAAAGTCCAAAAAAGCAATCTAAAGATTTAATTTTTTCATAATTTTTTTAGAGGCATGTCAATAACATTAAAACATGGCTTTACAAAAAAAATAGTAATTTAGACAAGCGAAAAAATTAATTACGAATTTTTAAAGTATAAAATACTCGAAAAACAAAACAACGGAAATCTCAACCCATAAATCGAATTTTGAACTCATTGTTTTCAGAGACATCTATAAAAATACATAAAAAGGATATGCAAAGTTTCATAGCATTTTGAAGACGTTTCAATTTATTTTTATTTTTCAACCAAAACTTATAAAATTGAAATTTTGTTCATAGTAAGCGTATACTCACAACCTGGGATGAATGAGGTATCAAATACTACCAACGTAAGTCACACTCCGAAAATATATGATTAATCATTTCGTCTTGACCGCAACCACCTGAACACAAAACTGAATTGGATGGATGGACTCCTCAGTTCTTAGTTTATTTGATAGTGAGTGACATGATTCGGAACTAGTTTGGTTTTTAATGAAGGAAAATGTTAACGAGTGCTCCGGAGTGTACTTTAAGAACAATAAGTAGTAAGTATTTAGAAAATATGTGTAATCAATGCGTTGGAAATCGAAATATTTGACTTTTCTAAAAAATAATTTCTTATTTTAGAATGTTTAACGAGTGCCTCATGGTCACTCGTTAACAAGACCCTTTAATAAATAATTCATGAATCGATTTGTAATTACTTTCATTTAAAAAAAGTTAAAAAAATCAAATTTTTCTATCAAATTTATCCTTGTACACTTTAAAGCTAACTTGGAATTTCACGTCGGTGTTTAACGTGACATGTTGGCACTATTAACAACGAGACTTGACAGAGAGACTAAATTGATTGAACTTTGTAAAATTCAGGGTCATATTAACTATTCGATATCTTAATTGTTTGAGAAGGGGAAAAATTGATTCCTCTAAAAAAAAACGGGGGGAGGGGGAAAATTGATAACTTAATTGCTAGGGATATTACATTATATATGTATAAGATGGGGTTCGAACCTTAGACATGACCAAAAAAAAAGGTTGTTAATTTTCTTTCTTAAAAGCTTATAAATCAACAAGGACATAAGTTAATAAGGAGTTATTCTACGAGGACATAAGTTCAACTTCTAATATCAACGTTAAGTTTTTTAAGTCTTAAAGTATGCCTCGTCGAATTCTTCACGCGTCGAATTCTTCACGCTACAAAAGGACCTTGAATACATGTTATCGTTGCGGCATAACTAATTGGGTAGGATGGTTTACACCATCATTATGATTTACTAGTTACGTATGATGGAATTGTTCACCTCAATCTCTTATTGAGACTAGACCAAACCATGGTTATTGGGATGAGCAAACCTAACTAATTATTGGTGTTTTGATGTGTGAATTTATGGGTGTTGTGGCGGACTAGTGGTGTGGCGAGGGAGGAATGAATTTGCATTATTTGGTTTGGACAAAGAGAGAGAGAGAAAACAAGAGTTTTTATTTTCAATTATTTTAATTCAATCAATAATTAACCAATTTTTTATTTATTTTAGAAATAAAAAATTGCACAAATGTGTCTGACTAAACTAAATTTGTGTACACGTATACATTAACTTGATCTATATTGAAAGGACCATCATTTTTGCAAATGGGTTATACATAAAAAGTCAGATGTGTTATTTAAAATTTTAGTTACTCGTAAACATTCAATATTTTAGAGAAAATTTTAGCTAGCACCAAAGTTTAACGTGAGGGAAAAAATTCAAAAATTTCTATCAAATTCGTCTATGTACATGTGGAAGTTGGCTTAAAACTCCACGTGACATGTTGACATTGTTAACAACGAGACTTGACAGATAGACTAAATTGATTGAACTTTATAAAATTCAGGGACGTATTGACTATTTCGATTAATATGAGGATGAAATTGATCGGTGCGTACAAGTTGAAAGACGAAAAAAATATTCACTCTTATTTATGTAAACTGGATATCTCCGCACGCAACTTGCAGAGATGACTCCCTCAAGCCTTCAGGAACACAAATGAATGACAAACTCTTCCAAGAGTTTTAACGCTATTGAATTCGAACTCAATACCTTAGTTAAATGGCTTAAACACACTTTTTACCCATTAACTTTGCAAAAGTTGCAATTTTGGCCCCCTATTTAAAAAAATGGCAAAAGTGACCCCCTATGTCTACCCCCTTTTGCAAAACGTCAATTTTGACCCAGTCAACCGTATGTAGCACGACACCTAGCAATTTATTTTATTTTTGTATTTTTTTCAATTCCACGCGTATAATTAATTAAAAAAACTAAAAAAAAAAAAAAAAAAAGGTGAGGCACGTGCGAGCTTTTGCAACGGTAATATCACCTCCTTCTAAATAACCTTCATCTTCATATTCTCTTTCCAAACAAACCTTCAACTTCCTCTTCCAAACCTTCATATTCGATTACTCCTTTCATCATCCTCTCCTTTCTTTTTCCAGAAAATTGCGACCAAAAAATTCCGACCCAAACGTTCATCTTCATCTTCTCCTATATCATCACCTCCCTCCATCTCCATTAGCGACCCAAGCCTTCATCTTCATCTTTTTCAGAAACTTCGAAAATGTCTCAATATTCATCGTCAAGCTTCAATGGGTCGACATTCAAACAGAAAACTGGGTTGGTTTGTCATTGTGGTGTTGAATCTCCTCTAGTGACTACTACAGAAGAAAACTCAGGAAGGAGATTCCATGGATGTGGAATATTTTTCTTGAGAAGGAAATGCAATTTCTTCCGTTGGTTTGATCCTGAAGTTTCAGATAGATAGAAGAAAATCATTAGAGGGTTGTTGAAGAAAAACAATGAAATGAAGAAGAAGCAAACAAGTCTCTTGAAAGTGATAATCATATTAGGTGTTTTGCTGGTCTTGAGTGTTGGTGTAGTTTGCTATAGGTGTCTTTAAGTTTCTGTTGTTTAGGTGTAATTTTATGCATTTTACCTTGATGTTAGTATCTTATTGTGTTAAGCGTGTTTATGAAACACTATGTGTTGTTAAAATTTGATGTAATTTGTGATGAATTAATGAAAAGTGTTTGTTTGTTTGTTTGTTTGTTTGTTTGTGTTAATATGGCATCAATGTTACCTTATTGAACAAAAGTTAAATGCTAAAAGCTATCTTAAATAAGCACATAGAAATATCATCATAAAAGTAGTTATCATTACATGCCATAAGGTCATACACCAAAGGTGTAGTTAGCATTACAAACCAAAAAACCACAGGTCTCATTACTTAGCAGAAATACATCCCAAAACAACATAAATATTGCAAAGAGTAATTATGAATTACATGTCAAAATTACATAAGTCTCATGACTTTAAAAAGGACTAGTTCTTGTTGAGTTCCAATTTCATCCACCTTCCTCTTCACTCCTGTTGTCCTTATCTTTCTTGGCACAAACATTGTAGCCTCACCAACAGTTACATGTTTCCCACCACTAACAGAGGCTGATTTAGCAGTAAATGATGCAGGTCCTGTTGAAGCAGGTGGTGGATGATTGCTTGCATGTGCAACACTTTAAGCCCTTACAGCAGTCTGTGTGACAGTTTGTGTCACAGTCTTGCTCCCACGACCTTGAACACCACCACCAGCATTGCTCCCACCACCTTGAATTACACCACCGACATTGCTCCCACCACCTTGAACACCACCACCGACATTGCTCCCACCAGCATGACTGCCTCCATTTTGTGTATGCTTCTTAGCTTTCTTTGATGCACCTGTTGCAACTGCTTTACCTTTCCCCTTATCTGCACCAGTCTACACAAAACATGCACAACATTCATTCAAAACAGTTCACAACATATATACACAACATGAATCATAAACAGTTCACAACATTCAATAATACCTTGTTAGCTCCCTTAGGAAGCTTCCTATTTGCACCAGTCTTTCCCCCACAAGCTCTCTGATTATGTCATGGCTCCTTACACTTTCTACATCTCAGAGTTTCTTGGTTTATTTTCTGCATCCCACCAGCACCAGCACTGGCACCAGATGGTTTCTTTGGTTCATCATTTGTCTTCCTTCTCAACTTCTTTGGTCTACCAGGAGCTATCCTCATTTTAGGTGGTAATATGGGACCACCAACTACTTCTGGCCAAAGCTTAGGTCCATTGGATGGTAAAATCAAATTGCTATAGCAGTCTAAGAAAGTTTGTTTTCTGTAAAACATAATTAGCAAAACAGTTAGGGATTCTGGTTATTAATTAGCAAAACATAATCAACAAAACATAAATGTCAAAACATAATTAGCAACAAAATTACCTGTACCAATGTGGCATAAAATCATATGGATTCTGGTTATTAAACCTCATACAAGCAATAACATGAGGGCAAGGTATGCCAGTGATGTCATATTTTCTACAAGCACATGACTGATCTTTCAAACCAACAACATACTTATTAATGCCATCACTCATAGAGAATGAAGAGTAATCTCTGTCCCCATGCCAATTTGGTGACCATCCATCAGCATCACTCACAGGGTAGATGAAAGGAATTGGGGAAATATGGGGAAAGAAACCCTAAATTCTCAATGGAATCTGAAACCTCGCACGTGCCAGACCATAATCTCTCTATTTTCTATTTTTTTTAATTTCGCTAATTATACGCGTAGACAAAACTTATTAAAAAATAATTAAAAATAAAATAAATTGCCAGGTGTCATGTCACATACGGTTGACTGAGTCAAGATTGACATTTTGCAAAAGGGGTAGACATAGGGGCCACTTTTGCCATTTTTTTAATAGGGGGTTAAAATTGCAACTTTTGCAAAATTAGAAGGGAAAAAGTGCGTTTAAACCTAGTTAAATTAGAAAAGACTCGTGTTATTTTATTTAAGAAAAATTCATTAGCAACAAGGAAGGAAAAAAAATTACATTATGGAGCAATAAAAATTCCAAAAGTTTTTTTTAAGGGAAAAATAAAAAAGTTAAAAAAGAAAGGGGACCGTTCACAGCTTAAAACCATACTGCCTTTTCATTTCTCATTCACCTTTTACACATTCACAGCGCGCTCTCTCTCTCTCTCTCTCTCTCCCTCTCCCTCCATTCACCTTTTCCGGTCAAAATCTACGGTGGTGACAGGAACTTCCGGTGGTGGTCAGGTAGTGATTTCTCTCATCTTTTCTTTCTTCTTCAGTTATTACATTCTTCTCCGGTGGTGTATAATGAATCATGGACACATGACACTGACACGGACACAAGACACGACACGCTGACACAATTAATAATTTGAAAAAAATCAGTAATTACAAGTGTCGGTGTCCGACACGACATGTGTCCGACACCGGGATACGTCTAATATGAGGAGTGCCCGGTTCGTAGTTTATAACCCTATCAAACACCGACACGAACATCGATAATAACCTGAGAAAATAACACTGACACGTCTTCGATTAGAGATATTGGTGCTACTGATCCTTATTTCTATTAACTTGTTGGGTAATTTTGTAGTATTCTTTTTTATTTTGTAGCTTCAAATTTTCTGTTACACAAGGAAGAATGGGAAGTAAGCATTACAAGATTGTCGACAATGCTTTGAATGAGTTTGCGTACGTCGACAATCCTTTCAGTAAGCATGCGTACAAGGGAAATCATCTTAGAAAAAGTGAAGTTGAGGAGGATTCTTGTCGTGCTAGGAATGTCTCGAAATATTATCAGAAAGTCGAAAAAGAGCGTAAAGTTAGGGTCGTGTCTCCTTATTTTCATAAAGTTGAAGAGTGTAAAGTGGAGCATCCACAAAGGGTCGTGTCTACGAAGAGCTTTGAAGATTTAGATCAGAAAGTCGAACAACAGTGTAAAGCTAGGGTCGTGTCTCCTTATTTTCATAAAGTTGAAGAGTGTAAAGTGGAGCATCCACAGAGGGTCGTGTCTACGAAGAGCATTGAAGATTTAGATCAGTTTATGTATCGAAGTGAAAAAGTGTCAAGTCTCAAAGAGTGTGTTAAGAAGAGTGAACTTCCTCCTAAGATTTCCAACAAAGACTCTCGAAAGAGACTAAAAGTTGAAAAGCCTAAGAAATCCAAAAGAAAAACTAAACCTTTTCTTAAGGCTGATAGATGCAGGGAGGCTTACAAAAAGAAAACACTGGATAATAATTGGGTGCCTCCACGTTCTACACGTACTCTCGTTGAAGTGCCTCTCCTTCAAGAGTTTCATTTCCATGATCCATGGAGGGTGATTGTTATATGTATGCTATTGAACCGCACTCAAGGAAAACAGGTACATTCATCGAAGTTTTTCTTTATTGCATCTCTTATATTTTATGCAGAATTTTTACTGTCGGTCCTGACTTTATTATGATACTGTATCTTTCAATTTTAGTGATTAATGAATATTGTTTATGATTTGCTTTACAATGGTTTTAATCGTCTTCGGATCGTATTGCTATAATGTCATATTTGAAATTTATCCTCCTGAGTTCATCCTTAGGAAATTATGATTAAGAATTTGGTGCTGAACTGCTGATTTTGTTAGAAGCTTGTTGATGACTACATGTTGAAAGAGATGCAAACCGTTCGCATCAGTTGAGTTTTATTGAATTACTCCCAATCCCTATGAATTAGAAAACACAAGTTAACATAAAAAGTAAAAATCATACAATTAATGGAAATATCATATTCAGAACAGTTCAGTTTTGGATTTAGTGGCAGCTTACAATTAATGGAACTTTTTGTAATAACTGGTATCTAATGATCGAATAATTTAGAAACTCCTTGTGTCAATATCTAACCTTATTGGTGTCTGGTGAACATAATGTAATGCAAACAAACTCTCTGCGACATTATTGGTGTCACTTTTATTACAAGAATCATACACGAGTATATCAAACAGAGGACTTCAATTTAATGTAATTTAGAAACTCTGTCAGTATTAGTGTCTGGTGAATATAATGTAATGCAGACAAACTCTCTGCGACAGTATGTCAAACAGAGGACTTAAATTTTATTACAAGAATCATACACGAGTATATCATAGAAATTCAGAGAAATAATGTTAATGTAGTTACAAGGTTGGTTCCTACCCGAGAATCAAGGGCTTGGCCTCTCCCTCCTAATTATTAATCCAATCCTCCCTCCCTTGACCTATTACATGAATACATAACCATAACTGTCCCATACATGATCACACAGTAATAAAAGAATATACTAAAGGGGAGAAAATAAGTTTCACAATTTCTCCTGAGATATGCTTTTGCGGATATTATTTTTATTCATCAGTTTAAATATTTTTTTTTGAGGGAATTCATCAGTTTAAACATGTTATTTCCATCTTCATGTTGCTTCTATATGATGTTATTAAAATTTACCATTAGTTCTTTTTTATAGTGACTGCCAATGAACACACTTTATGATGACATACTTGCTCCTCATTTTTGCCGTGATTTAACCATCGACTTTTTAGGGATGCTGCAGATTTAGGCAATGTGGGTCGTGCCCTTTTTCATATGCTTTTTTTTTTTTTTTTTTGATGATGCTGAGTATATTTCCCTTTTAACAGGGATATTTTGTTCATGACTTTATCTAAAGAGTGCTGATATTTTGTTCATTTATGACATGATTTGATTAATGTCAAATGAGGTGGGTGCATGGTTTTTTATGTCCCAACATCTTGTGTTATTGACAACTGTTGCAATTTTAGCTTTGGTTAAAACATCTTTTCTCTGTGTTACTTTGCTGCTTTTGTATACCCTATTTTGAGATAGCTTCTTATTTTGCAAAATGCAGGCAGAAAAAATTTTAGCAAATTTTTTTGAGTTATGTCCAAACGCAGAAACTTGTATGCAAGTACCAAAAGAGAAAATACAAGAGGTAATTACGACATTGGGTCTTCAAGTGAAAAGGTCAGAGAGTTTGCACCGCCTTTCTCGTGAATACTTAGCCGGGAATTGGACCTATGTTACTGAACTGCACGGTGTTGGCAAGTATGTGTGCTCTTTTATTAACATTTTTTATGTCAATTTTTCCCTTTAAACAAAGTTACCTTTAGGCTAAATTACAATTTTGTTCCCTCTATATGCTATGTGTAATTTTGGTTCCTCTAGTTTTTTTAGTGATTTTAGTCCATTCATCCTTTTTTCGTTTCTTTAAAACCCTCAAATTATTATAATCAATTGAAAAATGTACAATTTGAATTGTTTAAATTAATTTAAACATTTTTTCACTTAAAATTTAACAATTAAAATATCAATTTTAACTAAAAACAAAAAACCCTTTTTGGTGGAGAAGATGCTTAATGCTTTTTGGTGGAGAGGAGGTAATTGGAGCAAAGGAATTCGGTGGTTGGCTTGGTAACGAGTTATAAATGCTGGTAGTTTGTTAAGGTTCTTACAGGGTGGTGCGAACCTGAATTAAGTGTTCCAGAAGGTGAGACTAATATGTTGCTGAAAGCTATATGCTGGGTGCAAGAACTGGGAATTAATAGTGTGCCTTTTTTGACTAATTCACATGTTTCGAGCAACGCTATATGTTCTATCTGTGCTGATATAGAGACGACGTTTCTGAGAGTTTAGTGCAGTTGTTGACGTATTCTATCTTTAAATTGTGACTTTGAGGTTATGTTTGTTCGGAGGCAAGCAAACATGGTTGCTCACTCTCTATATCTATAAAAGTTTTGAAATTTCTTAATTTTAAACTTTATATCTCAAATTCATCATCGCATTAAATATTTTCACAAAAAATAAAGTAGACTTGATTTATGTGAAATACAATTGTAGGATCATATTTCTTTAATTTTTAAAATAGAGGGACCAAGTTACTTGGAAAAAACCAGAGGAGCCAAAATTGCATATAACTCAAACTATAGCAACGAAAATTGTAATTAGGCTTTTTTTTTAACTTACGTGGCATGTATATTACCTTTTCTTTACATTGATTGATATCAGTTATCTTTTTTAATCAGGTATGCGGCAGATGCATATGCTATATTTTGTACAGGCAAGTGGGATGAAGTTGTACCAGATGATCACAAGCTGAACGAATATTGGAATTTCCTTCACAATACATTGTGAACATCACAAGATTCCCTGTGTATTTATCTACATTGCTAATTATATAATATTATGGTATACATTTTCTTTAATGGTCCACTGCTGCGGTGGAGGGAAATCTCTGGTGAGGCATGATAGTTTTTTTTGTGACAAAAAGCCAATATGTATTTTAATTGTTGCAGTGGTTTCAAAAAATTGTTGCAGTGGTTTAACCAAAGCTCTAACATATATGTTGGAGGATGCATTCCTACAAACATTGGATTTTGGGCTGTTATATCAATTTACTCTTGTTGAAATATTTGTGAACATGTTTTGCAATCTGGTTATTACAGATTTTTATGATTTGCAATATCAAGTGTAGTCGTGCATTTTTAGTCATGTTATTTCATTTGTTATTTTTTATTTTTTGTATAGAGTTTAAAAGACCAATTTATCTCAAGGTTTAGATGGATGGTTTTGAGCGCAACCTTATGGTTATAGGGGTAATGGTTTGCTAGTTACTATGTGAATTACCAAACAATATTTGTGTTTGTACATAAAAATCAGATCCTAATGGGAATTGGATTCCCCGCATTCATCGCAATCATGCATTTTTTAATCATTTAAAATACCGAACTTGAATTTTAATCGACGTTGATGTCTTGAATGCATGCAATTTTTGACATTTCATTACATGTATCGGCTTTAAAATTTCATCATTTGTAAATGTTATACAAATAATTTATTTATTATTTCTTGTGAGTGAAATTTTTTCATCCCCTGCTATAGTGTTCACTTCCCATCACATGTCTCATAATTTTGCAGCTATTCTGAAAGGAAAATTAGAAAGAAAAAAAAAGTAGTAGCATAAATAAAATGAATAATGTATTCTCATTGTTTGCCATTAATTCATTATGTTCTTTTGGACTTTTTTTATCAAGTAGTCTGGGGGTTATAATTCCATCTTTTTAAGATGAGTAAGTGGGAAATTCGGAGTTGGAACCCTGATCCTGCATATATAATACAATGTCTCTGTCAAATGAGTTAGTTATATTCATGGAGACAATGTTCTTTTAACTATGTACAGTATTACTCATTTCTTCATAATAGCACTTGTTTTCGTCCATCTATTGTGCCACAGTGACATTGTAGTAAAGTGTACTCAAAACCCAGATTGACATAGGGATCACATTGAATTAAGATTTGATTTGGTTTTTTCAAGAAAAATATAATTTAATTTGATCGGTGGTTACCTATTCATCATTTTAAATGCATTACAAGAATGCACGGTTGCAAACAATGGATCATAGATGTGGTTTGCACATGTTCAATGGCAACATAAGCAATATCATTGGTTATTATTGTGTGACTCATTAAACCTAATTGTTAAGATTGGTCTGATTCTAATTTCTTTTGCAAAGAGGTTTTCAGACAAGAGCCCCAAT
This sequence comes from Medicago arabica, assembly GCA_946800305.1. Classification (NCBI taxonomy): domain Eukaryota; kingdom Viridiplantae; phylum Streptophyta; class Magnoliopsida; order Fabales; family Fabaceae; genus Medicago; species Medicago arabica. The sequence continues at coordinate 24,883,001 of OX326964.1, read as the reverse complement.
TCTAGCAAATAAAAACTTCATCCTTTCATCAACGTATTTTAATCAGATGATGATTTTGTTGAAGTTTTCGATTTTGCTTCATAGTTGTTCTTCTTTTCCATTGATGATGACCCCCAAGATTTCATTAGTTTTGAGGTGTCACTGAGAGGTTGTAAAATGGGGGGTGAATTGCCGGCAGAGTACCTCCCAAGAGTCTACTGAGTTAGGTTGCATACTTCTGTAGTGTCATGGTTCCTTCTTTGAGGGTCAAGGTGAATAACCTACATTTCACAAGGTTTTGCGCTCCTTGGTAGTCGAGGATGACTTCAATCTTCCCACTAGTTCATCTAGATAATTTTTTTTCCGTCCTATGGATCCATTTGATATGGCTTTTGTAAGGATTTGAGAATAGGAAGATTTCGGATCCTGTTGGTGAATGGTCCTTTGGCAAATTATCTATTCTCTACAGACCTTGGAGATGTAGGTTAGATGTTGTTGTTCAGAGATGACGGGGAGAGCAACACCTTTTTGGTGTTTGATTCCTCCTCGGGATAACTCGAGTAGATCAAGTATCTTGGTGACAATGACACGCATAGCAGTGAACAAACTATAGGGGTTCTTCAGCCATCTTTGGGAGTACGAATGATTGTGTTTAGTGATCTTTCATGTTTGATGTTGGACCAGTGTCATCGATTCCTGGATAATGGGTTCGTCGTTGGTTGCAACAACTAAAATGTCACCATGAAGGTCGCCCTTGTGGACCACTGCTCTTGATATGTAATTCTAGTTTTTGCTTTTGTTTTGTCCACTATGGTAGATATGTTATTTTGGAATTCGTCGCGGTTAGCACGTCATATTGGCTCATGGTTGTGGTTTCAAGAGATGTTGTCATTGTTAGTTGGAACGTTGTTGCTCGTCGCTACCTTTCTTCTTGGAGCCATTTGATTAAGGGTGATCAAAAGGTTGGGTTTTTTCAAAGGAAAAGTACCTAACCCATATCTGGTGTGTCATTGGCCTGAGTGGGATAAAAAAATCAGCTCCAAGAAACGTTGAACAACGACTTGTCGTATATTGATGAAGTTACAAATATTTTTACACCCAAGTAAGGGAAGTGAGAGGTAAGTAGGGGTGATAAATTATGCACCTTTGCCACTGTCTCACGTGAGAATTTGTGTACCTTAGTTGGAACGTTGTTGCTTGTCGCTACCTTTCTTCTCGGAGCCATTTGATTAAGGGTGATCAAAAGGTTGGGTTTTTTCAAAGGAAAAGTACCTAACCCATATCTGGTGTGTCATTGGCCTGAGTGGGATAAAAAAATCAGCTCCAAGAAACGTTGAACAACGACTTGTCGTATATTGATGAAGTTACAAATATTTTTACACCCAAGTAAGGGAAGTGAGAGGTAAGTAGGGGTGATAAATTATGCACCTTTGCCACTGTCTCACGTGAGAATTTGTGTACCTTTGTCTTTGTCTCGAGAAGTATTTATAGGATGATTGAAGGATTGTTGAGGATGTGAGACATTAATAAACGAGATTGTAATGGTAGAAATTGAAGTAGATAAAATAGTCATAAGGAAGGGGTTTGAATTGTGACCCTTTAAAAATAAAACCTGTAACTTAAAAATGATTCTCAAGTTATATACTTGGAATGACTGAAGTGTTAGTGTAAAAACAGTTTAATTAATTTAATGTGTTTGTGTGTGTTGTGTTTACTGAAAGTAAAGAGTAAAGAGAAGAGAGAAAGAACACACATAAATTTATAGTGGTTCATCCAATGTGGGTTAGTCCACTCCTCATAATCTTGTAAGATTTTCCACTATGATGCTTGAGATAACCTCTTAAATCCTGCACCGTACAAACTTGTTCACCTGAAAAATTACAACACTGTATTCTCTAAGCCTCAGCAGACTTACACCTTTTTTGCTAAGGTACCTACTTAGACTTTGCTGCTCAAACTAACACTTTAGTACTCCTAAAGCTAGATGAGACTTTACAACTTGTTTGTGAGTTTGAATGATTGAAATAAGACAAGAGAAGAATGGAGGGAGAGATTTATCTTTAAAGAAGATAAGAGAAATATTGATACACATGTTTTAAGACTTCTTGAAATCTTTGTAAGATTAATGTTTTTGCTAAAGCTTCAATCACTCTTATGTTGTTTTCTTGTATGCTTTGAAAATGTGTGTGTAATGATGAGCCTTCTACTTCTATTTATAGAGTGTCTTGACCTTTTGCAGCCGTTGGAGTGTGACCAATAATCTTGTGCCACGTTTCCTGAGATCCACCAACTTTTACTTGAAATTCTGAACAAACTGAAATATTTCAGAATGTTGTTGTGTTCTTGAGAATACTTCAGAATGTTGTTGTGTCCATCATAATCTTCATCTGGATTCATGTGGATGAACGGTCAGATATGTTTCTGGGTTTTATCATATGAATATCTGGGTTGTACTATGAAGATTGTTCTTGTACGACTTCAGAATGTTTCAGGATCAGATCTTCTTTGAAATAAGTCTTGGAATATGTGCAGGATATGATAAAGTGAAACTGTCACTTCAAGTCCATGCTTTGAGGGATTTGGGTTAGCTTTGTACAGTACCAACTTTCTTAGGTGTTGAATTCTTGTTGAATAAGACTAGATCTTGCTTTTAGATTTGCTTTTCACTTTCCAACAACTGTACTCAGAAAAAGCATAGAGCAGTATCGAAAATCCATAACCAATTTGATGTCAGTTGCTTTCTTGAGAATGTTTGAGAGGTTTCTAGTGAAAGAGATGGTCTGCTTTGTTACAAAGAAAATTGCTTTCTCATCTAAAAATAAGCAGCATGAGAATTGAAAGTTTGGACCAAGGAAAAGAGACAATACGGAATCTTCTATTCAATAAAAAAATTCTCCTTGTCCATGATGATCTAAGTTCTGATATCCAACTAGAGAATTTAGCTGGAAAGCAATGGTTTGGTCCTGGGAGCAGGGTAATAATAACAACTAGAGACAAGCATCTCCTAGTATCACTCGGTGTGTGTGAAATTTATGATGCTCAAATCTTAAACATGAGTCCCTTCAACTTTTTTGTCAAAAAGCTTTCAGAAGTGGAAAACCTGAAGAAGGTTTCGTAGAGTTATCAAAGCGGGTGGTTCAATGTGCTGGAGGTATTCCCTTGGCACTCAAAGATGCTTTGAAAACGTTGCAGTACGATCTGCAAAATGATATTTACAAGAGACTAAGAATAAGTTATGATGGTTTACGGGATATGGAAAAGGCGATATTTCTAGATATTGCTTGTTTTTTCAAAGGGAGTCTCAAGGATCATGTTATCCATTGATTGGTATAGATGTTCTTATTGAAACATTGATAACTTATGATGGGTGGCATTTGGGGATTCATGATTTGATTCAAGAAATGGGTAGAAATATTGTTCTCCATGAATCTCTCAAAGGACATTGATCACGTATTGAGAAATGATAAGGTAAGATTCTTAACGAACATGTACTGAATTTATAACTTTCTCTCATTATCCTATTTTTAAAGGGAACTGAATACACTCAAGCTGTAGTTCTAAATATGTATTTGAAGCAAGTTGGAACCCTGATGCTTTTGCAAAGATGGGTAATCTTAGATTGCTCATGATATTAAATAAATTGCAACTTAATCATGGTCTCAGATATCTTCCCAGTGGATTAAAAGTTCTTGTTTGATATGTGTCATAGCAAAATAAAGCATGTACATATGTGTGCACACATATACTTAAGAATTTTGGTTTACACCCCTCGCACAACAGATCTATGGTAGATTCTATAACAATATTAGAATGTCGGCACAAGACCTTAATCGATACCAAAAGTCTAACATTGCTTAGAATTGTAAAGGAAGAGGTAGACTAAGATATATGTTGCCTCTAGTTCTCCGTTACATAGATAATTTATCTACATCAAACTCCAGAGTTCACTGGAATTCCAAATCTTGAAAAATTGGACCTTGAAGGCTGCATAAACCTAGTTGAGGTTCACGCTTCTCTTGGACTTCTTAAAAAGATTTCAGATGTGACATTGGAGGATTGCAAAAATCTTAAAAGCCTTCCAGGAAAATTGGAAATGAATTCTTGGAAGCGTCTCATTCTAACAGGCTGCACAGCAGTTAGAAAGCTTCCCGATTTCGGGGAAAGTATGACAAATCTATCCACACCTGCTTTGGATGAGATTCCCATAGCTCAACTTGACAGGTCTTAAAAGTTTGCTTTTACGGGATTGTAAAAATATTGTTTCTCTTCCAAATATCTTTTCTAATTTGAAATCTCTCAAACGGCACAATCTATCTGCTTGCTTAAAATTTTCCAAGCTTTCTGATAATTTGCATGAAAACGAGGCTTTGGTGTGTCTTAATGTGAGTGACACTGCTATAAGAGAAATTCCTCCATTCATTGTTCATTTGAAAAATCTTATATGACTTTTATTTCATGGATGCAAAGGACTAGCACGGAACTCAAAGAGCTCACTCCTCCCTTTGGTTAAGATTTTCGGGTTTGGTACTCGTCCAATTCCCAAGAAATTAATCTTGCCTTCTTTTTCTGGTTTATCTTCATTGAAGAAACTAGACTTAAGCTATTGCAATCTCTATGATGAATCAATTCACGATGATCTTGGTTGTTTATCTTCACTGGTAACATTAGATATAAGTGGGAATAATTTTGTGAACCTTCGTGATGGCTGCATATCGAAACTTTTGAAGCTAGAAAGACTTGTGTTGAGTAGTAACCTGCAGTCATTTCCTAAGCTACCGCCAAGCATCCTCACCTATTGGTTTTGTATATTCCTGTTCTTTCATCCTGTTGGTCTTATGTTCAAGACAAGTTTCAATTAGTATTTTTCAGTTCTAAGTTAGTTATAAAGAACGGTGGGTGGCACATATTATGTAAGGAAGATGTACAACTCGTGCGCACAAAACTGTCTGACTGCAACACTTCTTCTGCCAACCAATGTAGATGGATAAGCCGTCTCAAGGTTCCCCAATGTTACAACAGGTTCTGCAACGTGGAAGGGGCTACCACTATCCATGTTTTAAGAGGCTGTAGGCAAGCTTGTGCAACTTGGGTTCAAATGGTTCCTCCACAAATGTAGGATGAGTTTTTTTCAATTTCTCTTCAGGATTGGATGCATAGGTTCCTCTGTAAATCCCGGTTGCCAAATAACTGGGAAGACTATGATGGCGACTGCTTGAGGTTTTTTGTCACAATTTTTTTGCTCTGGAAGGATGTAAATAATTCCATCCACGAGGGAGATTCTCTAACAGATAGTGGGTTGTATGCTATGATCAAGTCTCTAGTACAAGACAGCTGGATTATACTGTGAATTGGACTCAAGACAGTATAATATATGAGTGAAGAAATATTCATTTGAGTTTAGAATTTTCGGCTGGAGTTGAGAATTACTTGAAAAGGTTTGTATGCAATTCCGAACATTTTCTACAGAAATTTGTTTACATTTCTTGGTAACAAAGGCATTTACCACGTGTGATGCTATCTGATATCTGAATAATTTCATCCCAAAGTTGCACTAATCAAGCTAGTATTGTATATAAAATTAAATAATTCAATTTCGATATCAAACATTTCTAGGGCTAACACCAAAAACACTTTTTCTTATTAAGCAGTCTAGTGACTATAATTACAAGGTGAATAAGTGGGAAATCCGAAGTTACAACCCTGACCCTGCTGCATATATAATACAATGTCTCTGTCAACGAATCTTCATGGCGACAATGTTCTTTTCGACCATATGTACAATATTATTCATTTCTTTATGATAGCACTCGTTTTCTTTCATCTATTGTGTCACGATGCCATCAAATGTATAAGAACTTGTGCATAGGGATCACATTGAATTATGGGTGTTCGTGGGTGAGTTTGGGTTGGGTTTAGCCAAACCCAAAACCAAACCAAATAGGGTACTTCGGTTTTGGTGAGGTAAAATAACCACGAATCTTGCTCTTCACCCAGCACAAAACACTACCGCCCTGCAGGCAAGACCAAAATGTCCATGCGCTAGTTAACTAATGCAAGTGTAAAACTATGCGCTAGTTAACTAACGCTGCGTGACTTAAGCCACATATGTGTTAAACACTGTGCAAGTTAAATACATGCGTGAGTTAACTAGCGTACAGTCTGTGCAGATATCCAGAAGAGGCAGAAACCTCTCTTTTCCCTTTTTTTCTTTCTCCATTTCTTCTTTCATACATTCATTCATTCAATTGCATGCATTTTTCATCATTCATTCAAGCAAGTCATAATTAAATTACGAAGAATAACGGAATAAAATAACGAAAAATGTCATAAAAGCGCCAAAATATCGTGTTTTGAGAAGTTGGAAAAATGAAGTTTTTTGTTGCTGTGTTGCTGATAAATGACTTAAGTAACGCTGCGTGACTTAACATGCGCAACTCTACTTAAGTTCCGCAACAACTGTAACGTGCGCAAGTTAAGTCATGCTGCGTGACTTAACTTGCGCAGGGGCATTTTCGTCAGTTCAGCTGGACGCGAGCGAACTGTGCTGGGTGAAGAGAAGGAATCAATAACCACCCGTTATACTATTGGGCGGGTTTGGGCAAACCCATTAATTTTTGGGTTGGGTTGGATTGGGTAATGGGTTACCCAACTTATTTTTCTATTTTTTTAGAATTAAATGACAAGTCCTCCTAATTTTGTTTAAAATAGTACTCTACTTTTTAATTTTCTTAAAAAAAAAAACTTATTTTACTATAATTTTATGCATCACAGAATATCAAATATTAAACTTTATCATAAAATACTTGCAACAAACTAAAGTTGTATGACATAAAATTGCATTAGTATCAAAATAACCAAAAAGTGCAACATATTAATTTGTAACTCTAGTATGTTTTGATTTTCAATATATAGGGTACAATGTATATGTTTTAGAAATATAACTATCTTCTACCTATAAAATAAAGATAAAATATTAACATTATTGAGTAAGTGGATTTTTTGCGTTTGGATTTGGTTTTACCCGAAACCCATTTATTTTTATGCGTTTTTCATTTTTAGAAACTATACTCACCCAATTAACCAACCCAACCCAACCCAACCCATTCTTTTAGATTTTTTGGATGGGTTTGACCGGATTTTATACATGCATATGTCTAAAGGACGTTGAAGTTAATTTGATATTTCATTTTCTTCTCTTTACAAGACTATAAATGAGACGTATCTTGAATCAAAACGCCTAGGGGGGCCAGACTTGAATTACTTGCCATATTTCTCGACACACTTCTATTCGATTGGCCTTGTGCAAATGGAAGAACGTGCGTTGAGTTATGTGGGGAAGTCGCAACGCGGTGCCTTTGCCCACCAAGCGTTGTGCACGGACGACACTTATATTGCATATACTCTCAATGTGCTGCGTTGGTAGCCTCTTAAATGGATGCGCGCAAAACTCAAACGTCCACCTACGTTCTTGCGATTTCGCACTCTTTGGTCGAAAAATCAAAATACATCGAGGCGCGGTCGGAATGCTACGAAAGCTTACATGCGCTCTCTATGCGTTGTGATAGAAGTCTCCGCAACATCTTAGCTCAAAATCCGATTTCGAGGTCACCGTTTCTCGAGCTTTTGGCGCGCGAGAAATTAACATTTAGTCCGTCCCTCGTCGACAAAACTGCTGTTTTCCAAGTATTAGTTGGAATTCTGCCAAAAATTTCATATCCCCTCCATGTATTTTTATAGAGGTGTCCGGAAAAAGAAACCGACCCAAAATTCGATTCCTAGGTCGAGTTTTTGCTGTTTTGGTTTCATGAGATTTTGGCGCGCGGAGAATTCATATTTAATACGTGCCAAGTCTAAAACCCCAAAGTTTCACGGCGGAGGTCGTTATGGTGTTCTTAACATGCCCGAATATTTGGGGAACAAAATTTGACCCGTGGGTGGACGCGCACTTGGGGTGGAATTGAGGTTTTGCGCGTGTCGGTCGAAAATCTAAATAAATCGAGGCGTTGTCGGAATGCTACCAAACTTTGCAGATCCTCTACATGTATTTTTATAGAGATGCCTGGAAAAAACCAGCTCAAAATTCGATTTCTAGGTCGATGTTTTAATGTCATGCTTTCAAGACTTTTTGGCGAGTCGAATATCCGTAATTAAAGAATCCCGCGTGCAAAATCGACGAAATTTCGCGGAGGAGGTCCATATGATGTCCTTAACATGCCCGAATTTTTGGGGATCAAAATTAGGCCTGTGGATGGACGCGCACTTGGGGGTGGAATTGCGGTTTTGCGCGTGTCGGTCGAAAATCTAAATAAATTGAGGCGTTGTCGGAATGCTACCAAACTTTGCAGATCCTCTACGTGTATTTTTATGGAGATGCCTGGAAAAAACCAGCTCAAAATTCGATTTCTAGGTCGATGTTTTGATGTCATGCTTTCCAGACTTTTTGGCGCGTCGAATATCCGTAATTAAAGAATCCCGCGTGCAAAATCGCCGAAATTTCGCGGAGGAGGTCCATATGATGTTCTAAACATGCCCGAATATTTTGGGATCAAAACTTGGCCCGTGGATGGACGTGCATTTGGAAAAGAGATTGCGATTTCGCGCGTGTCGGTCGAAAAATCAAAGTAAATCGAAAAATTGTCGGCATTCTACGAAACTTTGCAGATCCTCTAGATGTATTTTTATCGAGTTGTCTGCAAAAAATCAGCTCAAAATTCGACTTCTAGGTCCATGTTTTGATGTTTCGGTTTCTCGATATTTTGGAGCGTAAGAAATTCGTATTTAATCCGTCCCTTGTCGGAAAATTCTCTTTTTTTGCGGGAGATGTTGTTTTTATGTGCCTGACATGCC